>CM061554.1:159091452-159691452 GCA_030864225.1 Capsicum baccatum var. pendulum
CCTAGCAGCAGCTAAGTTACCTCCCTATTGATGCAGAATTGTTGCCTGGTTATTGTCTTGGACATTTGTGGTAACTGCTTGGGCTAATTCCTGAAAGGCCGCTCGAAACTCAGCATGAGAAACAGTCTCATTCAAGGGATCAACAGGTTCAGGTTTCTCGTTATTATTTCTGTGGGCATTCGCTCTTCAGGGAGGCATTTTCTGAAATAAGAGAGCATAAATTAATAGCTGAGAGAGATAACTGTAAGCACGATAGATTCTGAATGAAAGAGATGACTTTTTCCTAAAACTTCTTGAAGCCTCTTGCTCATAGATGTGGTGCGCTACCCACCGATGATCAAGACTCTACATAACGCGGCTTGTCAGACTCCCTAGGACTCCATAAACCTTAGCCTCTGATACCAAGTTTGTAATGCCCCAAAATTCCATCCCGAGACGTCACACGGTGCTTAAGGCTACAAGTAGCCCTAAGTTAACCCTTTGAGCCTGTTACTAATTCTAATACTTGCTTCAGGATAAATAAGCTAAACAATGATACTTTATTGTGTCAACTATAATCCAAAATAATTGGAAATAATGTCTGAATAGCAAAAATACTATTAATCTAGAACACAACTTCAACTGACAGTCTAGTCTAACAAAGCCTCTACTACTTAAATTGGAGATCCATTGAGACAGACCATCTAAACATAAGACTCAGAACACTATGAAAGCAAAAAAACTACATTTATAGGTCCTCGAACCGTAAGGACTCACCAACTATGGAATGTAGACAAGGCACTCGAAAATAATGATCACTGTTAAGACTGAGCACCTGAACCTACATTATGAGACAATGTAGCACTTAGACGTATATGTGGATCAACACTTTGGGGATGTACTAAGTATATGGAGGTGTATACATTTACATAAAACAATATAAATACCCTTTAATAAAATTATGCATACAAATAAGAATGACTCACATGGCTTGAATAATTCTAAAATATAAAACTCATAAATCATAAATAGTGAAACATGTAACACAAATCTCGTAAGTCATTATACTTAGCTTTAAAATATATACTCTCCTCTTATTCTTGGTACTTGAAGGCTAAAGGAAGCTTTAAAAAATACTTTCAAACTCATGGTTTTATCTTGTGGAGGGTAAAACTTCTTTTAAACTTAAGGACTTAGAACTTTTAGGAAACTTTTAACACTTGGGAACTCTGGAACTCTTTTAGTCTCGGGACACTTGGAACTCGGGAGTTTCTTATAACCAACATAAGCCATGTGAGCTACATGGAGTCCAAGGTCTTACCCACAATAGGGAGAGTTGTTCTATCCTTTCGATCAGAGTAGAACCTTATCTTTAGTGATCACTATCTTGGCCTTGGGCTCATAAATCTCGAACCTATGGTGGCATGTAGTTCTGAGGTATGAGACCTTGGAATCATAACCAACTTAGTGCTAAATACTACTCCCATACTCAGCTCAGAATTCTTAGGAAATCCACCTCAAAATAACTCAAGGGTCTATAACGAAGACCAAGAAATATTTCTATTTTCTTTAAATCATACTCAATGTGGATTTCAACTCTACTATGACCGAAAGGCCAAATCTTTCTCAATAATATCAAAGTACTAAATTCATGGGTGCTTATAGCACAAAAGTTCATAAATTTGCAAATCTCAAATAAGGCTTAATCACCCATAATCAAATTTCAAGATAAGACTCATCAAAGTGCATACTCGATGTCATGAAGATTCATAAATCATATAAAAAATCTGGAATTTTCAATATTTTGCCTTAAAATCTAAACATACTTATGTACTTCAATTTCTAGAACATTGAAACTATTAAAATCTCAAGGAATAATAACCTAAGGTATAAACCCATATTTCAATTTCATAAGAAAACATAAAAAATCATATATTCTTGTAATTAAAACAACTTTTGGGCACAAGGACGAAAGAAGTGTCCTTGTTCAAACCCCACATACATTAGATTGTAAAAATAGATGAACACGCTTTCTTTAGACTCTATTTGGAACTCTTGAGTGAGGGTTCTTGAATCCTTTGACTTGGGAACCTTTAATCTCATCTTAATTTGCATAATTTATGGTAGAATCTTGAAGTTCTTGGAGAAGGAATTGAGTTTGATCTTGAGGGATAAAACCCTAGGCCTTGATGTATTTGATGGATATGAAGTTATTTTCTTCGTTCTGAATATATCTAAGTGTTAAAAGGGTGGCAAAAGACCAAAAGTCCTTTTAAAAATGGCTTAAAAATACTGAACGGGATCTTTAAAGGTCAGAGTGACGGTCCATTACTAGTCTGGCGGCCCATCGGATCGTTCGCCGTACGTTGATCAGAAAAAAGGCCACACTACCTCGTTGAGACGGTCTTAGCGACGGTCCGTCGCTAGCTTGATGATCCGTCATCCTGGCTGTCACACTTAGGCCAGAAGAGGGAGTTATTCCTTGGTTACGACGGTTTGGGCGATGGTTCGTCGTAAGCATGACAGTTCATCAACCTTCCCATCGCACCTGGGTAGTTCCAACAACTTTTAGTAAAACAACCATAACTTCTCACCCTGATACCGGATTTTGATGAAATTGGTGTCATTGGAAAGCTAATTCAATTTACCACATGATCAAAATTCAAATTCAGGAAAATTCCATATAGTTTAAACACCAATCACTTTGGAAGTCATTCCTAAATCTTTTAGAGATAGAAAAAGGCTTCACTTGACATGCTCTAAAGGCTTAGACTACGAGGGAACTTTACGAGGTCTTACACCTTATCATATTCTCTAATAACTCTATCAATAACAACTCTCATTCACTATTTAATTCTTAGAAAGATACACATAATATATTCTGAACTAACCAAGTCATACACAAAAGCTTCACCTTAATATTTTCCACCTGTAGAGTTACATAAAACAAGCATGCAACCATTTTCTTCTCCAACATAACACATTCAGTTTATGTTATCTACACAATATCATCACTCTCTTGACCTAGGAGAGGTTACTGAAAGGTTGGAATGCCAGGGTTTGAAATATAAAGGGATACTAAGCAGAACTTGACATTTTACTGAAGCCTGAGGAATAGAGTATTCACATCATGGATTCACTACAGAGATTTAATCTAAGGACATTCATGATATAATACTGGACTTCGTTGATCGTTGAGGGTATTGCATGAGTACTGGAACTAAACATACTGTAAGGCCTAAATTTGGAGTTCATAACTTATGGAATGTGATTCCAACTACTAGATGAACTGGAACTCCTCTTACTAGGAAATGGGGGAGTTTATGACTCTCTATTATATTCATAAACATGAGCTATAGTCAGGGAACTGACGCGTGAGGCATGAGTAAATATTGGAATAACCAAAGTACAAAACTTTGTACAGAGATGAGAATGGGTTAAGCATTATCCTCTCTTACCGACTTTCTATACTACAGTAGCATCATTTACTAGAATCTGGAAGTCTAACTTGGTTACTCATTATATCATCTCCCCCTTTGGCTTTAAGCCATCACTCTAAGTTTGTGGAACCATTTGCTATACTCTAAACTAAACTATACTCGCTGCACTCTGGAGTCTGGAACACAGCAATACACACAAATAATATGTTAACACTTCCTTCTAAGGTACAACTCTATCTTTATATAGCCTCACTAATCATCATATAATATCTTGAATACTTACTAACTTAGAATCTTCATAAGTGTAACCATATCATGTGTTCACACCATCTAGAGCTTTGACTCTTATTTCTATTTGCTCAATATTCAAGGATTCAACTTAGATTCTAACACTTAAAACGGATATCATCAACCTTTAATAAACCAAACTAATCTTGTCATAGCTTACTAATATCACATCTCTAAACTTGTATTTCTAAACCATGAGAATCAAGATCATACCAAAAAGGCTCAACATCATCAATCGAAATTCCTTAACTTAGCTATTTAGAACACCATATACCAACTAATTGGTTTTCTTCCACTTAGCAACTTCAAGGTACTACCAACCACACAAAACATGTAATAACCTTAGAAAATAAAGCAATCCCACATCACCTTGGGCATACTTCTTCATCATTTGTACAACATCATACTTAATTATGAAAAATGGACTCAAACTCCTGCATACACTATTCAAGCCTACTAGATCACTTCCTAGCATCACTAACCAAGAAATCATTTCATCCACTTTGATGACCATCAACAGTTAAAACTTAATGTCTATCGCTAAACATACTTCAACAACCCAACCTCACATATAATTCTCACTTGGAAGCCATAAAACAAAACATCAAGAAACACTAGTCCACTAAAACTTAGTAACAACAATAACAACTTACAATTACAAGGCTTATCTTATCGTAATCCATTAACACATCCTCCTTCTATACATCATTACTATTTACACTTTTATACTTCTAGATTACTATCATAGCACCTTAAGTTTCAGCTAAAACTCCTTTTTGTCACCTCAAGGGAAGCCTAAATTAATGGTACTAAACCATCAAACACTTTATTAATATCCTATACTTACCCTCAATAACTCCTTTTGTACTTTAAGAAAACAACAATTCACCTTAAATAATAACTCCTTCTCTTCCTTCCACTAAGCTAACACACAAAAACATATCACTCTAACACATCTCGACAATATGCAAAGTTTATCTCTATACTTTCTATCAATAGACACTCTCACTTTTCTCACCACTACTCTTTTATACCCAAACTTCCAACTACAATAAGGCTATACTATTCATAAATCATAACACTGAAGTTCATACTATCCCTTGAATGTATACTATATTTAACAATCTAGGTTCATACTATCTCCTCTCATGAGCACTATCTGTATTGAAGGAATAATGAGGAATCTAAATACCTATCTAATTCTGTCTCAACTAAATAACTCATAAGGATGAGAACATAACTTTCAACTTGAGGGACTTAACACACTAGGGAGCTCCTCTTAAGCCCTTTGTATAACTTTTAAAGTTTCTGCTAGTAATTCTGAGAGCATTATCTGAGGATGAATTAGAACTTACTAATCGTGTTATCTCAAGAATAATACATAGATGAGGAATTTTGGGGTAACACATGAATAGATAGAAGATTCAAAGAAAGAAACAACTTTACTGCATGATCTAGAGTAGAAAATAAACTTTTCTTAAATGTCTCATAGCTTCTCGAAGAAAACTATAGATGTCTCTATACCGTTCTACAAGATTCTACTAGACACGGCTTTACAAACACCCTAGGACACTTCAACATTGTGTTCTGATACCAAACACCTTCAAAATTTTCCCCTAGACGTCACATGATACTTAGGACCACAAGTTATCCTAAGCTAACCCTTCTACTGGCATAACTCATAAGCAACAGAATGATATGCATAAACGACTAAGTTTACTATGCAGAAACATAATAATAATGGAATCTAAGAAAATACAATACTGATATAAATTTTATATTTTTATAAACTCTTAAAAAGGGACTAAAAATACATAACTGACTCTAACTTACATCTGTGAAGCCTCTACTATACTGACTATGAATAGCTGGAAAGAGACTCCAACTATTACTAATCAATACATAAGAGAATAAAATACCTAAATAACATCTAACTTAAGTCCTCAAAATAGGAGGACTCATCATCTGATGGATGGAATCTGCAAGCTATCTGAATATAGTATGTGTGCTATAACTGAACTGATACCTACATTATGAGACAATGTAGCAAACAGACATATATGTGGAGCAGTACTTTAAGTGTGCTAATACTCTGTCTTAAAATCATACTGTCTAAGTGTAGAAAGGACTCACTTCTATGTCTGAAATTTGAAAATTGAAATCTGTAACTCTCATCTTTCTAAAAAAGCATAATCTGAGTAAAACTTGTGAGCCTTTACACTTAGTTATCTAAAATCTGGAAAATACCTTATCTTAGGGCTTAAAATCTTAAAACCATAACTTCTAAAACATATACTTTTATCTTAAATCTTAAAATCAATAGACTGTTGAAGAGTAGGAGACATCTATTAGGAGGTTCTTCTAACCGACATACAGCATATGAGCATCCATGGTGTCCCTCATATAGCTCCTATTAGGTAGGGTTGTTCTATCGTTACCATTATAATAGAACTTTTATCTTAGTGATCACAATCTGATTTATCCACTTAAAAGTGAGAATAATCTGAATCCTACATTGACGCGTAGTTTTAGGGTATGAAACCGTAGTATACTACCCATCTCGGTGCTAAATACTATTCCCATTCTTATGCTTAAAATCTTAAGAAATCCACTTCAAAATATCACATTGTTAAATCTTAAGTTATATGAATAAAGTGGATTCTTTATCTTAGCTTAGGACCAAAAGGTCAAATCTTTATCAATAATTTGAGAATAATCTTATTTGAGTGTGCTTATAGAACAAATAATCTTGAAATAGAAATCTTAATTAGGGTATAATGACACATGCAACAATCTCATGTTAAAACATCTAAAAATTCATGCTTGATAATATAAGCACTTATAATTCATCCTAAAATCTGAAAGTTTCTGCACAATGCAAAGAAATGCGAATAAAGTCATGTAATTTCAACTTCTAAATTAGTGGAAATCTCATAAGTTTGTAAACAAAAACAATGGGTGTAAACCCTAACTTAAATTTCATGAAAAATCATATGAAATCAAATAACTTTGTAATTTAAAATAAGTTTTGGGCACAAGGATGAAAGGAGTATCCTTGTTCATAACCCCACATATCTTAATTCTTTATCTTTGATGAAAAGCTTGAATCTTGGATTCCTATTAATGCTTTTAAAGTTGAATTCTTGGAGTCTTTGAGTTGGGAATCCTTAATCTTGAACTATGAATCCTAAATCTTGAATTTCCTTGGAGAATTAATGGATAAATTGGGTTTTCTTGATGAGAAAGCTTTGATGATTTAGGATTTTTGTCTTGAGAGAGAATAGGCAAAATAAGCATAAAGTGCTTTGGAATGTGTTAAATCTTATGTTTTGGATGGATTTGGTGCCTTGGGAATTAACCAAAGAGCCCCTTTTAAATTTCTAATTAGAATTGGAAAAGAACTAAAATCTTAATTTAATATGCCACCACGATGTTCCACTATAGTGGTGGCTCACTGGAAACTGATGAATGGGAACTGGGCATACAACGCGATGCACCACTATCGCGATGCCCTATTGTTTTGCCATTTTGGCCATTGGCATGATGCACCACTATCGCGTAAGCTTGCTGGAAATTGACAAATGTGAAATGAGAATCCTCCACGATGCGGTGGAATGTGGAGTCTCACTGGAACTTTACAACTGCCAGTTTTCTTAGCTCCACAACGCGCTGAGAGTTCAGGTGACACACTGTCAACTTAAAAATGCCATTACTCCTTTATCAAGTGTTGGATTTGGGCGAATTTTGTATTGATGGAAAGCTTATTCAATTTCTCACACAATGAAAAGTCAAAATCTTGAAAATTCCATGATGGAATAAATATTATTCATTTTGAAAGTTATCCCTTAATATTCTAGAAATGAATTTAAGCTAGAAAAAGAATGAGGTATTACATATAATTAATGTCTTATAGATATGATTATTGATATAACTTATGGATAGGACTATTGATATGGACGATGTGAATGGTTATTGGCATGAATTAATAGATATGGTATTGGTGTGGTTTATGGGCATAGGTACGATATGACTTGTGGTTGTGATTCTTGGTCTAGCATATAGGTAGGAGTAAAAGGGATGGTATATAGTTATAGTTTATTTGTATAGTCCATTGAGTTAGTTTATTGATATGGCTTTTTGATATGGTTCATTGTTACAGTTTATAAATATGAGTTCTGGTTCGAGTCTGATCGTTGATGGTGATATTGATAATATAAGCTCCAGTTCAAGTCTGGCAAATAGTTATAATGATAATGGTAGTATTAAGTTCTAGTTCATGTCTAACACTAGGAATTATGTATTGGATAATACGATTCGGATGGATTCTTGGTTATGGTATGATAATTGGTAAATTATGGTTATTCGGTTACTCAGTTCCCTTGATTGTACTCTCCAGGCTTATGGATGCCTGTGTTAGGTTATTTACTTATTTGCACTTATTGAATTATGGGGCTAGTCTTATATTTATCATTTGTTGATACTTATGTTGCTATTTCGTATGCATTCATTTACTTATCTACAATGATGTTGGAGCTTATTTTTAGGTTTGCCCTATTACTTTAACTTAGCTTATTATATCTTGTATCATATCATATGTATGTTATAATTTAACTCAGTGTTCCAATGATGCCTACTGATTACCTGTAGTTTTGGTACTTATACTATACTTCTATACCTTTTTGGTGCAGATCCGAGTACTAGTTGTCGTCGCTGATTCAATACTCTTGCAGTGTTGATTTTAGAAATTGGGTGAACTCTTAGAGTCAAAGTTATCCTTTTTTCCTTCTATTTATCTATGTCTAGTCTTTCATCTTCTAGACGGATTGTATTTGACTATTTAGTATTCATAGTTTATTTTAGTGGCTCTTGTGCCAACATCACCACGTCTTGGAATGGTTGTTGATTTTTTATCTATCTATACACTAATATGGTTGTATTATTGTTATATAAGTTTGTGATTGTCATTTTCTAATTTTTGGCCATTTTTCACAAAGTTAGCCCATTACATATAGCTCCGAGCTATGATTCAACTTACCTACTGATAGGATAAAGCAGGTGTAATATTGATTTGCAAAGTGGGTTGTGACACTTCTTCCATCATAAGATTTTTCTTGATTTCACATTGAATACCAACAATCTGGGCTTGAGACATTCATGAAGGTCTTTTTAGGGCTTTTACAGCATCATCATTTCCCATGGGTCTATCATTATATGTTTTGTATTTATCTCTAGATCTAAATCAAGCTGAAATTGCACGTAAAGGTAAAGCTCTGGCTTAGATAAGTTGTGTAAGCTTGGATTGAGGTAGGTGATGGTTACTTAGTTTAATCCAACTGTCTTTATATGTTCATGTTGACTATTTCTTGGTGTTGCTTGTTGATGCATGTAGTTAGATGTGATCACATTTCACTAAGCTTGTATGTAAAGCTTGTGAATATTAGAAGTGTTAGTTGTTGTCATTGTGTTATGTAATTTCTCATATATATACCATTCGTTGATTATAAAATGTTCTGATATTTGGACATGCTCATAGGAATATTGGGGAATAAGGTTGGTAGGCCCTTGTGACAAGAATTTAGTACATGGACAAAATTTGTCCCCTCTAGGTAATGATTAGTGGGTGATCGTAAGATCATTGGCGTGTATATATAAGATACAAGTGAGTTTTACGGTTCCATGGGTGAGTCGAGGAAATATATATTATTTTTTTATTTTGATGATTGACTTGACTTTACTTGACTGGCATATCTATTGACATGTTTTGACTTGTTTCTAAGGTTACTTAAAGTGCTCTAAGTGTTACTTGTTGTATTAAGGTACAGTAGAGCTTCACATGTATTATCTTTTTGTATTATGTTATGGTTAAGTGTTCATATTTCTCATCTTGGGTTGCCAAATGACCTTACCAGTACACCATTATTTTTTTGTATACTGATACTACTCCTGCTAGTGGCTGCCACCATATTTTCACTTCTTCAAGATCTTGAACACAATCTTCAAGACGACTCAAGACATGACTCGTAGCATGGCCCAATGAGTCATGGCCAGGCACCAAATACCAATACTTAGACAATTTTGGTTCTTTTTCATTTGTTTTCTACCATGACTTGTTTTCTTATAAAACACTTAAATAAACACATCATATAAATACACCTAAGTTCTTACATATTTTCTTCGTTTTAAGCATCAAAAGTATCATGAAATCATGACACATCAACACACTTACTTAGAACGTTTAAGTATCCTCGGGAAAATAAAAGAAAACAAACTCCTACAATTCTTAACTAAGAGAAACCAAGGAGACCTAAGGTAGTGATGTATTTTTTTTAGCATAAAAATTTTCAACCCCCTTCTAATACAAGAATCCAAAGCCACTATATGCATTTATATAGCTTTTTACCATAACACAGAGATCCAGATACAACATCATATTATGAATGAATAACTGGGCACATATACAAGTAACATTACCTAAACAAATAGCAACAAATAATACAACTCATGTTCCCTCACAACAAGGAAATCCCTTATGCTTATAGTCTAAAAGATACAAATATAAATACGGATTGAATCAAGACACTCACTCTCATAAAGAAGTTCTAATATTGTGTGTGAAATACCTTACATTTGTCCTTATTTTCTATGGCTTAGTTTTCAGACAGTTGGATAGTTTTTGAGAAATTTAGACAAGAATAAATGAAGGACTTTTATTGTCTTGTAATGAAGTCTTGGGATGGGTATGGTAAATATGGATACACTGACTCAACCCTCATTGATACTAAACTATTTTTTTCCCGACTTTTCAATCTTATTCATTTTTGTCTCCCTTATTCTCCTTTGTTTTTGTTTAGACTTTGGGTGTGGTTTTCATTTTACACTTTCTCTTTTTTTCTAACATTTTTTATTTTTCATTCTTTTCTTTTTTCTTACCACACTCGAATCTCTTTTCTTTTACTAACTTCTCCTTCATACCTACTTTGCACTATGAACCCCTATGATAGTCACCTTCAACTTAGGAAATTAGCTTGAGTTAAGGTACACAATGTCTAAGCAGAGATCAGGGCCAAAATAGGTTCATTGTAATAAGAAATGGGAAGTTGAATGGACTAATAAAAGGACTAGGTCTATTAAGTCTAAACTTGGGATCAAGAGATATTTATTCCATTTTGTAGGGTATTTAGGTAGAAAGGGGACTATTCAAAAATGGTCTATGATCCTTTCCTATCGAACTAACCTATAACCTAGGCAAAACTAATTAGGAAATTTCTAGATAGCATACATAGTTGAACTAAGTACTTTACACGCACATAGAACAGGGTTACATTATCAATTACTACCTATGTAGTTCATACATTTCTAAGCTACAATCATTATGCCTTTAATTATAATACCATAGCAAGATCCATGGTGGTTAAAATTTAAAACAGATACAAGATACAGTCTAAAATAATTTTCATGGGTTGTTTTTAAACATCAAAATCAAAACATTCGAACTTGACTACATTTTGGTTTCCCTTCTTTCCTCTTAATCAAACACAATAAAAATAATGTAAATACAAAAAAAAAATATATCATTTCTACTATGATAGCACATTCAGAGGGACAAGAAACACAACATAAAACCCCTTGAGTGGTGGTACACCCCCACCCCAAACTTTAAAACTATGTTGTATCCTTATTACATGTAGGGCTATATAATACCGAACCGTATCTGATATGCCAATGGTAAAATTGACTTATTGGCTTATCAAATAAATGGATGGTGAATGGATTAAATTTTATAGTTAATGGCCTATTGGTGTAGGGGTGGATTACTCAATTTCCTTATTGGATAAACCGTTAACCCGTTAAGAATTACCATACGTACTTATACTTTTCCACCTAGATATATAAAATACATATTATATTATTATAAAATATAAACTCTAAATTCTAAACCTAATATATCTAAATTCTACGTAATAACCTAAAGCACATTCCTAATTAACCCTAATAAAAACTAAAGAGTAAGTTTATTTCAAGTAATATATTGAATATTTTTCTTTTTTATTACTTTCAGAGCTTTTTAAAGAAAAGCCTCTGCTTAACTGCTTTGGTTCTTCTACTGGTAAGTGGTGTCTTCATCTTCATCTCTTCTTTGTTAATTCAATATTTTTTTATCTTCTTGATTTCCTTTTTATATTTATCTAATTATCTCTTCTTTCTAGTGAGTTGTGGACTTGTTATTTTCTTTGGTTCTTTCTCTTTTGTTTTACTTCAATTTTAGATTTTAATGTGAATGGAGATGTGAATGTACTTAGATATGTAAGTATAGTTTACTGCATGTATTTTTTTAGCCTAATCTTTCAGAGTTTATCCCTTTATTTTAGTTTGATTGTATAGGGTATGCATTTTCTTAATCTTCACTCTATTTTTTATATATGCAAGCAACAAGTAATTTACTTAATTCGTTGTTTATATCCAGGTTCCATGTGAAAAATTATTAGCTTAATTTTTGATGGGTTACTAATTCTTCAGCTAGTTGTTATTGCATTATATGTTAATTTTGATGTTCTTTGTTCAGATACTGATTATTTCTTGAATTAATTTTTCTCATCATAATAACTCAAAATCAACTCATAGCATGGCTGAAGATATACAAGCTAATAAACTGATGAGTGAAAGTGGGGATTCAAATCGAGCAAATCAATCTAAAATAACTTAAACTCAGTCAATTATTTCTAAAAGAAGGGAAAAAAGGTCGAATGCGTGAAATCATTTTACAAAAATTTATTGTTCTTAAGGTACAAAAGAAAAATATGCCTATTTCTCCCATGATTATCTTTTAAGTTAAGAAACGGTAGGACTACTCTTCATGGTCATCTATTGATGTGTCCTAAGCATTCTACTAGTGTTGATAAAAAAAAATCAAATTTATCTTATAAAGCTATTTAAGGGGGTAGTCAAGGTGATGTAGTTGTTGTGTGTTGCAAATTTGACCAAGAAGAGTATCTGAAGGCTTTATGTTGTATGGTGATAATTGATGATCTTCCTTTTAGCTTTGTTGAGAAAGAAGGTTTTCAGGCATTTCTGAAAGTGACACAACCTCATTTTTGGATCTCTTCC
The DNA here is from genome assembly GCA_030864225.1 of Capsicum baccatum var. pendulum. Lineage (NCBI taxonomy): Eukaryota > Viridiplantae > Streptophyta > Magnoliopsida > Solanales > Solanaceae > Capsicum > Capsicum baccatum. The sequence continues at coordinate 159,104,265 of CM061554.1, forward strand.
TATAGTACTGTTAGAAGAGGTTGTTTTAATCCTTATAATTAAAAAAGCAAAAGCTGAAGAGGTATTTTATGAAAACTAAACAAATAATTTGTATAACCACCAACACCTAGACTTCCATACAAAGAATCAATTACATGTGTATAATTATCTATTGGATTGATAGTGAATGGAATATGCGTAAGAAAATTCTAAATTTCGTCCTATTATTAGCCATAAAGGTGATGATATGGCAAATGGTATTGGTAGGTGCTTAGGTGAGTGGAGAATAAATGAAATATTCACTGTCACTGCAGATTATGTAAGCTTAAATAATGTAATGATAAAAAAGAACTATCTAAGCATTTGACAAAGATGAGAACTAATTTGATGAACGGTGATCACTTTCACTTGAGGTGTATGGCGCACATTAAGAATCCTATTGTTTAGGTTAGTTTGAAAGAAAGTTCTACATCAATTGAATGTGTTAAACATGTAGTGAGATATGCTAGGCAATCTGCGATGAGGTTGAAAAGGTTTCAAAAAAGTTGTGATAATAAACAACTCAGCTGCAAAAATTCTTTAGTCTTAGATGTTCCAACTAGGTGGAACTTCACCAACCCAATGTTTAGTAGGGTTGTTGAATTTGAGAATACATTTACAAATTATGCTTCTTGTGAAATTGGCTTGAGATATTATCATGAGAATTCTTATATTGAAGTTGGAGTTATTATTGGTAAACTTTTGAGTAGTGATTGGGTGCATGTAAAAAGAATTAGAAAATTTCTTGAAATCTTTTATATTCTCATTTTGAAAATATCTAGATCACTTTATGTTACATATAATATTCATTTTCTTAAAGTTTGAGTCATTATTGTTTATTTGAATCAGTTGATTGCAAGTGAAGATACTAATTTAAGCAATATTGTAAGGAAGATGAAAGAAAAATTTGATATGTATTGGGATGATCCAAGAAAATGAACAAGATAATTTTTATTTATAAGTTCTAGATTCTCGTTTCAAGCATGATTCAGTTGGCTATGCACTTGTAAAGATGTTTGGGGAAAACCAAGGTCTATCTTTAAAAGTTGTAGTAAAGAAATACATGATTTCATTATTTAATGAATATGTACAATCCAGTTCGAAAGAGCTAGTGGTTGTTCTATCTTCGCCTTTGTAAGACCTCACAAAATTTCTAAGCTTAAATCAGTCCTTTAAGTTTGTCAAGGGGGTCCCATACTCGAAAATACTAGTTAAGTTCTAAGACTTAGTTTATTTTTTGTCTTCAAAAGTTGTCAATCTCATTTTTCCACCTTAATGTCCTTTAATGGTCCGTATTTTTGTTAATTCATGATCAGAGAGGTCAATAGGTGTTCCCGGACAAGTTTTGGATTTTTTGGACCTCGTTTAGACCACGTTTGGTGTCCCAAAATAGTGTACCAATGTGATCTTGGCGCGCCGTGTCACCTATCGCATTGGTTAACATTGTTGCAGGGACTACCAGTAAAACTACTAAGGCTTGGCGCAATCATGGTGCGACGCGTCGAGTATCGCGTCGATACCCAATTTTCAGTAATTAAATGTCTGTGTTTTTAAAGGCAAAAGGGTCAATTTCCCACCCCTATATAAGTCCAAAAACATGAGATTCTGCCCTTATTTCAGCAAAATATTGTTGTTTCTCTCAAATACTCTCAAGAACAAATCTAGGGTTTTCATAGGAGCTTCAAATTCAAGAGATTCGACCGTTAATTTTCAAGAATCTTCCACCCAAGTTATGCATAATGTTCATTCATGGATTCCTTCCATCCATGAAGTTCAAGAATCAAGTTTTAAATCTTGTAATGTGAATATTTTGTTGTGGGTTGATTATGTTCATGAGATTATGATGATGTGATTCCCAACCTGGAATCTTTATGTTTTGTTCATGAAACTATGTTAATGTGTGGCTTGAAATCTATAAGTTTAGTCGATTCATGGAGTTTTAAAGTGATAATTTGATGATTATTCCTATGTCTTAAGTTGTGCATGCAAGGTGTTTGATAAAATGCCTAAGGGACTAGAAATTATGCATCATAGCTCAATGGTGACCCAAATGATAAGTGCATGCTTTACCCTTATGATCACAATGACTTCTATGATATTGTTGTGCATTATAAATGTTTTATGGGATGCTCATGAGACTAGTCGATAAAATTATGAAATCATTATATGCCTTCCGATTCATGTATAAGATTATCGTAACTATGTGCTTCATGAAATCCCCAACTTATGGTATTATGAATTATAGACTTTAGCCCTATGGTCAAGAAGTGTTGTGTGTACCCAATAATTTAGCTGTGTGCCTAGAGCTAGTGTCAGTTTTCATGATACTCTCAGTCAAGCCATGCTCAGTAGAATTCAGTCAGACTCATGACTCAGGAAAAGTCATAAATCTAAGTAATCTCAGAAATCTCAGTAAATCAGTAATCTCAGTAGTATTCCGTCAGTCAACAAAACTCACTGAGCCCAGTCCAGTTCAGTTCAGTTAATTATGTTTTATTATCTATTCATATGAGAGTAGGAATTAACATCGAGTAAACCCAAGGATGAGGGCACACACTGTCAGTTGATGGTGTAATCCTTAAAAGCAATCCTTGCATTCCAGAACTATGTATCTTGCATAGGTTTAGACATCAACAATGAGAAATGAGGGTTGATGAGGTGGATTAACACTGTCAGATGAGGGTCCCACCATTCTCTTTTAGAGACATTATTAGATGAGGGTCACTCACAGCTTTCCTTTACCAGTGGCGTGGTATTGACACCCTTCTAATTAGGGTTACAGATTGGACCCCAACTCAGATATATTGCTTTAATTTAGGAATGTCGATTAGGTAACTTCTTCCCACAGTTACAATTTTGGACCAAGTCTCAGTAATAGAACTCAGATAGTTCTACAGAACCCAAGACTGTCAGATATAGTCACTCAGTAAAATATAGAACTCAGCTAGTTTCATCAGAATCTAGATTTCCAAATACAGTCACTCAATTATCAGTAGCTCATGTTATCAATATTTAGACTCAATAATAAGTATTACCACGTATTCAGTTTCAGTTATTTATCCATGCATGTATTCTCACTTTCATGTTATACAGTTAGTTAGTATTATTCTTTTCTTTTTTATTCAACCTACCTCACTTGTATACCAGTACATTCAATCGTACTGACGTATTTGCGCTATGCTGTTTTTATACCATAGGCTTAGAAGCATGAGCTCCAGAGCATTTGTAGTATTCCAGTTTCAGCAGTCAGAGTCCTCAGTGAGTCCTCATCATTCGAGGATATTATTATTTGATCATTTTATTCCTTCAGTACTTAGTTTATTTCTGTAGTTCGAAGTTAGTTGGGGACATGTCCCATCAACTCCACAGTTTTCAGACAATTCAGAGGCTTTCAGACTATAGTATGTTCAGATAGTTTATTTCAGTTTTAGGTTCTATACCCATTCAGATATTTTTCTATAAAATATTTTATAGTTTTGAACCTTGCATCCTTACAGCTTTTATTCCACATTTATACAGTACATCATGCGGCTCTTAATTACAGATATCAGTCATGGATTAGCTTGTGGTCTTTTGTGGTCATGGGCACTGTGTAGTATTTCATATACTAGACTCGGGGTGTTATAAACTTGTAATCAGAGCCTAAGGTTCAACAGTGTCCTAGGAATTCTAAAAAGCCGCATCTAGTAAAGTCTTGTGCATGGGTGTTTTGTGCACCTTACTTATGGACAGGAGGCTATGAGATGTTTTAGGAACAGTTTCACCTCTTTAAGTATTCATGTCGTGCCAGTGAGCATGAGCTCAAATTTAACTCCCAGTCTAATCTACTCTTCCTTTTATTACAAAACATGTCTCCAAAAAGGACTAACGAAAGAAAAATCGAGAATCAGTCGGCACCTCCACCTATTCAGGAAAATTCCCTGGACGAGCATGTCTTTTAAGGTGAATTCAGAATTGACTCTCTTACTTTATCTTATTTAGTATTAGCTCAGAGCAACCAGTAGGCTATTGTCCCACCCAGGCATATGATTCATACCCAGCAGAATGATGAGTGAATGCATAGAAAGAAAGAAAGAAAGAAAGAAAGAAAATAAGAGAGCAGGAATAGGTAATCTTAATTTCGCTCAGCCTAATTCAGAGGGTGGTAAATATTATCAGTTCTGCCCAAAGCCTTTGATTTTATCCCTCAGCCAGTTCTCTGGTCCCTAAATTCAGAGATAGGGAGCCAGTTCCTAAACCTCAGGGCAATGTTAGCAGTGCCCGAACCCATCCCCTTTGTCAGAATTAGGGCAAATATCATAAGGGTATATATAAAGCCGACAGTGGTGTGTGTTATGGGTGTGGAGAGTCAAGTCACAGAGTTCGATACTGTCCTAAGGTTGGTCCATAAACCCAGCATAACTATTCTTCAGCTCAGTTCGGTCGCCCTAATCAGCAGGGTGCCACATCTAGTACCACTAGTGGGAAATGCCCAAATAGACTATATGCTCTTCAGTCCCGACAGGATCAGGAAAATTCTCCTGATGTGGTCAATGGTACATTACCGATCTTTCACTTGCATGTTTATACTTTGCTAGATCTAGAACTCTTTTGGTCTTTTGTTACTCTTTATATAGAAGTTGATTTTGGAGTCAGTCCCAAAATTCTAGTAGAACCCTTTGCAGTCTCTACCCCAGTGGATAAAACTATTATAGCCCGATGGGTATATAGAAACTGTCTGGTTGTGGTATCCTAAAAAGTTATTCCAGCATACTTAGTCGAATTAGAGATGACTGATTTTGATGTCATTTTTGGCATGGAATGGCTTTATTCCTGCTATGCCACAGTCGACTACAGAAATAGAATTGTCCAGTTTCAGTTTCCGGATGAACCTGTCCTAGAGTGGAGAGGTAGTACTTCAGTTTTCAAAGGTCAGCTTATTTCCTACCTTCAGGCATGGACAATGATATCTAAGGGATGTGTCTATCATCTTGTTTGAGTTAAGGACTGTAGTTCCAAAACCCACAGTTTCGAATCAATCCCAGTAGTGAATGAATATTCAGAATGGTTTTTTTGAAGATCTTCTAGGAATTCCTCCCGAAAAGGAAATAAACTTCGGCATAGACCTTCTTCCAGATACTCAACCTATATCTATTCCACCATACAGAATGGCACCAAAAGAACTCAGAGAATTGAAAGAACAGTTGAAAGATCTCCTAGTTAAGGGATTCATTAGACCTAGTGTGTCCCTATGGGGTGCTCCAGTCTTATTCGTGCACAAGAAAGATAGCTCTCTCAGAATAAGTATAGACTACCGTCAGCTCAACAAGGTCACAGTCAATAACAAGTATCTACTTTTCAGAGTCGATGACTTATTTGATTAACTTTAGGGTGCCATCTATTTCTGTAAGATAAAACTCAGATCAGGATATCATCAGCTTAGACTCAAAGAATGTGCCATTTCGAAGATGGCTTTCAAACTCGGTATGACCACTTTGAATTCTTAGTCATGTCCTTTAGTCTTACCCATGCACCCGAAGCCTTCATGGACTTGATGAACTGATTATTCAAATAGTACTTGGATATGTTTGTCAAAGTATTTATAGATGACATTCTTGTCTATTTCCGTAGTGAGCGTGATCCTGCATATCATCTCAGAATATCAAAACACATCAGTTATCATATTCATTCACGTTAGTTCAAACTCATGTACGCTCTCAATTCTTAGGACAAAGAGTTCTAGTTCACTCAGTGTTACGAATCATGTCCCATGAATACAAAAACTTCAGACTCAGGTTTTGAGCTTATGACTCATACACTCATGTCATGCTTTACTGTATGCCCAACTCACATGACACATACTCCACTCTTTGTGATCAATCGAACTCAGATTTATGTCACGAATACCCTTAATTTAAATCCCTCGGTGAATCTATGGTGTTGATGTTATATCACTAAACCTTAGTTACCGCATCAGTTCAGTAATCTATATTTAGTAAAGAACTCAGGTAGTCCTACAGGACCATGGCTTTCAGTTATCAGTCACTTAGCCATCAAAATTCAGTACTTCAGTACCAGTCTAAACCTCAGTTATCAAAAACCAGCATTCAGTCCCAGTTACAGTCTTAGCTGCAATTATAGTCTCAATTACCATCATAGCTACAATCTCAGCCCCAGTCATAGTCTAGCTAGATCAAAAACTCAGTTCACTTTCAGGATTACCTGACCAAAGCATATGGAAAATAGTTACTTAGTTAGTAGTATTTCAGTACCTCAAATTACAGAGCGTTTTCAAATTATGTTATATGCTTGGTCTTGTATCCTGAAGATAATACAACTTTTATCCATTTATTCTTAGTTACCTCATGTTACCCAGTTAGTCCTTACCTTCTATGCATGATAGTCTACATTTTAAGTCCATCTATCCAAACTAATTACCATTCAGTCTTACATGCCCAGTAACCAACCATGGGCCAGTCAACAAATCAGATGAGTCAGTCAGCAGGAATTAGTCTGAGCAACTCGTACCTCAGTCAACAGTCAGATAGACAAGTTCATATATTTTCCTATTTTGTCCATCTAATCACACTTTGAATGTGACCATTCTAAGATGGACCAATCATGTAGTTGCGTGTGCAGCTCAGTCCATGTTTCATTTCTCAGTCTCAAATCCTAGATATACAGTCACGATTCAGTTCGTAGGTGCCTTATGCATCACCTCAGTTTTCCTCAATATCTCAATCAAGTCAGCATTCTTTGAGGGATATAGTGTCCCAAGGAGGAGATACACTATAACTCCCAAACTTCTATGACCTAGATACTATATTTTCCTCTTCATGTAATAAATCTAGTTTAGAGTTGTGAGTACCCATAGGTTGACCCTCTAGCTTCAATCTCAGTCGTAAGCTATGTACTCAATGGATCAGTTCATCTCACGATGCTCAGTTCATGACACATATTACAGACTCAACCATGTTCTCATGTTTTCGTTCATGCATATTCAAAAAGGATCTAGAGTTTGAGATTGGTGATCATGTTTATTTAAAGATCTCTCCCATAAAGAGAGTGAAGGGATTCAGCAAGAAGGGAAAGTTCAGTCCCCGATGTGTCAATCCCTTGAAAATTCTCAGTCACTTTGGCAAATTAGCTTATGAGCTCGAATTGACTTCAGATCTTACCTCAGTTTATCCAGTGTTCCATGTCTCCTTGCTTAAGAAAGTGCATAGGCGATCCAATAGTTGTAGTCCCTATAGAGTGAATAGACTTTCTGAACAACCTCTTTTTTAAAGAGATTCCATTCAAAATCCTTGTCTATCAGACTGAGGAATAAGAGGTCCCTCTATTCAAAGTTTTTTGGCAGAATCAGTCCATTGAGAGAGATACTTGGGAAGCAAAAACAGATATACAAACCAAGTATCCTCACTTTTTCTCCGCTAACTCAGACTCAGCTTAAGGTAATTGTTTTCCTTAAGCTTGCTCAGTTATCATGTTTAGTTTCATTACCAACTTGGTATTCAGTTTCATGCTCAGAATTATATTATAAACTTGGTATCAAATACCATTACATATTCAGTCATATGTTCATGCATCATGTCAGTCATGTATTCAATTCATGCATCAGATTCGCATCCTCATTATGAGAAACTTAGCTTATTAAAAATATCATTTATTCATTCATGAATCAGTTATGCATGCATCAGATATGCATGTTCAATATGATATATGCAGTTTATCAGTCATATCAGTCATGAAATCATGTTTCAGTTATACATGTCCTATATATATTTCAGTTTGTATTTTCCCCATCTCACTCAGTCGCATTCGAGGATGAATGTTCTCGAGGTGGATATATTGTAAGACCCCACAAAATTTCTAACCTTAAACCAGTCCTTTAAGTTTGTCAAGGGGATCCCATAATTAGAAAATTCTAGCTAAGTGCCCAGACTTAGTTTTTTTTTGGCCTTTGAAAGTTGGCAATATTATTTAGCCACTTTAATGTCCTTTAATGGTCCATATTTTTGTTAATTCATTATCAGAGAGGTCAATAGGTGTTCCCAGATAAGTTTTAGATTTTTCAGACCTCGTTTAGACTACATTTAGTGTCCCAAAATAGTGGACCAATGAGATCTTAGCGCCCCACGTTGCTATCGCGTTGGTTAACATTGTTTCAAGGACTGCCAGTAAAACTACTAAGGCTTGGTATGATCATGGCATGATGCATCGGGTATCGCATCGATGCGTAATTTTTAGTCATTAAATGTCTGTGCTTTTAAGGGCAAAAGGGTCAATTTTCAACCCCTATATAAGTCCAAAAATAAGAGATTCAACCCTTCACAAAAATATTGTTGTTTCTCTCAAATACACTCAAGAACAAGTCTAGGATTTTCATAGGAGCTTCAAATTCAAGAGATTCTATTGTTAATTTTCAAGAATCTTCCATCCAAGGTATGCATAGTGTTCATTCATGGATTCCTTCCATCCATGAAGATCAAGAATCAAGTTTTAAATCTTGTATTATGATTATTTTATTGTGGATTCATTCATGGCCTTACAGCTCATGAGATTATGATGATGTGATTCCCAAACTGGAATCTTTATGTGTTGTTCATGAAACTATGTTAATGTGTGGCTTAAAATCTATAAGTTTAGTCGATTCATGGAGTTTTGAAGTGATAATTTGATGATTATGCTTATGCCTTAAGTTGTGCATGCAAGGTGTTTGATAAAATGCCTAAGGGACTAGAAATTATGCATCATAGCTCAATGGTGACCCAAATGATAAGTGCATGCTTTACCCTTCTGATTACAATGACTTCTATGATATTGTTATACATTATAAATGATTTGTGTGATGTTCATGAGACTAGTTGATGAAATTATGACTTGTTTATATGCTTTCCCATTCATGAATAAGATTATGATAACCATGTGCTTCATGAAATCCCCAAATTATGGTATTATGAATTGTGGACTTTATCCCTATGGTCAAGAAGTGTTGTGTCTTGTCAGTTTTATGTTATCGAGTCTTGGGGGTACTTGTACCCGATAATTTAGTTGTGTTTCTAGAGCCAGTGTCAGTTTTCAAGATACTCTCATTCAAGCAATGATCAGTAGAATTCAGTCAGACTCATGACTCAGGAAATCTCAGAAATCTGAGTAATCTCAAAAATCTCAGTAACTCAATAATCTAAGCAGTATTCTGCCAGTTAACAAAAATAACTGAACCCAGCCCAGTTCAGTTCAGTTAATTATGTTTTAGTGTCTATTCATATGGGAGTAGGAATTAGCACCGAGTGAACCCAAGGATAAGGGCACACACTTTCAGATGAGGGTGTGATCCTTATAAGCAATCCTTATGTTCCAGAACTATGTAGCCATCATAGGTTGACACATTAACACTTAGACATAAGGGTTGATGAGGTGGATTAATACTGTCAGATGAGGGTTCTATCATTCTCTTTTGGGGACACTATCAGATGAGGGTCACTCACAACTTGTCTTTACTAATGGCGCAGTATTCACACCCTTCCAATTGGGGTTGCAGATTGGACCTCAACTCAGCTATATTGCTTTATATGGGGCATGTTGTTTATATAACAACTTCTCACAGTTACATTTTTAGATCCATCCTCAGTAATAGAACTCAGATAGTTCTACAGAACCTTGTACTGTAAGATACAGTCACTTATTACAATATAGAACTCAGCTAGTTTCATCAGAATCTAGACTACCAGATATAGTCACTTAGATATCAGTAGCTTGTGTTATCAGTATTCAGACTCAGTAGTCAGTATTACCATATATTTAGTTTCAGTTATTTATCCATGTATGTATTCTCACGTTCATGTTATACAGTTAGTTAGTATTGTTCACGCATATGAACCCTTTGCATTCAACTACCTCATTTTCATACTAGTACATCCAATCGTACTAACATATTTGTGCTATGGTGTTCTTATGCCATAGCTTCAGAAGCACGAGCTCCAGAGCATTTGTAGCATTCCAGTTTCAGTAGTCAGAGTCAGCAGTGAGTCCTCATCATTTGAGAATGTTATTATTTAATTATTTTATTCCTTCAGTACTTACTTTATTTCAGTATTTCGGAGTTAGTTGGGGACATGTCCCATCAACTTCACAATTTTCAAATAGCTTAGAGGCTTTCAGACTATAGTATGCTTAGATAGTTTATTTTAGTTTTGTGTATTTCTATACCCCATTAAGATATTTTTTTATCAGACATGTTATAATTTTGAACCTTGTGGCCTTATAGCTTATATTCCGCATTTATACAATATATCATGCAGTGCTCAGTTACAGATATCAGTCATGGGTTAGCTTGTGGTCCTTCGAGGTCATGGGCACCATATAGCATTCTAAGTACCAGACTCGAGGCATTATAGCCTTGCTCTTTACTAGATACTTCTACTTTGGTACTTTCTAGAAGTCAACTAAGTACCTAAAGTGCAGGACCTTTACATTCACTCATGTAAGATCTAAAGCAATATAAAGCTATGAATGGAGGAGTAGATGCTATAACAGAGTTGGATAAATATTTTGGATAAGAAACTAAAGATGATATTAAGGAATTTAATATCCTGCTCTGATGAAAAATGAACGCAACAAGATTTCTCGTTCTTGCTAAGATTGCTTGTGATGTATTAGCAGTTTCGATTTAAAATATTGTAACTGAATTTGTGTTTAGTATAGAAGGACATCTACTTGGTTCATTTAGGAGTTCATTAACTCCTAAATTGGTGTAAGTTCTAATGTGTCTACAAGATTGGCTTCAAAGTAAACAATTAAAACAATATGTTAGTGTTGAGGAAGATCTTGATAATCTCAAGCAAAATTAAAAAGGTAATAGTATTATCTTTATGTGTGCTATTGTTATAAATAATTTTTATTTATTAGTTAACTCATTATATTAATCTTCTATTTATGTTTAGGCAGTGCGGGAAAATACCCAATTGTAGTTGACGTATAATACAACTATACAAGCTTACAAGATGACTTTCACAAGGTTAGTATAAGAAAAAAAGATAAAAGTCATTATGTTATGTTTCTTTTCACTGGGTGATATTCTGTTAGATAGTAATTTTGAGCTTTTTTCTTCTCATGAGTACTCTACCATTTCAAATTGATGTTGCTGCAAAATATAAGAGTTCAACAATAAATAAGTAAAGACATAGCTCTCTATTTTATGTTCTGCATAAAATGAGGTCTCAAACTATGCAAACAACCACTAACTAGTGAATTTTAACAATATTTTATTTTTCAATCTTCAATTAGCTTGTTTATTGTGTTGTAAGATTGTTCATATGACGACAACTTATATTTTATTCAAACTATCTGATCTCTTCGGCAGCAACTATCCAAATTGTTTATTTTTGTTTTATCAATTAGAAATATATTGATCTCAAGGGAACTGGTTGTTAATTATGTTCATATACGGAGTTTTAGAATTGATTCTTAAAGTGGGTTTTTATGTTTTTAATTCAAATAAGTATTATATTGCCATGACTGTTGTGAGTTAAAGAGTTGTTCATCTTGTTTGTTCTTTGAGGTATCTTGTTTTATTTTTATTTTCTAGTTTGCTTTTGAAAAGTTTATTTTGGTGGTCATTAAGCTTGATGGATTACTCCTAAATTACTAAATGTATGAATTCTTGACATATTAAGAACAACTTGTCTAAGAATTAATTTAGACATTAAATCCTTAATTTTTGTTTTAAAGGTAAAAGTTACTGACTATATTCAAAGATGTGTAAAATTGACTTATTTGAAACTGTGTTATACATGTAATTGATAAAGGTTTTCCAATTTAATTGATTTTTTCTTGTCGTATGCATCCTGAGTGGGTGAAAGGACTGGGCTGTACAACTAACCCTTGAAGACGATAACCCACAAGGGTGGTCGAGTTGTTTGAGTAAGGGATCACCAAAATGGGAGGCCTAAGGTTCGCGAAACCATGCATGCTTTAAGTCTAGCTCGTAGCATACCTCTATTGTGTGATTTTATATCTATTACACTTAAGTGAGGTTTATCTTGTGCACACCTAAAGATTATTGGTTGTTGATTCCCTTGTTATAGAAATAAGAAGATGATACTAAATTTTTAAATTTGTTTGTGTATCTTTGTTCCGAGTTCTCTGTAAAAGCCAGTGTTGTCATGTTTAGAGAATGTTATACTTTGTTAATTCATATTTTGTACCCTGGTAGATGTGATCTCTATTGTCTCTTTTCTATTTTTCTCTTTTACTCGTCATAAGGAGGAACTCAAATTCTATAGGCAATCTATTTAATAAATGTTCTGAAAAAAGCATCAGTTTACGAGAAAATTTGCCTAATGTTAGTGCTATGACAATTACTCAATAAGTTTAGCCTAGCATGACAAATTAACAGCCATCTGGTGCAGAAAGGAAACCATATCTTGTTGTTGTAACTCAGTTCTTTTAGATGCCTTTCAATTGAGCTTAGATAGAAGGAGGACAACCCTCTAAAATTAGCTCATGGCACTGGAGGCTATTTCAATTGTTACGAAGAATACTATTAGCATATCATTTTGGATTTTGGCAAAAAGTGATTTGTAGAGTTTCCTCTGTATCTATTTTGGCGATAGTGAATAGATATTTGTCATTTTTTTGTACTGACTAATTGATACGCCCAAATTACAACTCTCGTTAGAAAGTGCAAGTGGTCGCTGTCAAATATAGAATCCAACTAGGTTGGGTGTCGAATCCCACAGGGAATAGTATGATCACTAAGTATTGTGATTATTATTAGACTGTTGATCGAAGGTTCCAGGGTAAGGGGGTTTCAGTTTAGGTGCACAATAATATTATCAGTGTAATGATGAGATGATATGTGTAATAATATTTGATCACAGAGAATGACAAATTAGGGTTATGTCCACCTTGTATCTTCTACTTCTCTATTAACTATGAGTAATAAGGATTTTATACATGCATGCATTTATAGAGAGATGTATTCTAATTCTAAATCTAAGTGTTTCTCAACCATCAAGATTTTATTCACCTTAGTTCTCTCGAATCCAAAGTGTACAACCAATCGTACGAACTCTCCAAGAAGTTAATCCTGCTAAGGCATTAAAGTGTAAAATAGAGGTTGGTAACCCTATTTTCTTGTCACACTCTCTTTTCCAAACAGTAACTTTTCTATAGAAAAAGTTATTGCTATAATGGCGCATTCCCTATGTTTGCAACCACGAGAATTAAACAAAATGAAGAGAGTAATGATATAAATGGATTTACACATCATAAATTCAAAAACCCATAGCAATAGAGAGTATACTACAAGGTTTTCATAACCCTAACAAATAAACTTAGCTACTCATGAATAAAACGGAAATCACAATAGAAATATTCATTATATCAGAACTTAGAACGATTTTGGTGGTAAAGATGAATAGCGAAAATAAGAGAGAAAAGCGTCTCTCTCTCTCCCTCCTCAAGCTAAGCCGCTTTCTCTTGTTTTTCAAAATAATACAGAATGTCAATAATCCCTAAAAATTCAGCCATAAGGCTTTTAATAACATCCTTCTCTAATAAATTGTTACTGCATCCTTAACTATTTAAAAATATTGAGTTTTTCTGGTAAAATGTTTCCATACATCACATTCAGTCCAAAAGCTGTTTTCCTTTTTATGTGAAGTTTCTTTTGCTGTCCACAGGTCCCCAAAGTGCTGTAATCTTCCTCATTAGTACCTGAAAAGCATGCTAATCACATAGGTCAGCTCACTTAACTAAAAATAGACTAAAAGTGCAAGAATTATGTATTTTATTCTCAAAACTTAGCTAAAACATGTGTAAGTTATGGTGCTTAGACGTATAAATATGCCCAACATCACTGATCATTTTTCTTGAGTTATATTTTACTTGAGAATGTTTAATAATATTTGGTTTACATTTGCAACAACAAAATTATGGGACTATCATCTATCAAGTGTGTAAGAGCAGTTGTGCAACTACAAGTTATTCCTCTGTGCAAGTTATTCTTATGGTTATATCTTCTAAAGTTGAGACTTGAGATTGTTCAATTCAAGGAAAAAAAGCAAATGTTGAGTATATTGTGCAAAGGCAGTTGTGCAAAAGAACTGATTCTTTTTTAAGAGAACTAGTTATTGATATGGTTTAGGTGGCATGGCATAACTTAGTTTTTTCTGTGTTTTATCGATAAACTAGTCGTGTAAGGCCCGTGCAAAGCCCGGGACCGACCTCATGATATAAGAATATAAAATTTAATTTTTTAAAAAATATAAATTAAGTTACATTTTTTGTTTAACATGATTAAATTAATTCATCGGTACATTGATAAGGTCTTATTTGATAAGTCATTATGATTATCAAAGTTTTTTCGCTATATAACTTGATAACGTTTACAAGACTTTATTTATGAGGAAGGAAGTATGAAGCAGAATTAACAAATGCGAATAGACGTAGAATTCAATTTAAAACAAATAAATGGTGGTCTCAGAACATTTAAAAAAATTCTTCATATTTGATTGGTTAGATTTTCAAGAAATATTCGCTAGAGAAATAAGTCTTTTTAGACTTATGAATGACTCTATGGAAATAGAAAAATTAAATTATGTATTTTATATTTATTGACTCCTTCATTCTTCAATACACCTTATCTTCACTCCTCCCGGTAGCTCCCATCCCCGTCACCTCATACCCCACCTCTCATAGTACTTATATAAATTAGTTTTGAATAATATTTTACATATCAAATATAAGAAAAAATTAAGAACTAATTTTTTGAAAATTATTTTTGAATTAATATTTTTTATTAAAAAAATATGTTTGTACGAAACACACCCAAAAAGATAATAGGCATTGTTATTAAGAAATAATAAATCTCTCATTGAATATGAGACTGTAACTTCAAATTTCCACAAATTTTATTAAAATGTAAAACAATAAATAATGCATTCTGTACATTTTATTTTATTTTATATTTGTTGATTTGGTACTACTATTAAAAAGCTATTTCATAGGAGTTTATTTGTTTTGTCTCGATAATTATATTTTAAAAGTATATAATTAGCAATTATTGGTCATGTGGGGACGATCTTTTCCTAAATAACAACGTCAGCTACCAAAAAGAAGTTGAATTTTCATCTAGGACTAAGCAAGTAGCTGCAAGTCAATTGATGTTCCCTATCCTTTGGATAAAAATAATCATTGAAATCATTATAGAACCTTTTGCTATTTAGCGTCCCACCTATTTACTTCCATCCACTATCGCACCCTATTTTCCTCATAGGAAGCGGAATTCGACGTGATACTCTTTTTGAGATTATTTGAAGGGAGATTGTGAAGATTCGCCACCTAACAAATTAAGGTGCGTTAAGGCACCGGTCTAGGCCAACTACAAACCTATTTTGTTATTTAGTCTTAGTTCACCAGAGATTCGAGAAAGAGTTCAAATTATCTCTAAAGGAAGGTGTTAGGCACCTTTCGAGGTCCACAAAGGTGGTTCCCAGCCGAATTCGTCTATTACGTGGGGATTCTACGTGATCAAATAAAGACCTCTTATTTTAACTTAATTGTTAACTAAGTGATGAAGTAATTAATAAACAAACACATGTTACTTTTTCTTATTTCTAATTGTTGATTATCTAAGTGTAAAATAAATAAAATATGTGAATAAGTCAAGCGAGGAGAGAGAAAGAAAACATAATTTATAACAAAAGGGGAACTGCTGATGTAATAAACTAACTATCCCAGATAAATAAGTATTTAAATTAAATAAAAGAACAAAAAGAATTTGTCAAATCAAACAAAAAAATATTTTTGGTCTCATTCGAATTAGAACCCTAACTTGTTTAATAATCATCCGACCCACTGGTCGAACTCTTAGACAAGTCATATGTATTAACTTTAATGTCGGATGGAGATCATCATTTGTAAATGACTACCCGCCCCACTCCACCTGGGCTGTATGTCAAATCTAAAGGCGTTCTAGTACAAGGATAAAACTAATGTTTTTAGCAATTCTTATCATCCTGCCTATCGTCCAAGAGACATTGGACTTTGCTATTTTGGATTTGTGGTCTAGAAAAAATAAAGCTATGTTGCTTAGGACTCGAAGAGTGTAACACATTGGATGTCAAGTAGCAAGTAATGTCTCACGTTAGCCCCTTGGTTATTAAAGAGTTGATTAATGTGATTAACAAGCAAAGATATAAAATTATTTATGTTAATATAATTAATCATATAGGTATGATAGCTAGGCATTAACAACTTGTTAGTGTGACAAAAGATAACTTTGATTCATGTGTGTAATAATATGTTGTCAATTCGTTAAGAGGGGATGTCAAAGTACGGTAGATATGTCAAGGAATTGTGCTCACGAATTTCAGTGTTGTAAACTAATGCAAATATAACAAAATATTGAAAGTACACTAACATGCTAAGGAACATAATGATGTACTTAATCTAGTGTTTAACATGTTGAAAATGCTCAAAAACCTACATTTTAACATGCTAACAATTATGCTAAGAGTGCAGAAATTTCATATTAATATGCAGAAAATTCTATTAAACATGCTGAAATTGTATCCTAATGGTGGAAACATGCTGGAAATTAGATGATACATATGAGAACACAGTTTTATCATGTTGGTCATTGTCTATTTTATGTGGAAACATAGTTCTAAACATGCTGATCTTAATTATTTTTATTTGGCATGCTGAAAATATATCAATATCCAAGAAATTCACACTAGCGTGCTAAAATTACCATAACATACTTAATTTGTTGTTTAGCCTGCTAAAGATGCTTAAATGCAATGTTTGAACTATACAGGAAACATATTAATGTGCAGAAAATTCATACCGACTTACTGAAAATTACTATACCATATTGAGCCTCCACCTAACATGCTTGTAAAATATGCTGAACGTGAAATTGTTTTATACAAAAATATTATTTTGAAATGTTGAAATTAATTCACGCAGAAACATAATCATAACATGTTGAAGTTAATTGTTTTACGATGGAAAGTGCTTAAATCTAGTTTTTAACAAACTAAATGTGTTAACATGCTTAAACTTAATGTTGACATGTTGAAAATTTATTAATCATGCTAACAGTCTAGAAGTATGTTAATACGCTTAATGTCAGAATGAATTAACGTGCTTAATGTCAAAAATAAATAGTATGTTGGTTTTAGTTAAGCCTTGAAGTTAAAATTCTAAGTGTATCAATTAATAACCATAGATTAAGTGCCCAGACGTTAGTAAATCCTAAGATTCTATGCCTAAATGGTTCACGTAGTATGTAACAAAGATAAATCCTAAGTCGTACCTTCCTATACTCTTCATAGAGCACGTAATTTCCTGTCCCCGAGAAACCTCCAAAATTATTATTACATCAATATAATGTCTTTACAATAATTTTACAAATCAAATTATACAAAAATAAGAAAGGAAAAACAACAGCTATAAGGAATAACATATTATGTTTAACGTCCTGGAGACTCTTCAACTAATCTCGACCTGTAGAGCAACAACATAGAAAAGGCGGAGACAAATAAGATACTGTGGCATAATTTTATACATAAAGTGACCAAACAATGACATCACAAACACAACAAAGAGGGGGGGGGGGGTCCTATGAACATGCTTTCTAACATGTTAAAGCATTCCATGAATAAATAAGTACTTAAATTACATCATTTTAGATACTTACTGATGTGCAGCAATAAAAGAAATAATGAGATTAGTGAAGACAAACACTTGTAAGAATAATATGAGGTGATTCCAGTAAGCCTCCAAGAAAACCAAAGAACTCTTAAGAATATGCAATCTCTTGTATCAAAATAGCTAGTAATTTTTTTTGTTTGTTTTAAAGAGTAGTGACTGTAATTTAAGAACTTTCTATTAAATGAAAAAGAGATGTTGTTAATATAGTAAAGGATGCTATAGCATTAAAAGGAAAAAGAATATTCAAAGAATCAATTTCAGGAATTAAGGGGGGAAAGGAATATATCAAGAATCAGTTAGGGTTGTAAAAAGGACAAATTTACCATAAATGTGAGATATGTCAATCACTGCGAGAATAAACTAGTAAAGGAGCTGTCTGAATTAGAGGAAAGAAAGAAAGGGTAATAAGGGATAAAAAAATATTCTAACACAAATCGATTAAATCAAGGAATTACCATAAATAAGCAAGTAAAATATATTAAGAGGCAAATGAATATCATATGAATATGGACCATAGGGGTGTACATAGGTCGGGTTGGTTCAGTTTTTCATTAAAATATAATCAAACCAACAATGTCGGTTTTCTAAATCTATAAACCAAATCAAACCAAAATGCAATCGATTTTTATATTTTGGTGTTTTTTGGTGTTTTCGGTTTTTCAGTTTTTTTTTTTCGATTTTTTTACAATTATAATGTGATTGAAGAAAAAAATGAAATGTTTTCACTAAAAAAATTAAAAAAAATGATCACAGAGTAGTTCTAATTAAAATTAAGTTGGAAAATTACTAAGACGTTTAAACTACTATCTCTCAAAGTAATATTATGTGGATACTCAGTGGTTCAATTTGTAAGTCACTAGTCACAATAGCTTGTCTGAAAGTTTCATTCACATAAAATGTGAGCATAAAGAAGAATGAAGAATTGGAGACAACTTATTAAAATTTAACTCCATAAAATAATTAACTATAACATAATTCCACAAGAAAAAAGAGAAAGAAGAGAAACAAACCTAAATCAAAACTTGACGAAAGAGGAGAATGAGAAAAGTAAGATGAAAGTAAGATGAGGAAATAGTGAGAACTCTCTATAAACTTGAAAAGTAAAATGTAAAGTGAAGCAATTGAAGAGCTATAGGTTTTTATATTAATATTGGGTTTTGTATTAATCTGTTACTAATGAATAAATATTAGGGAAAAGGACAGCAATAGCACCTAAAACTAAAATAATATCATAAAAATAGCACTCAAAATTAAATACCCTATAAATAGCCACAAACTAATTTCACTAGCTAACATTCACTGTCGTATGCTTAAACATAATCGAAAATGTCGTTAATGTAACTTTCTCTTTCTTTCTTTCCTTTTCATTCACAATTTCCTTTCCATTCAAACTCCCAAACCTCCATTCTTTTTCCTTTTTTGATACTTCATTTAATTTTTCTTATTCCATAAATTTTTTATAAAAACTCCAAAAGTCTGCACTCAATTAGCTTCCTATAATTTTTTTCCATTGTAAATTTGCTCAAAATTGATACAAAATAATGGCTTTAACTTCAGTTTTAGTTTCAATAATGATAAAATACGGAGGTCAGTGGATATTTGATGTTGAATTTATGTGTATCAATGTGGTATAAAAGAGTATCAACTGAGTATAGGGATTGCATGTGCATGCAAAGAATTCCCTTTCCCTTTTTTAAAAAGTATATCAATGTAATATAAAAGTGTATCAATGTGACATAAAAATGTATTAAATGGGTATAAAGACTGTATATGCATCCATAGGTTCCCCTTCTTTTTTTTTTTTTAAAAAAAAGTGTATCAATGTGATATAAAAGTGTATCAAACTAGTATAAAAGAGTATCAATTGGGTATAGAGACTATATGTGCATGCAAAGGTTCCCCTTCTCTCTTTTAAAAAATATGTATCAATATGGTATAAAAGAGTATCTATTGGCATATTCTTTTTTTATCTTTACATACATCAAAACATCTCTGACTCACCGTGATTGAGTCAGCCTCTGAGAAGAACATCTCCGACTCACCGTGATTGAATCGGCCTCTAAGAGGAACATGGACCAAGACATGGCTTTTCTTTTACCTTGAAACTTCATTATTTTTATTTTTTTCTTCTTCAAGTTTAAAGAACTATGACATTGCTTCAAGTACAAACCTGTATGTAATGATTCTGTAAAATAATCATCATTAACAACAAATTTGAGGTCAAAATTGACCGCTTTACCTGTTAATTTTAACTTTCCTTTATTTCCTATTGTTTGCTTCATGTCCATAGTTTTTAATGTTCCATTGCAAGAAACAACAAATCAATTTTTGATATTGATCATAAAATATAGTAGATTGATTGATGCATAATAGAGAAGATTTGAGAAAGTATATTTAGAAAATAAAAGTGATTTAAGAGTAACAACTATAAAGAGCATTTAATTTCCTTAATTGTGTAAGGAGAGTGGTTTTGGGCCAAGTGGCTAAAAAAGGAAATAAATTGGGCCGACTGGCTCCAATTGTCCATATTTTCATAGTGTGGGTCATTTCTTTTTAAAATGGTCAGTTCATGTCTTTTTCCCTAAATATTATAACTAAAGGCCCAAGAATATATATCTATTTTCTGAATATAAAAAAGTTATAAAAGTAATTAGAAAGTAGATTAGAAGTAATATTTTTTTACGTATAAAAAATTAAAATTATATATGTATTATGTCGGTTCGATTTAGGTTCGGTTTAATTTTATTTTTGCTAATACCAAACCAAACCAAGAATGATCGGCTTTTTTTTTACCACCAAACCAATCAAACCAAACCATAAGTCGATTTTTTTCCTCGGTTTGGTTTAATTCATCGGTTTAGTTTGATTTAACGGTTCGGTTTGTACGCCCCTAAATTGGACCATATTAATTCTTATCAAAATTAGTAGAGTGAGCACAGGAAAAAAGAATCATATGAAAATATTCCTTAATCACAGCAATTTAATCACAAACGAAAAATCTGGTGCAGACCACTAAAATTATGTAAAAATCAGCCATAAAATTCCCGCACATGTAAGGAATCAAATCTGCCACAAATATCTTAATACAAGGCTGTCCTAATCACAATATCAAACCACCATTAAACATCATCCTAATTTCAAACACTATCTCGGTGACAATAACAGTGAAATAGAGTTAGCCATAAGATAAAACTTGTATAACCAAAAGGGGTTTTCACGTATAATAATCTATAAACACATAATTAAACAAATTGAATCAAATCCAAAGTTAAATGTCACAAAATATGAATCTAAGCAACCAAAACATGCAACTTGAGGTATTAGGAAGTCAAACTGAAATATAAATCGCGGGAAAGCTCATTGAAAAACCTCGCCGGTCATCAACTCCGGTGAGGATGTGACAAATAAACGGCGAGGAAGGATGACCTGCTGGAGGAGCTAGGTGGTAGCAGTTGGTTCGTAGCTGGGCAGCGACGGTGGCTGTTGCTATCCGCCGTCGGCAGCAGTGAAGGCCTTGTTTGATGGGGATGGCAGCATTGGGTTGACAGTTGGAGGCGAATGGTGGAGATAAGCGGCAACGGGGTAAAAGGGCAATGACGGGGCTGGTCGTTGACAGCGTGGCAAATCTAGACGACCGGGTAGGGGGGGGGGGGGGTTGGTCGTCATTGTTTTTTCCATTGGTGTCACTGAAGATGAAGAGTCCACCAGTAATCACATCCAGGGAGGCTCGTTGACGACTGACAATGACTCGTCGGTGATGAAGGGTGGCGGCAGAAGTGTTTTAGAGAGAAGAGAAAAGGTAGAGAGAGATAGAGCGAGTCTAGCGAGAGAAAAGGGCGGTTGTTGGTGTAAATAAAGGGGTTAGGGCTTCTTTTGTTTTAAAAGGAAAGAGAAGGCCTTTTAATCTCAACTGTCAGATCAGATTTTGACCGATGGTTGAGATTTAAAGGTTGAGAATTTTCTTAAGATTTGCCTAAATTTAAAAATTTGAATCACAGATTGGCTATAATTATAATAAATTGGTTAAAATTGTAATGACTAGAATAAAATTGGGCTAAAAGATATATAAATTAGGCAAAGTGATTTCAATTAGGCTGTTATTTAAATAATAGTAGGGACAGTGATAATAATAATATTAATAATAATAATAATAATAACAATAATAATGATAATAATAATAATACAACAACAACAAACCCATTGTATTCCCACAAAGTAGGGTCTGGGGAGGGTAGAATATACGCAGTCCATACCGCTACATCCAAAGAAGTAAAGAGGTTGTTTCCGATAAACCCCTGGCTCAAGATAGAGAATAGTAAGCAAGAGCGTAATGCACAATTAAGCATGGTGAGTGGCATAACATAAAAGGAATAAGATATACTAAAAATAAAATAAAAATCAGAGTAATATGAAGTAAGATAAATAAGTGCAATATGAAATAAGAGATAAGAAATACGGCATCCGGAAAGTACGACCCCCACCTATGGACACGGTCCTAGGATTACTAACCCAGCTATACATGAGCTCTTGTACTACTAGCTACAACCCATGCACGCGACCTAGCCTTTTACCTGTATTCGCGACTTCTACACTTTCCTATCTTGGGTCATGTCCTCAGTAAGCTATAGCTGCTCCATATCATGTCTAATCACTTTCTTCCAGTACTTCTTCAGCCTACCTCTCCTCCTCTGAAAGCCATCCAACGCTAACCTCTCATACCTACGAATTCGGGCATCTGTTCCCCTCCTCATCACATGCCCAAACCATCTCAGCCTTCCTTTCCACATCTTGTCCTCCACCGAAGCCACTCCCACCTTCTCCCGGACTATCTCATTCTGAACTGTATCCCTTCTAGTAAGTCTACACATCTAGCAGTGTCCGTGATGCAACTGGCAGCCTTATCCCACATGGAATCCACGTCTACCTTACAATCCCACACCCCCAAAACCACCACATTCTTTTCTATCTTCAGTGCACTATCTGGAGTTAAGCCACCCCACCTAATTCTAGGCCAACCCTCCGCGACCCTTCTCTTCTTTCTCCTCTTCATAAACAAGTCCATCGCCAGGAGCCTATGCTGAGTCGAATATGCTCACTCGAAATGACTTTACAGTCCCTACATAAAACTTTATCCCTAATCCTTAGCAGAATAAAGTCAATCTGAGTCTTGGCTATCACACTTTAAAAGGTAATCAGGTAATCCTCCTTCTTCGAAAAGCTCAAATTCACCACCACCAACCCAAAAGCCTTTACAAAATCCAACAAAGCTGCTCCTTCCTCATTCCTATCACCAAAACTAAAACCTCTATGCACATCATCATAACCTTCTGGCACAACCCCAATGTGCCCATTGAAGTCCTCCACTATGACAATCCTTTCCGAGCTAGGCACGCCTCTCATCACCTAGTCTAAAGCCTCCCAAAACCCCACTTTCAACTGCTCTCCCAATCCCACATGTGGAGCATAAACACTACATACATGCAGCATAAACCCTTCAATGACTAACTTGACCATCATCAACCTATCACAGACCTTCTTTACCTCCACCACCTACACTCTAAGCTTCACACCCACTAAGATCCCCACACCATTTCGACCCCTGTCACTCCCTGAGTACCACAGCTTATACCCATCCACATCCTTAGCTTTAGACCCTACCCAATTTATCTCCTGGACATACGCAATATTACTCTTCCTCCTCTTAAGAATCTTCACCAGCTCTATGGACTTACCCTGAAGGATCCCTATATTCGAAGACCCTACCCTCAACCTATCTACTCTCGCCCCTGGCCTATCTCTACCACCACTCACCGCCCCTGCCCTAATATCCAACCTAGACCCCATACCTACCCCTGACCTCCTCTCTTCATTCCCATGCAAAGTTGGACCCAACCCCAACCCCTTCAAACATGACCCTATTCCACCATCAAACCCTACAGCTACCATTTAAGTCCAAAACCAAGTCCAAATAAAGGCCTAAGCCGATAGACAAGTAGACACCAAAAACAAAGCACCAATGGAAAAGCAAAAAATAAAAAGGAAGAAACCAGTAAAGAAATAGTATTAAGTCACAAAAATATCCGATCCGACCTAGCAGCTACAACAACACATAGATATCCACCAACAAGCTACAGCAAACTAGTACAAACTATACTCACAAGAAAACAAAATAATACAAACGAAACGCTAAAATAATAACTCATAAAAGTATGTAAATATCAAAGCTTAGCTGTCACTAGGGTACTCCTGCGTGCTGATGGTATCATCAATTTTGCTTTCTCAGTTGTTTGCTGAAAATAACATCGTCGGAAAGTTGTCGTCGGAGCACCGCCGGCTGTCGGTTGTCGCCTATCGCTATCATTGGAGCTTTAATTAGGCGTGACTGGTTTTGCATTCTGAGGACCATCGTCAAAGTCATGCCAGCGAAAACCCCAGTCTTACCGACTATAACAGCGGCAGATAGCTAAGAAGGGGGGAGGGAGAGAGGAAAGTCACTCTGGAGAGCTAGGGGAGCTCGAGAGAGAGAGAGGTAAAGAATGTAGACTTACCTGTTGCCATCGCTGGCGCTGGCTACTTGATCGGAGAAGAAGGACGTTTGGTGAAACATTATTGTAACGTTAGTGAAGAGAGAGAAACATTAGTGTATAATAACAAATATTACTAATAAATAAAGACCTTTTTTTCCTAAAGTTATCGCCAAAACTTACTTTAGCTAGTAAACTTCATAATAATAATAATAATAACTAATAATAATAATAATAGATAATAATAATAATAATAATAAATAATAACAAAAAACTAGACAATGTATTTGCAAAATTTGAGTGTGCACAATTACGTGAAAAATAATATAATAAAATTACATAAAATATCGTATTTGAGTTTAAAAGTTATAAAAATAATGCTAAAAGATAGTAAAATATTTTGTGCATTTTTTGTAAATTATGAATGTGACACGCTAGTATATATTTAATGTAAGGATAATGTGTAAAAATATTACTCCCTTCGTCCCAAATTATGTGTCGCCTTTTTCTTTTTGGTCCGTCCCAAAAAGAATGTCATCTTTCCTTATTTGGTAAGTTTTTAAAGACACAATTATAATTTTACCCTTAGTGGTCCCACTTAATTTTAAATACAATTACTTCTTTTTTTATTTATCTTTTCAATCAAAAGTGGTCCCACTTAATTTTAAATATTATTACTTTTTTTTAAGAAGGGTAATTTTGTAACTTTAATAAAGTCAATACTTATTTCTTAAATATCGTATCCAGTCAAATGACAACACATAATTTGGGACGAAGGCGGTAATAATTAAAATTAAATAATTTTGATATAATAGCAGCCTAAAAGTAATATCGAGGGGTCAAAATTGGGTGTCAATAGCTTTTCCTTCGTTGTTTGAGAATGATAAAAGAATTGCCAAGCAACGAAAGTTGACGTAGTATCCAGTTTTGTCCGATTGAGGTTTATTGGAGTTAAAGCGATAGAAGGTGGTTTTAAAAAAATAGTGTGGCCGAGACTTCGATTTTAAGTCGCCTACAAATCTTTGGTTTTATGAGAATCAGACCATTTGTAGTTCTAGATTTAGGAATGAGCAATATTCCTAAATAATGTTAATGAGAAAGGATGAGCATTCAACGAAGAGGTTGGGGGTCGGTCAATGAGAAAAAAATGAATGGTATTTAAAATAATGACGTAAGGAGGGATTGAAAATATTGAGGTAGATGAGTTTTAAGTTCGGGCGATAAATGAGTAGATGGGGTAATATTCTAAAAACAAAAATGAAAATTATCTCTATTTGTTACTCCTTTTCTATTACCTGCATATTTATATCATACTAAATAACAAAGGTTAGACATGTAAGAAATAAACAATTGATAAACATAAAGTGAACATGGAAATAAAGAAAGCATATATGTTGTACTGTTGAATTAGCTATTTGACTTCTTAATGTGACGTTGGATCTGCTGTTTGACTTCTAAATATGATATTGGATCGGCTTTTGAACCTCTTGATGTATTGTTGGATCAGCTATTTAGCTTCTCAATATGACGTTGGATTGGATGTTGAACCTCTCGATGTATCATTGGATCAGCTCTTTGGCTTCTCAATATGTTGTTAGATCATATATTAAACCTCTCAATGTATCGTTGGATCAACTGTTTGGCTTCTCGATATAACATTAGATCGACTGTTGAACCTCTCGATGTATCATTGGATCATCTATTTGTCTTCTCTATATGACATTAGATCGGTTGTTGAACATCTTGATGTATCATTGGATCAGCTGTTTGGCTTCTCGATATGACATTGGATCATCTGTTGAACCTCTCGATGTATCATTAGATCACCTGTTTGGCTTCTCTATATGATGTTGGATCGGCTGTTGAACCCCTCGATGTATCATTGGATCAGTTATTTGGCTTCTTGATATGACATTGGATCGAATGTTGAACCTCTCAATGTATCATTAGATCAGTTATTTGGCTTATCAATATGACATTAGATTGGATGTTGAAGCTGTCGATGTATCGTTAGATCAGTTGTTTGGCTTCTCGATATTATGTTGGATCGTGGTTTGTACCTGTTGGTCCTGGCACTTTCAGCTCGACTGGATAAAATGGTTAGCACGGATATATATATGTATGTAAACGAAGCTAAACGGTGAAGTGAAAATAACCATAACGATAAAGATAAGATAAGAATGCGTATATGTTGTATTGCGGGGTCAATTGTGAGGCCTCCTTGTCATGATGTTGGACTGGCCGTTTGGGCCTCTCGTAATGGAGTGATTGTTGTCATCTATACTTGTTAATCCTATACTCAAAGAAAAATTATGAGTTAAAAAAAATATGGATTTGTACCATGCCCGAGTCGACTCCTTGGTCATTGTTTTCTACTCTATGAACCCTTTGAATTTGTACTCCATCATGATGAAATTTTTTAGGAGTTCTCAAAAAAAATTTCCCCAGTTTAGAATGTAAAGCATCTTTCACATTTCATTGTGAATGAATGCATTGTTTACTCGTAAAATTTTTCAGGAATTCTCAAAATTTTTTGCCCCAGTTTAGAATGAGAGGCGCATTTTGCACGTCATTGTGAATGGACATATTGTTTACTTGTGAAATTTTTTGAGGTTTTCTTGAAACCTAAAAAATTCTGCCCCAGTTTTTGTCTTCAAAGTCTTATATTATTCTACCACGCAAAGAAAATATTAGTCCAAGATAAATGGTTGCCCTACATTTGAATATCGTAACTTCAGTTGTAATCTGCCTTTATATGCTCAAGAGTTGGGTCTATTTGCTTGTCGCTTTGGAATATTAAGAATTGAAAGAAAATAGGAAAAGAAGATATTTTATTAGATTAAGACCGAACCCAGAGTGGGCTGCCTACGTATCCAAATAAAAGTCATGTCTAAGGTAGTTCAAGAGTACAAAGAAATGTATAAAAAATTGGAAAATGTTGCTAGCCGTATGGCGGGTAAAATAGTGACGTGAAATAGGAACGTTAATTTATGTGATACCCTTTATGTTTCTTTGGTAAACGTCTTGGATCTTGTTGGACAGAGTAGGAGAGGATCTGACAATCCTTGTTTTGAGGACCAAAATCAACGTGGACCTCATTATATTGATATCCTTGTGTTTGAGGTATGGAAGGTGATGAATCCTCTTTCTCTTCCTTGGGTGGATTCTTTGTTTCATATTCTAATTTCTTTCCAATCAAAATTAGACTCTCAAAGTTGTGATTGACCAGGAAGAACATTTTTTGAAAGTATATTCTGTCTAGTGTCTTGAGAAAAATTTGGACCAATTCCTCCCCAGGTACAGAAGGATGTATTATGGAAGCCTCTAACCTCCATCGAGTTGTATATTCTTCAAAAGATTCATGGGTCGCTTTCTTCATCTCAAGCAATTCTCGCATTGCCGGTCTAATATTGATGTTAAACTTGTATTGCCTCACAAAATCTTGAGCCAATTCTTCCCAATTATGCCATTTGTCGAAGTTTTGTTAGGTGAACCATGTAAGTGTCATTCCTGACAAACTCTAAATAAACAATCTCATAAGGAGAGGCTCATTGTGCCCTATGCTAATTAGTCTACCATAATAGTCCTTCAAATGTTTGAGTGGATCCCCATGCCCATCGAATATGTTGAACCTGGGGACTTTGTATCCTGGAGGTAAATCAATCCACGGATGTATACATAATTTCTCATACCTCAAGTTGTAGATATCTCTAGAACACAGTTCCTCATTCATCCTTCTTTCTAAGTCACAAAGCCTTTGCCAACGTTCATCTGATTTGATTATTTCATTTTCAGAATTTTCATGTGCAAAAGAGAATTACCGAGAAGGTGTGTGGGCAAGGCGAGGATAAGGAGTCATAGTATTTTTCCTTGGGCGATGAGAAGGAGGACTGACAACTTTTTGAATATTGAGCATATTTGTCATGTTTTAGATTTTCAATTGAGTCGATGTTCAAATTCTAGACAACCTTTAAGTAATAAATAGTAAACTAAACAAAATAAGTATCAGCATACTCAATACGAAAAGAGATAGTATGTCAATACGAGTCATTTTGTCAAGGAGGACTTTAGGACGAATGGGTGGGCTAGAAATTAAGCTTGAAAATGAATTGATATCACAAGATGGAAGATAGATTCTAAAAAAAACTTAGATACTAAATTCATACTTGAAACTGATTGAGTGAACAAGTGAATAATGATAATATATTCTAGAGATGTGCATATAATGTTTGAAGAAATTGTTTTGAATAAATGGGAGAATTGAAGATTGACAAAGTTTTGAACATTTTGTAGTATTTAGTTTGAAATATTTGAGAGTTTGAAAGATTGTAAAAAGTCATTTATAAAACTTCTAAGTTGCACCCTTATTTTATTATGCAAAGGTGAAAGATATGGAGAATATGATTTGATAGAAGAATTATTGGAATGATAATGATTGCTTCACATTTTCAAACATTAGGACGTTTTGTAAAACAAAGGGAAAAATAATAAGAAGACCGTGTCCTTATAAAGGATTGCCTACGTATCTTTTTAGAATAAGAATCAGGTCAGACCTAGTTCAGAATTTGTAAAGTTGTAGAAGTCGAATAGAAAGTGGGGATTAATTGGAGGCTTTTGAATAGGCCCTAAGAATGTATTGTAGGGTCCTAACATGATAAGAATTTGAAGATTAAAAAGTTCTAAAGTGAGGCATACTAATGTAAGGAGTGACTAAGGCAAGAACGAAAACAACAAGATAGGCAAGATGTCAATACATACATAGAAATGTAACACATAGCAAATAATTGTGAGTCCCTTTGAGGTCGTGAACCTCTTTGGACTTTGAATAAGACTAAAATTCAATGCGTCAAGGATGCCAAGGCATCCTATGTTGAATGGGACGTATATTTCTTAGTGAAAGAAATATATAGCCAAGACCTAAAGGACAAGAGTGGGTTTATGACATGGATCCCTCGTGTGGACAACTTGAGAGTGGGAGAGTTTGTGACTGTCGACACACCACTGATCAACTAATCCACAAGGCATTTCTCGAAGGGTGTTTTAGGAAAGAATGTTTGTATATTCACGTAACCATTCGTAAAAAGAAAATAAAAGAGGTTTCCAAGAGGAGGAGAGTATGAACGGAATGTCAAATATATAAAACAGTAACGCATAGCAAAATCTAACATGCTAAAAAGAATATATATACATAAACATGATAACATATAAGCAATAAAAGAAGAAAAGAGAAAGGGATAGTGTAATACTCCGTACTTTTTCTAGATAAAATTAGTCCCTAAAATGTTAAATAATAGGTTCCAAAATAGATGATAATTATTTTTTGTGGAATTATTTGGATTTATACTTTTCATGGTGCGGGAAATTGATTATGCTTTCCATCGATACCAAATTCCCCAAATTCTGACACTTGGTGAAGGATTTATGGCACTTTTAAGTTGGCAGTGTGCCACCTGGGCCTTTAGCACGTCGGAAGATGTGTAAATTCACATTTTTTAATTTCTAGTGGCCCTCCGTGATATTGGAGCATTGCGGAGAGGGACTAATCCCCAATTGTTCGATTCTAGTGAAGGTCCGCGATATTGGCGTGTCGCACCAAGTTTTCAAGTCCCATCAAAGGTGGCAACGCGATACCACCGCGTCGTGACACCATACATATTCCCAATTATCATTTTCCAGTGGCTTGGAGCAATAGTGGCGCGTCGCGCCAAGGCCAAATGTCAAGATTTTGGTCATTTTTCCAGTTCCATTTATGAGTTTAAAAGGGGTATTTTGGTAAAGTACCCAGTTCCAAATCCGTCCAAAAACATAAGATTTATCAAATATCAAAGCACTTTATGCTTCATTCATCATTCTCTGTCAATCAAAACCCTAGGCTCATACTTCCTCTCTAAGAAAACCCAAAATTCCTCCATTAATTCTTCAAGATTGAGGATGCCCAATACAAGAGCATTAAGAATTCATCTCCAAAGTATCAATAGAGATTCAAGATTCAAGTATTAGCATCTAGTTCATCAATTCAGGTATATGGGGTTTGAACAAGGATAAATCTTTCATCCTTGGGCCCAAAACTTTATTTTTATTACAAATTTACTGCAATTTATATGATTTCTCATGAATTTCAAGTTAGGGTTTATACCCATTATCATTATTTGCAAGATTATGAGATTTCCCATGATTTAAAAGTTGAATCACATGATTATGTTTATATTTCCATGCATATTGTTGAGGTTTAAGATGATTTGTAAATGTTTACATTACCAAGTATGAATTTTGAGATGTTTTAACATGAGATTGATGTTTGGGTCACTAGACCTCATTTAAAGATTGTTGTTTCAAGATTATTTGTGCTATAAGCGCTCCATGACTAGATTATTTTCAGATTTTAGATAAAGAATCCACTTTATTTCAGCGGACTTGAGATTAAAAAAAAGCAAAGCATAGTTGGCTTTCTATAAACCTTTATGTAAATTTTAAAGTGGATTCCTTAAGATTTTGAGCATGAGATTGGGAGTAGTATTTAGCACCGAGATGAGTAAGTCACTATGATTTCATACCCCAGAACAACGTGCCACCATAGGTACACATTATCAGATTATTCCACTTCTAGATGGATGACTCAGATTGTGATCACACGGATTAGAATGTTCTATTCTAATGGCAAGGGTAGAACAGCCCTACCTAACGGGGGCCAGTCGTGGGACTCCATGGATGCTCACATGGTGTATGTCAGTTAGAAGAACCTCCCAAATAGATGTCCCCTACTCTTAAATAGTTTAATTGATTTGAACCCTTAAGACATGCAGAATACAGATTTCAGAACTAAGTGTAATGGCTTACAAGATTTAGATTGCATGTTTTATTATTCATGATTTAACTTTCAGATTTCAGATTACTCAAGCTTAAGTGAGTCATTTACATTTAGCATGAATGATGTTTTCTATAAATTGTGATGATATTGTTTACTTATTGCATGCACCCTAATATACTCAGTACATCATTAAAGTACTGATCCGTATGTGTACTACATTGTCTCTTAATGTAGGTTCAGGTGCTCAGTCTCAGCAGCGAGAGTGATTTTCGAGCATCTGATCTACATCCCTATAGTTGGTAAGTCCTGTTAGTTCGGGGACTTAGCTATTCAGATTTCTAATTGTTAGCAAATGTTTTCATTATTCTATTCAGATAGTTTGAGTCTGCTAGGGCCTTTCCCAGTGACTCTTTAGATTTAGTTAGTAGAGGCTTGTCGGACTACTAGATTCAGTCTTAGATTTCAGATGTCGTATTTAGACCTTTCAGTATTTTTTTTATTATCTTGATGTGATCAGTATTTTTAGATATACTCAAAATTTTTAGATAGTTTTCTGCATTGTCAATATTATATATTTATATTTCCCTATTTTGAGATTCAGAGCTAATAGAAAGAAGCTAGGGTTAGCTCAGGACTACTTATAGTTCAAAGTACCGTGTGGCATTTCGAGAATCAAATTTTGAGGCGTTATAGATAGACATGGATAAATGTAAACAACACATAAAAGGAAAGGAGAAGAGACTAATATTTAAAAAATAAATTTTGATATAAACAACAAGATTATGAAAACTAAAACCAAAAAAGTGAAGGAATCCCACATAAACACAAACTCGTAATGGTTAGAACCTAAGATCCCCAACAGAGTCGTCATTCTGTCACGCCCCATTTTCCTTACAAAAAGCGAGATTTGAAATGACAAACTCTTTTTGGGATTATTTAAAGGGAGAGTATGAAGAGTTGCCACCTAACAAATTAAGGTGTGTTAGGGCACCGGTCTAGGCCAACTACAAACCTATTTTGTTATTTAGTCTTAGTTCACCAGAGATTCGGGTAATGGTTCAAATTACCTCAAAAGGAAGGTGTTAGGCACCTTCTGAGGTCCACAAAGATGGTTCCCGGCAGAATTCATATTTTACGTGGGGTTTCAACGTGATCAAATAAAGGTCTCTTAATTTTACTTAATTGTTAACTAGGTGATGAAGTAATTAATAAACCAACTCATGTTACTTTTTGTTATTTCTAATTGTTGATTATCTAAGTGATAAAATTAATAAAACATGTGAATAAGACAAGTGAGGAGAGAGAAAGAAAACATAATTTATAACAAAAGGGGGACTGCTGATGTAATAAACTAACTACCCCAGATAAATAAGCATGTAATGTAAATAAAAGAATTCATCAAATCAAACAAAGAAATATTTTTGGTTTCATTCGGATCAGAACCCCAACTTGTTTAATCATTATCCGACCCACTGGTCGAACTCTTAGACAAGTTATATGTATTACCTTTAATGTTGGTTGGAGATCATCGCTTCTGAATGGCTACCCATCCCACCCCACCTAGGCTGGATGTCAAATCTAAAGGCGTTCTAGGACAAGGATAAGACTAACGTTTTTAGGAATTCCTATCGTCTCGCCTATCGTCCAAGAGGCATTGGACTTTGCTATTTTGGATTTGTGGTCTAGACAAAATAAGGCTATGTTTCTTAGGATTCGAAGCGCATAACACATTGAACATCAAGTAGCAAGTAATGTCTCATGTTAGCCCCTTGGTTATTAAAGAGTTGATTAATGTGATTAACAAGCAAAGACACATAATTATTTATGTTAATATAATTAATCCATTGGCATGATAGCTAGGAATTAACAAGTTGTAAGTGTGACAATAGGTAACTATGATTCGTTTGTGTAACAATGTTGTCAAGTCGTTAAGAGGGGATGTCAAAGTGCGGTAGATATGTCAAGAAATTGTGATCACAAATTTCAGTGTTGTAAACTAATGCAAATATAACAAAACATTGAAAGTACACTAACATGCTGAGGAACATAATGATGTACTTAATCTAGATTTAACATGTTGAAAATACTCAAAACCCTACATTTTAACATGCTGACAATTATGCTAATAGTGTAGAAATTTCATATTAATATGCAGGAAATTCAGTTAAACATGCTGAAATTATATCCTAATGGAGGAAACAGGCTGGAAATTAAATGATACATATGAAGACACGGTTTTAGCATGCTGGCCATTGTCTATTTTACGTGGAAACATAATTCTAAACATGATGAACTTAATTCGTTTTATTTGGCGTTGTGAAAATATATCAATATGCAAGAAATTCACACTAGCGTGCTAAAATTACCATAACATAATTTGTTGTTTGGCCGGCTAAAGATGCTTAAATGTAATGTTTGAACTATGCAAGAAATATAATACTGTGTAGAAATTTCATACGGACTTGCTGAAAATTACTATACCATATTGAACATCTACCTAACATGCTTGTAAAATATGCTGAACGTGAATTGTTTTATACGAAAATGTGATTTTGATATGTTGAAATTAATTCACGCAGAAACATAATCTTAACATGCTGAAGTTAATTTTTTTATGCTGGAAAGTGCTTAAATCTAGTGCTTAACAAACTAGATATGTTAACATGCTTAAACTTAATGTTGACATGTTGAAAATTTATTAATCTTGCTAATAGGCTAGAAGTATGTTAATACGCTTCATGTCAGAATGAATTAACACGCTTAATATCAAAAATAAATAATATATTGGTTTTAGTTAAGCCTTGAAGTTAAAATTCTAAGTGTATCAATTAATAACCGTAGATTAAGTGCCCAGACGTTAGTAAATCTAAAGATTTTGTGCCTAAATGGTTCACGTAGCACGCAACAAAGATAAAGCCTAAGTCGTGCCTACCTATACTATTTATAGAGAACGTATTTCCCTGCCCCCAAGAAGTCCCTAAAATTATTATTACATCAATATAATGTATTTACAATAATATTACAAATCAAATGATACAAAAATAAGAAAAGGAAAAATAGCAGCTATAAGGAATAACATATTATGTTTAACGTCCCGACGATTCTTCAACTAATCCCGACCTGTAGAGAAACAACATGGAAAAGGCGGAGACAAACAAGATACTATGGCATGATTCTTACACAAAGTGACCAAACAATGACATGACAAACACAACAAAGAGGGGGGCTCTCTGAACCTTCTTTCTAAAACGTTAAAGCATTCCATGAACAAATAAGTAATTAAATTATAGCATTTTAGAAATTTACTGATGATCATCAATAAAAGAAATAATGAGAATAGTGAAGACAAGCACTTATAAGAATAATATGCAGTGATTCCAGTAAGCCTCCAAGAAAACCAAGGAACTCTTCAGAATATGCAATCTCTTGTATCAAAATAGCTAGTAATTCTTTTTGTTTGTTTTAGAGAGTAGTGACTGTAATTCAAGAACTGTCTGTTAAATGAAAAGAGATGTTATTTATATAGTAAAGGGGGATATTGAATTAAAAGGAAAAAGAATATTCAAAAATCAATTTCAGGAATTGAGGGGAAAAGGAATATATCAAGAATCAGTTAGGGATGTTAAAAGGACGAATTTACCATAATTGTCAATCACTGCAAAAATAAACTAGTAAAGGAGTTGTCTGAATTAGAGGAAAGAAAGGAAGGGTAATCAAGGGATAGAAAAATATTCTAACACAAATCGATTAAATCAAGGAATTACCATAAATAGGCAAGTAAAATATATTAAGAGGCAAATGAATATCATATGAATATGGACCACATTAATTCTTGTCAAAATATGTAGAGTGAGCACAGGTAAAAAGAATCATATGAAAATATTCCGTAATCACAGCAACTTAATCACAACAATTTAATTACAAATGAAAAATCTAGTCCAGACCACTAAAATTATGCAAAATCAGCCCTACAATTCCCACACATGTAAGGAATCAAATTTGCCACAAATATCTTAACATAAGGCTGTCCTAATCATAATATCAGACCACCATTAAACATCATCCTAATTTCAAACACTATCTCGGTGACAATAACAGTGAAATGGAGTCTGCCTTAAGATAAAACTTACATAACCAAAATGGGTTTTGGCATATAATAATATATAAACACATAAGTAAACAAATTGAATCAAATCAAAAGTTAAATATCATGAAATTTGAATCTAAGCCAACAAAACATGCAAATTAAGGTACTAGGAAGTCAAATCGGAATATCAATCGTGGGAAAGCTCATTGAAAAACCTCGCTAGTCATCAACTCCGGAGAGGATGTGATAAATGAGAGGTGAATGGGGATGACCTGATGAAGGAGCTAGGCGGTAGCAATTGGTTCGTAGCTGGGGCAGCGACGGTGGCCGTTGTTATCCGCCGGCAGCAGTATCAGAGGCCTTGATTGATGGGGATAGCGGCGCTGGGTTGACTGGTAGCGGTGGAGAGTGGAGATAAGTAGCGGCGAGGAGAAAGGGGCGACAGCAGCACTAGTCATTGGTAGAATGGTAGATCAAGGCGACGGGGGGCTGGTCGTCGTTGTTTTTACTATTAGTGGTGCCGGAGATGAAGAGTACATCGGTAATCACATTTGGCGAGGCTTGTTGATGGCTGGAAATGGCTCATCGGTGGTGAAGGGCGATGACAGGAGGTTTTTAGAGAGAACAAATAAGGTAGAATGAGATGGAGAGAGATTCAAGAGAGAGGGGGGCAGTTGTTGGTGTGAATGAAGGGATTAGGGCTTCTTTTATTTTAAAAGGAAAGAGAGGGCCTTTTGATCTCAGCCGTCAGATCAACTTTTAATCGACGGTTGAGATCTAAAGGTTGAGAATTTTATCAAGATTTGACTAAATTTAAAAAAATTGAATCACAGATTAGATATAATTGTAACAAATTGGCTAAAATCGTAATGACTAGGATAAAATTGGGCTAAAAAATAAATAAATTAGGCAAAGTGATTTCAATTAGGTTGTTATTTAAATAATAGTAGGGACAATGATAATAATAATAATAATAATAATAATATTAATAATAATAATAATAAATAATAATAATAATAATAATAAATAATAATAATAATAATAGTTAATAATAAAAACTAGAAAATATATTTGAAAAATGTGAGTGTGCACAATTATGTGAAAAATAATTTAGTAAAATTATATAAAATGTCGTATTTGAGTTTAAAAATTATAAAATGATAATAAAAGATAATAAAATAATTCATGCATTTTTTCTAAATTATTAATGTGACACGTTAGTATGTATTTAATGTAAGAATAATGTGTAAAAATATTAATAATTAAAATTAAATAAGTTTGATAAAATAGTAGCCTAAAAGTAATTTCGGGTGGTCGAAATTGGGTATCAACATCCGCTCTTGGAGCTCTTTCTCCAAAATATACAAGAAGAAATATCTGGCAAACGACATCACCACTGGAAAACGCTATTAATCAGTATCCAAACACCCAAATCCAATAGCATCTCCAAAATTTTTGACCAAATTGTCTTTTCCTCTATTTTGATATGGCTAGGCAGTGTTTTCTGTGCATGAGCAGCCTAAAAAGGGCATCACGGTGCACTAATGCTCTCGCATGCCTAAAAAAAGAGAAAAAAAATTCCTGAATATTAAAAATGGATAATAACAACTGCAGCTTCTTAAAGGCAATATGCTTGTAGATGCAAATATATAATTTGCATGACTAAAATTTATAAAAGTCTTATATTTTACCAAAACTCAAATATTGAGAGGCAAGCTGAAAGAGGAAAAGGGAAATAAAACGAAGAATATAAACAAACAAAATTGAGAAAAAGAAATCCAATGACATAATCATGATTAAAAGATTCATCAGTATAGTTCGCTGAGAAAAAATCAAGAGAATCTAACCTTTAATAACAAGATGATAGTAGACAATTGTATGAACAAGAGAGCCACACTTTTTAGGATCAACAGAAAGCTTTATCTTTTTTGGAATATTATCGAGAGTTCTCATTAAGTGAATCCATGTATTAACTAAATCCAACTTTTGGAAAGTTGTGCTCTGTAGTAAGTGGTACATAAAAGGTCTTCCAGCTAAGTACAATTACAAGCATTGTGGCTAGATATTTATCTAGTCACCAGCTAAGTACAAATACGAGGTTCAAATAACAAAAAATGGTTACGCTCCTATATTCCACTTTTCTTCTAAATCCTTTCTAATGCCAACTTTTTCTTTGTTCTAAATTTTTTTTGTACACAAATGGAGTAAATCAAACAATTTCTCAGTAATTGGGTTGTAGATCAACGAATTGCTAAACTTTACTTTATTATCTAATTAACACTCCCATTTAGTTCTTAAATATTTTCAGTAATCCCCTTGTGGCATATCCTTATTTCTTTTTTTTTATCTGTGGATGCGACAACTATACTTGTTATGTTAGGGTGAAATTTAGATTGTATTTTTCAATTTCTCGTCTTCACTGACTGTACTTTGATATTATGGCAAAACATAACAAATCCTGGGATGTATTACACCTTGTTAACATTCTGCGTACCATTTTCCCCCTTTTTCAGACCTGTTTTGGACAAGAGTGGGTTTATTTGGCTAGATTACCCATCAAAATCTTTGACATTGCAACATACTTTGCAAATAGTACCATAAAAAGTGCTTGCTCAAACACTCCAGAAGATATTTTACCTTAATACCAAAACACAGTCGCTTAACTGTACTTGACATGTGGGAATAAATGATGAACAATCCCCTACAACGACGAACATTGAAATATTTAAACACACTAAACTTTAAAGAGAACAACTGGGAATTAGAAGATCAAATGTCACTAGATTCAAAGGAATCCCACATAAGTCATCTTTTGAAGCATCCATTTTATGTACACAAGATATAACACAAAAGAAATACCATTAACAGTCATTTCTTTATGTTTGGGTACTGTCTAATTTTAATATTCTCATTTACCTTCTTTTTTTTGAGAAATAATATTCTTATTTACCTTAATGAAATGCTCTTGCAGGAACAAGAGACATTGAGTATTACAAAAATCTAAAGGTACTTTCGTTGTGTTACATACATTTATCGTATGCGTCAAAGATCTAAATGGAGAAAGTAATATTATTATTACTATTATAAAACAACAAAGATTAATTATTAGGGAGAGGAAGAGGATGCAAGCCATCAAATATACCAATTTTTTAGAAGGATCGTCAAACGCACAAGCTTTAAATAGAACAAATATATTACCAAGATAAAAACTAGAAAGCAGACTCCATAAAGTGAATTCATAAGAATCAATCATGGAACAACATATATGGATAACGAAGAATTAAAAGAGGACAATCAACACTAAGATGAATAATTACCAATTCATGTTTTTTGACTGGGCACTATTTTTCAAAATCCACTTAGACACAGTATCACAATCCATGGGCCGATGAGCCTCTTTGTACACTAAAAAGAAATAGGTGTGCAATATGAATGACGATTTCATGAACTAAACAATGAAGCTAATACAAAACTAAAATGAAGTCTTACATTCCAACAAAAACTAATGGAACAACAACAAGTAACATCATAACTTCCACTTCCAAGATCATATTCAGAGACTCTTGGAGTTTAAGAAAAAAGGAATTGAATTCTGTTGTTGGCCATGTTTTCTGCAGACAGTTCGGTGATTGAATCCATAACTGTTGAAGTTGATCTTTGAAGTTACTATCTTGATTTTCAAAATATAACAACCACCAAAGCAGTGTCCTGGTCGTGATCTGATGACATAAAGTGGAATAAAATTTAAGAAAAAAGAAAAAAATAAAACCAAATAAAATAATGACTTTATACAACGATCACAGAGTGGACACTTATTGGAGAGATAGTTAAAAGTTCACGATCATGCATGGTAATGACTTGATAACCATAGAAAGGGAAAAAAAGAAAAGACATGGTAAGGCTCTTTACAATATGAGAATAACATATTTGCATTAGTTTAAACTAATATAGTTCATACATATTTTCCACCTAAGATTATGATTTTAACAGCACCATAGTTGTAGATACAGAAAAGGGTGTACAACAATGAATTTTAGCAGAAGGAAACCGGAACTAACTTCTACACAAAATCCTTAGAATTGACAAGAATCGCCTTTTACACTACTACCTAAGTTCATATTAGTTGAACTTCTTTTGTTGGAGAAGGCCAAAAAGGTATCGATGGGAGATATCGATGACAAAGTAGAACACATCTAAGGAGTTTCAGTCTACGAATAAGTAAACGTTCCCTTATCACTATGGGATATTTTGTCAAAAATATACTGCAAAAGCATTCGACTTCTTACCATACTTGTGACAAAGCCATGTTAGTAGCTGGATCCACAGAAATGGCATGAGTAGTAGTTAGGAGAACGTAATGGTTAGTTGAAGATACATAATAAGATATTGAAAATTAAATGCAAGTGGTGCATTTTGGAAAATTTTCGGTGAGAATGATAAAATTTTACTTACTAAACGAACAAGGAAATAAGCAAATTGCGAAACAAAAAATTTTGAGAACACACAAACAATTCAAGTATCTTAATCAGGTGAGTACGGTCCTAGGCTTAAACTTGCATAAGACTTTGTTGTTGATTGTTCTTACTTATATTTCTCGGACTCTTCAAAAATATTGATTTACATCAAAGATCTATAAACTACAATCATCCATAACACTATATTCGTTTGGCCATGAAAATTGATTTTTTTTCAAAATAAAAATAATATTTGAAAATTGAAAACTTATTTAGTTTTGAATATAAATTAAAGTTAATTTAAAACATTTATGGCTACTCTACTAGAGAGAGAGAAAAATAAAAATAGTTTTTATATTTTTTAAATTTTAGAATTCAATTTCCAAATCGAAGACAAGGAAAAAAATATTCATAACAAAGTTAATAAAGAAGAAAGAAAAAAAGAAAAGAAAGGGGACTTGATTAAATTCTTTGACATTTTGTAAGAATACACGACAAGTGAAACCCATATGTGTAGCAATAAAATACTCCTAAATCCGATAAAATCACTGCACAGACTCTCCCTTTCAACTCAATCTTCAGTATGGTAAGTGAGTACGGCCGGGTATCTCAACCGGGTAACATTATAGCAATTACCCAAACAACCAAAAACAGAAAAATTCAACCAAATTATTTTTTACAACAAACCGCATAAGAGAATGATTCGAGATCTAGAATTTTTAACTATAAAACCATGCCAAAATTTAAAAAATAATAGATAAGCAATAAATTACCTAGCCGAGATGAAAGAACATCTAAACTGATAAGAAAAATACAACTTCAGAGATTTGAAAGGAGCTAATCATCGACTTTTTCTAAAGAGTCATTTTATTAAATGATGAGCCTGGTGATACAACACTAAGTAAGATAAGAATCAGATGATATTTATGCTAAAAGGTATAATAAATAAAAATTAAAATTAAAAATAATTAATAGGAAACTTTCCATTATACCATCCACACACATGGTGCGAGTGGGACCCAGAAAATAGTGCACAAAGGTGGAATGTGAGGATGACCAAAACTCCTCATTCCCCCTTATAATATGTAGTAATATGGAGATTCTTAATCTCTTAGTTATATGGAACAATATTTTTATGTTATGTTTTTTATTTGAATGTTAAGAGTTGGTTTTGAGACTTGAGAGGAAAGTGATAGTTTTTAGTACTACTCTTTTTGTAGTCAATGTGAAAAGAAGTTTTCTATTCTGTAAGGTGTCTTCATCCAAGAAGGAATTGTGAAGGTTTGATACACCGCCTGATAACCGCCCGATAATAGTTTATACGTTACCAAACCAACTAATATCTTATTGGTTGGCTGGTGGATTTATATATTTTAAAACCAAAACCCAATAAGCCAAATTGTTAAGTGTAATGGTCCATTTGATCCATCTGATAAGAAACCCTAAATACATATTTGCAATCAAAACATAAAAGAACAAGATTTAAGGACATAATAGTGGCCCTGTAAGCACTAGATGAGGTCTCATCAGCGGTTGGAATCTCAAAAATCACCATAATATCCAGTATCATGGCCTTGGCTATGGCCAAAGCACTCAAATCAATATTAGAACTAGTGGTGATCGGTACACTCAAAGGTGTAGAACTAGTGGGGAAACTATTGTACCTCCACCACCATAAGTAACAACAGCATCAATTTTTAGGGCCTCATGAACTATGAAGACCTTGGATCTACGTCACTTCATATGAATCTTATATAGGTGTTCCTTGGGGGTTTGCTTACTCACCTCTGTCGCTTTTTTAACTTTTTTTTTCTGTGTTAGTGTTTTGCTGGGCTAGTTTTACACCATCTTCGGCACTCTTTTCTTTGTCCTTATTATTTTATACATCGGCCACCTCAACATCCTCAAACTCCGCTATCACGATGACGGTCAAAGTTAAAAATGCTAGAAATAATCTAGACGACAAGTCCTTAATTGCAACATAAAATAAGCAAGCTCCTCTTTGATCCCAATCAACTTCAGGGACTCAACGCCCTCAAGCTTATCATTCAACCTTTTCTCAAAACTATTAAAACAGGTCTACATTCCACATATCTTAGTCTACTCTCACTTTTCACCCTAGATTGACTTTGCTTTTAATCTTACTAACCCTCAACTTAACAGTGGTCAACTTTTTTAGAACTTTTGTAGGAACTCATTCGAGACT
The DNA here is from genome assembly GCA_030864225.1 of Capsicum baccatum var. pendulum. NCBI lineage: Eukaryota > Viridiplantae > Streptophyta > Magnoliopsida > Solanales > Solanaceae > Capsicum > Capsicum baccatum. The sequence goes on from CM061554.1 coordinate 159,146,068, forward strand.
AGAACATACCGACTAGTATGTATGAAAATCATGGATGAACCAGGCATAGGAGTCAGTGAAATAGGAACTAAGGATAATTGTAAAGTGCAGAAAGTAGTGGCATCAACAATAGCATGGGTATCAGGACTCAAGGCCTCAGTTTAGGACTTGATAGGTGTGGCCCTAAGGTCAACAAAATACAAGCGTATCAATATCCATGCACATGGCTAGCTGAAATACCCTTTTCTAATAAAGAAAAATTGTCCTTAACCTTTGCCTTGGAAATAGGGTTTGTTGGGTCTCAAATCAGCCCAAGATTAGTAGTACAACAAACCATAATAATATGGTCAATCTCAGGTAGCATGGGAACATCAGCATCGAAATATATCTAAGTAACTAAGAATAGGAATGGGGTGCTTATCTCACCCTCAACCTCCCTATCTCAAATTTCTTGGGCAATCAACCTAGTAATATCATTCTCGTACCCCTCCATAATTCCTTCTAACAAAGTAACCTGACCAGAACTTACAATATTATCTACGGATATGGGTAATTGGTGATAAATTAAAGTTCATTAAAATTTAGTGGTGAAGTTCAAGGAACCCTTTTTAATCTGCAACTCTCCATGGGCTACCCATTCAACCTCCTCCTTTACTGTAACAACAATATTCACCATCAAAAAATGCAACATTTTCTCCTTGGTGTTAATCTTCTTTGACTTCATCTTTCTCATTTTATCAATTTGAGGGTCTATCTCTACATTGTTAGTCAAAGTCATAACCTTAAAAGAAGCATGAAATAGTGTGATATAAGATATTAAACTAAACACCACGAATCAAAATAATGGTGGCAGGGACTGCAACTTTTATAACATACCCTTTGGATCCAATACCTTTCGAGTGGCTTATAAGTTGCATAAAACTCACGAACAAGTGCATGGCTGTATCTACCCAACTGCTAATTCATCCAACCAAACTTATATATATTGAACAACCTCTTAGACTCGAGTATCTTAGACATACCTTTAGTAATCAATCTCAGATCCTTAATCAATCTAAGATCCTCAAAAATCCCTTTTGTGATCGACCGATGTTTTGGTTTATAGCAATGTATCAATCATAGATAGCATGTATGCACTGAATACCCTATCTCTAAACTTGTAGGGCTACTTGAATCTAATGTTTGGACTAACCTTTGATGGAGGAATCTGTTGAGGTATCATCATTAGCCTTATTGGACACTTGTGTACTAGACTTTGATCCTTCTTTAGCCTTAGATAGACTACCATATGCAGTCATATCTTTATTTTTAGAGTCAATTTCATATTCATCCTTCTCAAACTATGACTCCTCCCTCTCTTCAGACTAGGGAGGTATCGATGCATGTGATAGGGACACCCTTGCATTCTTTATTTAGGGCCTCAAAATCCTTATGTGAGAAAAATTCCCTCATTGCCCAACTAGAATTATAAGTGGATACTCCTTTATTAAGAAGTGAATTCATCAGTACTCTAATCCACCAATTGTCGGGTAGATGTATCCTCGATTTGGTCCTTATTGGGGATTGGATTTTCTTTTTATTTAAACTTTTCTTTATTGCATTCTTCAGTGCCATGGTACATGTAGAGGGTAAATATTAATACTCATATAAAAAACAAGAAATAAATACAAGTTTTGTATTGTTGTTAGTCCCTAAGGATAAGGCAGTGAATCACAGATATTGCTTAAATTTCACCTATAAATAAAGCATAAAGTATTTGTTGACCAAATATAGTTACCAATAAGGTTGGGGTCGATCCCACAAGGAATAGGTCAAAATATCAAGCAAGATGTATGTCAAGGTAATTAATAATAATTTCTGGTAAAAGCGAGATTTGTAAATAGAGAATTCAGTAGTAACCATTGTTGATTTGTTGAATTCATGATCAATAAGAGAAAAGTACTAGGGTTGTGTTCCATAATAACCTCATAACTGTAGTTTTTTCATACTGTGCAATCTATCCCATAATTTGGTATATAGAATTAATAGATTATGTTTACCTAGAACGGCTTTAAGCTCTTGTCTAAGTGTCACGACCCGAGTCGAGGCCCTGATCATGGAGGGCATCCTGAACCATCAAGGCCCGAGAGACCCCTGTAACTCCCCAACCCATTAGTGATATTATCCGCTTTTGGCCCAGGCCCGCATGGATTTAAAATGTGTCACTAGGGAGTAAGACTTTCTTACTTATATACCAAACATACCTCCTGTGTTTTACTGATTTGGGACTTCTTCCTAAGTTGGGGTGTTACACACACTCCCCCTTATGGACTCACTGTCCTCGCTGAGGTTTGCCCCACCTAATGGGATTTTCCTATACTTAGGACTGAGATTTGCCCTGCCTTACCGAGATTTGCCTACACTCAGTTTGAACTCTAGCCCACATCGACCGTATGGGATTTGCCTACACTCAAAACTGAGGTTTCCCCCACCTTACTAGGATTTGCCTACACTCAATTTGAACTCTGGCCCACATCGATAGGGATGACACAGGAGTGGCTCTGATACTAATTTGATAATGCCCTAAATCTGGTACCCAAAATGCTACAGGTGCTCATGACCCAAATGAACCACAAGCTAACCCCTGACTGATATCTGTACCTGAACACTACATAATATACTATATGAATGCAGAAATAAAGGTTGTATGGCTGTAAGGTTCAAAACTTTAACATAACTGATAAAACATAACATATAGGTAATGTATGAAATACCCAAAGCAACTGAAATAAATGGTCTGAACATACTGTAGTGTAAAAAGCCTCTAACTGATTGATCTGTCTGAATAAGAAGTTGATGGGAGATGTCCCCAACAACTCCAACTAATAAATTAATTAAATAAGAGAATAAAGTAATGGTCATTTCCTCAAAGGATGAGGACTCACTGCTAACTCTGACTGTTGAGGATGGAATGCTACTTATGCTTTGGAGCTCATGCTTCTGAACCTATGGTATAAAATACCATGGTAAAATGCATCAATACATTTGAATGTACTGGTATGCATGTGAGATGGGCTAAATGCTAAAGGGTTCACATACATGAACTACACTAACTGATTTCATAACATAAACATTAGAATATATGTGTGACTACATAGTAACTGTAACTAAGTTCGTGATAACATGATTACTGAGTCTGAGTACTGATGACATGAGATACTGATATTTGTATAACTAAAATAACTGATACTGAACGACTATATCTGACAGTCTAGGTTCTAATGAAATTAGCTGAGTTTCGTACTATTCTGAGTTGACTATATCTGACATTTCTAAATTCTATAGAACTATCTAAGTTCTATTACTAAGACTGAATGACTGTATCTAACAGTCCTGATTCTGTACGGAAAATGTGGGATGTAGTCATCTAACCGACATACCCCTAATATGCCATTATGGCTGAGTTGGGATCAAATCTGTAACCCCAATTAGAGAGGTGTCAATACTGCACCACTGGTAAGGACAATATGTGAGTAACCCTTATATAACAGGTAATGCTAGTGAGAACAGTGGGAACCCTCATTTAATAGGTTAAGCCACTTCATCTACCCTCATATAATAGGTTATGATGTCTCAACCTATGCTGGCTATGCAGTTCTGGAATACAAGAATTGCTTCTAAGAATCACACCCTCATATAACAGGTGGGTTCCTAACTTTGGGTTCGCTCGGTGCTAATTTATACTCCCATCTGGATAGACACTGAACATGATTAACTGAACTGACTAGACTGAGTTAACTAAGTTCCATTGACTAACAGAATACTACTAAGATTATTGAATGTCTGTGGTTTTTGAGATTACTGAGTTTACTGAGTTTTCCTGAGTCACATAACTGATTGAACTTCTATGAACATGGCTCGACCGAGAGTATCTTGAAAACATGACACTGTCTCTAGGCACACAGCTAATTGTTGGGTATAAGTACCCCAGGACTCGATAGCATGAAACTGACAAAGCATGACTTTCTTGAATACATGACCAACATCGACAATCCATAATATAATAAGATGAGAATTTGATAAAGTACAAGTTCTAAATCACCACAATGTCCATACATATATCCATAACTCATTGACTAAGACATTTTATCAAACACTTGACATACATAAACTTGTAACTAAATGGGGATTTCATATTATCATACTAGTATGGAACTTTTCCTTCCCATAGGCATTTAATTGAACACATGGGGAGCATGCTTTGGTTATACAACCATCAACACATCTAATAATCATGAATACACCAATCAACGTATAAATTTAAGGGTTTATCATGATTATGATGCAAATCATCACATCCTAGCGTCAATCATTGGAATATATAATTTCAAACATGAATAAAAACCCCACAACATCATGAACATAAATTTCAATTCAATATAAATCATGAACATTCATAAATACACAAATCTTGGATTTTGAAAAGAGATTCTTGAGCTTCATGGGTGAAAGAGACCCATGAATCAACATATGACATACCAGGGTTGTGAGTTTCTTGAAGTTCTTGGACTTGAAGAACTTGAAATCTCTTTGTTTCATGAAGAATGATTTGGATCTTGTTCTTGGGGATTATCTTTGAGAGAAAACCCTAATTTGATGTTGTAGATGGATAATGGATGTATGAGCCTTAGTCTAATATAATTAGGGGTTAAAACGGATGGAAAAGACCCAAATACCCTTTTAAAAATGATTTAAAATAACTGAATGAACTATGCAACGGTGGGTGCAATGGTCCATCGCTGGGTCGACGGTCCATCGGTCCTGACCATCGCACCTGGATAGAATAAGGGTTCACTGTCTCTGCTGCGATGGCTTGGGCGATGGTCCATCGCTAGCTCAACATTTCGTTGGCTTGAGCCATTACCTTAGGAAGAAGGTGGTCTTACTGCCTCCGCTGTAACGGCTTGGACGATGGTCCATCAACTATCACCGTTGCACCTGGGTGGTTTTGACTGCCTTCTTTTTTTTGCCATAACTTTCTCTCCTGATGTCGGATTTGGATGAAATTGGTATTGTTGGAAAGCTAATTTAATTTCCTACATGATAAAAAGTGAAAATGTTAAAAATTCCATGTATATAAAAGTAGATTTATCTTTCAAAGTATGTTTCTAACATACTTGGGATGATTTCAAGCTAAGTAGAAGTACGGGGTATTACAATATCTCCCCCTTGAGAACATTCATCCTCGAATGAGACTGAGTGAGAAGGGGGAAGATAAACTAATGTAAATAATGAATATGAATAACTAGAACATGATCTCATGAATGAAATAACTGATAATTGAATATATCATACCAAACATGCATATCTGATGTATGTGTAACTGATTTGTGAATGCATGACTGAGTGTTTTAATGAACCAAGGTTCTCACAACGAGAATGCATGTATGATGCATGATTATATAACTGAAATGAGACATGAATGCATGACACAATATGCAATGGTATTTAATACCAAATTTATAATGGAATTTAAGCATGAAATAGTTACCAAGTGTTCACTGAAATCTAAACATAAAACTGAAAAGCTTAAGGAGAACTGTTACCTTTAGCTAGACCTAAGTTGGCGGAGAAGAGGTGAGGATACTTGGTATGCATGTCTTCTTCTGCTTCCCAAGTATCTCCCTCAATGGACTGATTTTGCCAAAGAATTTTAACTAGAGGGACATCTTTGTTCATCAGTCTACGAGTCTGATAGTCTAGGATTTCAACCAAACTCTCTTCATAAAAGAGGTTATTCTGAACATCTGTGCTCTGAATAGGGACTACAAATGTCAGGTCACCTATGCACTTCTTGATAAAAGAGACATGAAAGACTGGATAAACTGAGGCTAGATCTGAAGGCAATTGGAGCTCATAAGCTATCTTGCCTAAAGACTGAGAATTTTAAAGGGACCGACATATCGGGGACTGAGCTTTCCCTTCTTTCCGAATATCTTCACTCCCTTCTTGGGAGAGATATTTAGATAGACAAAATAAAAAATATCAAACTCAAGATCCTTTTTGCATACATCTACATAAGACTTCTGTCAGCTCTGAGTAACTCGGAGTCTTTCTCGGATCAATTGGACTTTCTCTAAGGCATCGAATACTAAGTCAGACCCTATGAAGAGGCCTCACTAACTTTGAACCAATCGACTAGAGTTCTGCACCTCCTATCATAAAGAGCTTTGGATGGATCCATCAAAATACTGGAATGATAGCTATTATTATACGTAAACTCAATCAAAGGCAAGTGGTCATCCCAACTACCCTTGAAATCAATTGCACACACCCTTAGCATATCTTCTAAAGTCTGAATGGTCCTTTCTTCTTGACTATCTGTCTGAGGTTGGAAGGTTGTACTGAGATGAACTTAGGTACCAAGACCCTTTTGGAATGCTTTCCAAAAATGAGAGGTGAACTAGGTACCTCTGTCTGAGATATTAGATAATGGAACACCGTGCAATCTGACCAACTCTTTGATGCAGAGTTAGGCATAATCCTTGGTTGAATAAGAAGTATGGACTGGAAAGAAATGAGTTGATTTGGTTATCTTATCTACAATGACTGAAACTAAATCATGGTAGCACTGAGTACGAGGCAAACCCGTCACAAATTCTATGTTCACTTCTTCCCACTTTCAAGTAGGAATAATGAACTCTTGCATGGACCCACTAGGCTTCAGATACTTTATATTAAGCTATTGACATGTAGAGCACTTAGCCCTAAAATCTGCAATATCTCTCTTCATCCCACTCCACCAATAGATTTCCCACAAATCATAGTACATCTTTGGGGCACATAGATGAATAGAGCAGCATGCACCATGCGTTTCTGCAAGAATTCACTACCTTAAGTCATCTACACCTAGAACACACAAACAACCCTGACAACGAAATACACCATCTCCCCCTTGGGAGAAAACCTTAACTTTTTGATCCTTGACTGACTTTTTTAACTCAAAAAGGCTGGGATCTCTATCTTGCTTTTCTTTCAGCTTGGAAACTAGAGATGATTCTGAACTACTCTGAACCCATATGTCACCCTCCTTTGAATCGACTAAGCGAACACCTAGTCTGGAAAGCTGATTGATTTCTTGAGCTAACTTCTTCTTACTGACCTTAACATGAGCAACACTACCCATAGACAATCTACTGAGAGCGTCGGCCACGACGTTGGCCTTTCTCGAATAATAAAGGATACTCATGTCAATCTTTTAAGAGCTCTAATCGCCTGCTCTGATGAAGATTAAGATCTTTTTGAGAAAAGACATACTAAAGGCTCTTATGATCTGTGAAAACATCTACATGAACACCATATAGATAATGCCTCAAAATCTTTAAGGCCAAAACTACGGCTGCTAACTCAAGATCATGAGTTGGATAATTCATCTTATGGGCTTTAAGTTGTCTAGAGTCATATGTTATGACCTTACTATATTGCATGAGTACAAAACCCAAACCTACTCTAGATGCATCACAATACACTACGGACCCATCTGAACCATCTGGAAGAGCTAAGATTAGAGCTGAGGTGAGTCGAGTCTTCAACTCCTGAGAACTCTTCTCGCAAGAATTTAACCATTGAAACTTGACTTACTTCTAAGTCAATCTGGACATAGGGGATGCAATAGAAGAAAATTCCTCAACAAATAATTTGTAATAGCCATTCAAACCCAAGAAACTCCTGATATCTAATGGAGAGATAGGTCTGGGATAATTTCTTATTGCTTCGGTCTTGTGAGAATCAAACCTAATGCTATCACCGAAAATAATATCACAAAGGAATGCTACTGACCTTAGTCAAAATTCGTACTTACTAAATTTGGCAAACATCTGATGATCTCTAAGGGTTTGAAGTACACTTTTGAGATGGTCTACATGATCACGCTTATTATGGGAATAGACCAGAATATCATCTATGAAGACTATGATAAACATGTCCAAGTACTGCTTGAACACACGATTTATCAAGTCCATGAAAGCTGCTGGAGCATTGGTAAGACCAAAGGATATAACTAAGAATTCAAAGTGACCATACCAAGTACAAAAGGCTATTTTTGGAATTTCACATTCTCTGACTCAACGCTGATGATAGCCTGATCTGAGGTCCATCTTAGAGAAATAACTGGCACACTAAAGTTACTCAAAAAAGTCACCGATTCTGGGAAGTGGGTACTTGTTCTTGACCGTGAATTTGTTGAGCTGACGGTAATCAATGCACATTCTGAGAGAACCGTCTTTCTTGCGAACGAATAAGACTAGTTCACCCTATCGAGAAACGCTGGGTCTTATGATTCCCTTGTATAGGAGATCCTTCAACTTCTCTTTCAATTCACTAAGTTTTGCTGGTGCTATTCTATATGGCAGAATAGATATAGACTGAGTATCTAGAAGAAGATCAATGCCGAAGTCTATTTCCTTTTTGGGAGGAATTCTTTGAAGATCTTCAGGAAAGACATCTGAATATTCATTTACGACTGGGACTGATTCAAAACTGGGAGTTTTAGAAATAGTGTCCTTAACTCAAACATGATGATAGATACATCCTTTAGATATTATTTTCCTTAATCAAAGGAAGAAAATAATCTTACCTCTAAAACTAAAGTACTACCCCTCCACTCTAGGACAGGTTCATTTGGAAACTAAAACTGGACTATTCTGTTTCTACAGTCGATTGTGGCATAGCAGGAATAAAGCCAATCTATGTCGATAATGACATCAAAATCAGTCATCTCTAATTCAACTAAGTTTGCTAAAGTGACTTTCTAAGATACCATAATCGGACAGTTCCTATAAACCCGTCGGGCTATGATAGTTTACCCACTAAGGTAGAGACTGAAAATGGCTCTGCTAGAATTTCAGGACTGACTCCAAAATCAACTGCTATATAGGGAGTAACAAAAGATAAAAAATCTCCTGGATCTAGCAAAGCATAAACATGCACAAGAAAGATCTATAACGTACCAGTAACCATATCAGGAGAATTTTCTTGATCTTGCCAGGACTAAAGAGCATAAAGTCGATTTGGGTGTTGCCTACTAGTAGCACTAGAGGTGTCACCCTGCTGATTTAGGAGACTGGACTAAGCTGGGGAATAGTTCTTCTAACCCTAAAGACCTGGTTGAGGACAGTTTATGACTCTGTGGCCTAGCTTTCCACATCCAAAACAAATACCACTACCAGCTCTGCAAATTCCCTGGTGGTGCTTGCCACAAGTCTGGAAAAGAGGATAGGTGAGGGCATTGCTAACACTTCCCTGAGACCTAGAACCTGGCTCTTTATCTCTATTACCATCCCTAAACTTAGGAGCTAGAGCACTAGATGAAGAAGAAGCTAGAACTGCTGACTTAGGACAAAACTAAGAACGATTTCCTCCTTCTGATTTGGGCTGAAAAAATTTGAAACTACCTATCCTTGCTCTCTTATTTTTCTTCTCCCTCATCTTAATTTTTTGCTCTTCTATCTGTTGAGCATGGGTCATAAGCCTGGCTATGTTTATGTCACTATTCAACATCGTGGACCTACACTCATTGACTATACTATCATTCACCCAAGAAACAAACTTACTCATCTTAGCCCTGCTATTTGCAACCACATGAGGAGCACATCTGGCTAATTGAGTAAACTTAAGAGAATACACTTTTACTATCATGTTGCCCTGCCTGAGGTTGATAAATTCTAACACTTTAGCTTTTCTCAACTCAAGGGGAAATAATATATCTAAGAGTGCAATAGCAAACTCCTTCCACTTAATAGGCCCTGCATCTATAGCCCTCTCTGACTTTCACTGTTTATACCAAGTTTGAGCAATATCCCGCAACTGATATATAGCTAGCTCTGCACTCTCACTTAAAGTAGCCCCCATGATATCCGCAACCTTCTGAACTTGATCAAGAAATTCCTCAGGGTCCCCATCTGACTTAAACCTAAGAAAGGATGGAGGATTCATTCGGGTGAAGTCCCGAATCCTGGCTGTAGCTGAATTGGCCACTGGGTTAGTCGAAACGACATCTGGTCATTCAATCTAAGCAGCAACTAACTGAGCAAGAGTAGTGAATAAATCTCTGAACTTTGCATGAGAAACATGTTCGCCCAAAGGATCTTCGGGCTGAGGGGCTGGCTGATTCCCGTTTATTATTTTAGGAGGTATGTTCTGTAGGAAAGGAGGACATGAATTAGACTAGACTGAGATATTGACTTGACATTATGTTCACTGGCATGACATGAATACTGAAAGAAGGGAAATTATTCCTAAAACATCTTATTGCCTTCTGCACATAAATGTGGCACGCAACACACCCATGTACAAGACTCTACTAGATGCAGTTTTCAGACTTCCTAAGACTCTATTGAACCTTAGGCTTTGATACCATTCTATCACAACTCGAGCAATGCCCTGGCCGCGATGGTCATCCCAAACCATCAAGGCCCGAGATACCCCTGTAACTCCCCAACCCACTAGTGATATTATTCACTTTGGGCCCAGGACCTCACGACTTTAAAATGCGTCACTAGGGAGTAAGACTTTCTTACTTATATAACCAACATCCCTTCTATGTGTTATCGATGTGGGACTCCTTCCTAAGTTGTGGTGTTACACTAAGAAATATCCTTAAGTTAGTTTTCTCTTCTCCTGAGCCTGAATTACTAACCCCTATCTTGGATCCTAAATAGCTATCTCAGATTATTGGTTCAAGCTATTATGTGGCAGTTTGTAACTCTAACTCTTTATTGTTTATTTTCTTCCTCCTATTCGTACTCTTCCTTTTGTCAAAAATACATACTAGTCGAGTTCGAATGTTGTGCACTATCAGAAAGCATTCAAACATAAGGAAATAATCAATACACATATGAACATCGTTTAAAGATTACTCTTTACTACGAATCCTACTTTGTTAATTTGACATGGTTCCCACAAACCTAGTTGTGGTGTTTAGCTACTCATAATTGCAAGAACAAAAGAAGAATTCTAATATGAAAGCATAATTATGAAGGCAAAATACATAGATAGGCCCTTGAACTTTTTGAGTTTTTCCATATTGACCCCTCAATTAGGCCATGTAACTATTGAACCCCTAAATCCTTCATAAAATATGTCAATTAAACACAATTACTAACATGGCATGACATGTTCAATACACTTTCCACTAGGAGAGTGAGAAGCGATAATTAATCCAAAATTAAAAAAGAAAGAAAAAAGACAATCAATCGAAAAAAAGACACATAAAGGGAATTTAAAAAAAATAGAAAAAGATGAGATTTAAGTTTTATCCCTACCGTGGCCTTGACTGTCTTCCTCTTCCATAAATTTAGCATTCATTCCTTCAAATTGTATCAGGAACATTACAATAAAATCCAATCAAATTTCAAATTCAAAATTAGCTCAAAGTTGAATCCTTTTAAGTTTTTCAACAATGGCTTCTTCAATTAATGTAAATTCAAATTTCAAAAATAAAAATGAACTCCACTAGAAAAAAAATCCAATACCATCCACTACTATATGAAAATAATTCACCTTATTCCATTTTCAATTTTCCTCTAGTGGTTGTTGAGTGTTGTTTTAGTGGAAATATAGAGGACTGAAAGTGAGATTCTTTTTTTCTTTCCACTAAAAATTGTATTTTAAAAGTGATAAAAATTTAAAAAGGCAAAAAAAAACAATACAATGAATGCAAGAAAAAAGATGGATGATAATATTAGAAGAGGGGGAAAGAAGAAATTGAGTATATGTTATTAGCTAGTGGTGCTTCAATAGTTGAAATACAATAAGTTTAGAGGAAGAAGACACAAAAAATAATTTACTTTTCTTTTTTCTTTATTTTTTAATCTTTTCTTCTTTGATGACATGAAATTTTATGATTGGTTATAGTTTTCACGTCACAAAAAGTACATTTCACGCGCCCAACACTTAAAAAATGCAAACATTAAAAAGTGTCACATCGGACATTTGTGCTTCATTGAAATCATTTGTGAATGAATAAAAGGTTCAAAAGGTACATGGGCTAGTTAAGGTTCCAATATGGAAAAATTCAAAAAGTTTAGGGATTTCTCTATGTATTTTGCCTAATTATGAACTTACAACAAGAAATGAAAAACTCTAGGATCGCACTTTGACTTAAACCCCTAAAAATTGATGTTTATACTTTCAAAAGTGATAATAGAATGTAAACTAAAACTATAGACCCACATTAGGTATTTATAGAGAAAAAGGAAACCTATCTTAAACAAATTCAGAATACAAGTTTGGTAGTGCTTACACCTATAACAACAAGTCATCTAGCATGATAATAAATCGTAGTCAATCTTCTCTCCATCTATTTACTACTTCTCTCTCCTATTAATATGACTTATTTAGTCACCCTATGAGTCATAGAGGTGACTCACTTCCATTGAGACCCTTGTACATTCCTTTAGGACTTTTCATATTTGCTCACGATAAATTCTTGGGATGAGTCATCATGTGACCCTATGGGTCATAGCCTTCTATTATAATTTTCTTGTACTTAATCTTTCCATGGCGTTGAAATTAACTAGAGTACAAATGTTTTCATGCTATGACTTGTCATGAGCCCCAATGATGTGTAGCTTGCTCTCGTCACTACTAGCACTAACTTGCACATCTGTAGGACTTTAGCATCTCCTCTTGGGATGATTACTCCCTACAGTTTGTAATGTAACCCAGCGCGTTATATGTTTCACTCATGGTTAAATATAATTCCAAGTCTCTAGGTCCAAATGATTTCTAAATTAATAATGACTGAGGTTGTAATACCCGTACTTTTTCTTAGCTTGAAAATCATCTAAAAAATGTTAGAACTTTATTTGAAATAATAATTCATTATTATACACATTTTATTTCCATAATTTTCACTTTCTATCACATAGGAAATTGAATAAGCTTTCCATCGATATATAATTCACCTAAATCCAACACCCGACCGAAGAGTTAGAGCCTTTTTAGTGAGACAGTGTTTGACCTGAGCCTTCAGCGCGTCGCGGAGATAGGTCGAATGAAAATTGTCAATTTACAGTGTTGTTCCATCATACTAGAGCATCGCACCAAACCTCCAGGTCGTAGTTAAGGTGGAAACGTGATAGCTCTGCGTCACGCCACTGTGCAGTTTCTCAATTGTCAATTTCCAGTGACATGGTGCGATAACGCCGCATCGTACCAAGGGCTTAATTTGGGAAATTTCACTAAATATTTAATGACGTGTCCAAGGTTAAAATGGTCAAATTCTTACCCCTATTTAATCCCTTTAACACGTGATTCAGCCACTTTTCACCCAAAATATATTAGTTTCTCTCAAGTTTATCTCAAGAACAAGCTAGGGTTTCTATTGGGGATTCAAATTCAGGAAGGTTTCACGTGTTAATTCATGGGCTCCTTTCGTCCATGAAGTCTAATAATCCCTTTTCAACTACAAGTTATGAATTCTCTTCATGTGTTCATGCCTTGTATGTTCTCTTTCATGTTGACATATGAGGAATTAATTTCTATTCCATGATTTGATGATAAATTCCTTATGGGTTGATTAGTATATATAAAGATTTATGAAATATCATGACTAAAACCTTGTATGATGAAATTGGAAGTGAACCATGATATTTAATTGCTATACCATGATGTTTACATGTACTATGCCTGCCATATGTTCTATAAAATTCCTAGATGAAGGAAATTTTCATAACTAGCATGATATCATGAAAATTCCAATAAATGTACAAGATTATGCCTATTAGACGTTTGATGAAATGCTTCAATAAACATATTGTTGTAATTATTATGTATTCAAGACTATCAAGTCATGTTAGTTTCCTTCCATCAAGTCTTAGGGGTACTTGTACCCGAAATATTAGTTATGTGCCTAGATCCATGTAATATTTTCATGATACTCTCAGTCAAACTATGAAATCTTAGACTTTAGATAGTCCTATGACTCAAGAAAAATCTCCATTATCTCATGACTCAGTCAATTTTCAAATATCAGTAGTATTCCATCAGCTACGGAAATTCAGTAACTCAGTTCATGCTCAGTTCAGTTTAGTAAATCATGTTTAGTGTCCATTCAGATGGGATTAGAAATTTGCACCGAGTGAACCCAGGGATGGGAACTCACCTGTTATACGAGGGTGTGATTCCTAAAAGCCAACCTTGTGTTCTAGAACTATGTAGCCAGCATAGGTTGAGATATCGTAGCCTGCTATATAAGGATAGATAAGGTGGATTAACCTGTTATGTGAAGGTTCTGACCATTCTCGCTAGAGTTACCTGTTATATGAGGGTTACTCATATGTTATACTTAACAGTGGTGCGGTATTGACACCCTTCCAATCAGGGCATAGCTTAGACCCCAATTCAGCTATTATAGAACTTTTGGGGCATGTCAGTTAATACTACTTCCCATAATTTCATGTTACAGAATCAGGACTGTCAGATACAATCAATCAGTCTCAGTAATAAAACTCAGATAGTTCTCCAAATTTTAGGACTGTCAGATACAGTCAACTCAGATACAATATGGAACTCAGATAGTTCCATCAGATTCAGGACTATCAGCTACAGTCACCCAAGTTATTAGTTATACTCAGATATAATCATTCATGTTATCAGTCATGTCATGTTATCAGTATTCAGATTCAGTAATCACGATATCACATTATCAGTTACAGTTACATAATTATGTATGCATTCTCACGTTCATATTAGGCAGTCAGTTAGCATTAGCATGCATGTAAACCCTTGTATTTAGCCTACCTTACATGTATACTCAGTACATATGTACTAACGCATTCACTCTATGGTGCTTTCTTTTTATGTTACACCATAAGTTTAGAGACACGAGTTCCAGATCAGCCGTAGATTCAAGATTCAGCAGTCAGAGTAGAAGTGAGTCCTCATCCTTTGAGGTCATAATGATTTTCTGGTATCTCGTTGATTATATTATCAGTTGGAGTTAGTTGGGGAATATCCCATCAACTCCTTATTCAGATTCTTCAGACAGTACAGGATATCAGACTAGATGCAGACTAGATATAGACTATTATGTTTTAGAATTCAGTGTTGTTTTGGGTATTTTATTACCCCACACAGATGTTATGTTATTTAGTTAGGTTCATGATCGAACCTTATGGCTTTTCAGTGCATATTTCCGTATTATTATCTTATGCAGTATACAGGTACAGATATCAGTCATGGGTTAGCTTGTAGTCCTTTGGGGTCATGAGCACCGTGTAGCATTCCAGTTCAGCAAATCGGGTTGTTACAGAGTCTATGAGTCATATTATGACCCAACATTTTGTAGCTCGATGTATTTTTTATATACTTGTGCAAATTCTTCTTCTTTTTCTTTAATTCACTTCCGAAGACTGTTAAGCTACAAAACTATAATAACTGCATCATATCTACATAAGCAAGCCTTTAAAATAACATATTTTACTTATTTTAAGAATGTAGACTGTCATAAGCTCATGGCACATTAGTTATTGCCAGTATCTACAGCACATCGGGTGACTCGTTGGGTCCATCTTCTGAAGTTAGTAAACTTTTATTCTTAGTATAGGTCCACACTATGAGTCGTTAGATCTCCTTATGCCTTATCGTGATACTCGAACTGAGTAGTTGTCCCAAATTTCAAAAACCTTATGAATTTGAACTATAGTTCCAGTGGTCTCGACTCACCCAATGACTCATTTCTTTTGGGTACTAATCATTGGGAGAGTTGTAAGGACTGCACTAAGGTGGTTTTCGGACACACGTATTTTCATCTCTTGAATTAACCAAATTAAGACTAAAATTAAATTCACGATCATAGGAAAACTCAAGAATACCAATTCCTCAAGTTTAATAATTTACACCAAATACTAAGGATACTCAGACTTCACCTCAGATCACAATCACCATAGGTGTTAGCACATATAAAATTATAAGTTTTCCACCTACTACATCTCATATGCCAAGTTTTGACAAACGAACCAAGCCAGCCAAGTTTTTGTTTAAATAATTTACCTTTCCTTACTTAAGTCACGTTCATCTAGGGTTCAAAAAAATTGAATCAAAATTGAACACCCATGAAAGATTCTCACTATTAATAACCAAAGTACTTCATAATCAATTTACTTACTTTGATTATTTATATAGATACTTGAAGGAAGAAAGTTTAACTACAAGGGATAGATTTGGGACTTTTTTTTTAGCAAAGAATGGTGCAATAATGATTCTCACAATGATTAGGGGTGAAATTGTGAAGGATTTTAGCGATTTGAAACATTTTGGAGTAATGGAGGGAGTTTTGGCATTGAAACATTTGGAAAAAGAGTGAATTCGGGTGCAATTGAGGGGTTTAACCCTTTAAATTGGGTAGGTGGGTCAAGTTATTTAATTTATTGACTGGTTTTTACACATTGGACATGATTGACTCGACGAATCATCATCCAAGGTGACGACCTATTGTCAACACCATCGCATAAGAGTTTAGAAAAATTACCTAATCTTTTAACTTAACCCTCTACAATCCCTACAACTGAAGGCAATGAATCATCGTGAGACCCAATAGTTCCCTTATACTTATTTTGAGAGTCATAGGATAGACATTCTAAAAACATGCAATTTTTATGTTTCCTCCTAATGGCAATAGATCATCCTATGAGTCATTTCTTAGGGTTACAACTCATTGCCAAGGACTATGACTCATCGTGTGGTCGATTAGATTTGTGCACCAAAATTCCTTCTATTTTTACCTATAGTCTGCAACCACATTCATACTTCAACACCCATCAGACCTATACTAAAAACTAAAAACTAATGAAAACAAAAACAAAATCCTTGGGTTGCCTCCCAAGCAGCGCTTGATTTAACATTGCAACATGACGTAGTTAATTTGGCTACTAAAATTTCACCAAACTAATCCATGGGTTGTATCCCATGCAGTTCCTGATTTAATGTCGTGGCATGAATCAGTTATCTTGACTACTTAGACTTCATCAAGAATCACATAACACCATCTTGATCTCTTCAACATTTCTAAAGTATTGTTTCTTCACCCTTTGTCCATTCACTTTAAATTTCTTTCCATTGTTATTCTCAAGCTCAATGGCAGCATAAGGAAAAACCTTTACCACTTGTTACAGTGCCATCCATCAACTTTCCAGGAAGTAAGGGAAGCTTAGAATCAAACAACAAAACCATATCTCCAACAATGAACTCTCTTTTCTCGATCTTGTGGTCATAGTTTGGCTTCATCTTTTCCTTGTACACGTTGAACTTCTGTATACTTTAAGATGGAACTTATACATCTTATGCAATTTCTTAAGTCTCTACTTTCGCATCATTCCATGTTAGATTTAACCTCTAGAGTGTACACAACGCCTTATGTCCAAGTTTGACAAGCAAGTGACATTATTTGCCACACATGAGCTGATATGGAAAAGTGTCAATAGGAGTCTTAAATATTGTCTAGTAAGCTTATAATGCATCATCCAACTCCAAATTATTGGCATTCACGATCTTCAACAAAATGGACTTGATCTCTCTATTGGAGAGCTCTACTTGACCATTTGATTGAGGATGGTAAGGCGTTGCCACCCTAAACTTCACACCATATTTTTTAAGCTGGGCTTTGAATAGAGAACTACAGAAGTGAGGAACCCATCTCTGATGATGGCCTTTGGCTTACCGAACCTAAAAAATATATTTCTCTTCAGAAATGTTGTAAAACTGTTTCCCTCATTATTTGGAAGCCCAATTGCCACCACCCAGTTCGAGACAAAATCAATAGCAAACAAAATGTACTTCATTCCATATAAGCTCACAAATAGGCCCATAAAATTAATACCCCACATATCAAACAACCCAATGTCTAGAATTAAGCTCAATGGTAGATTATGCCATCATGATATATTCTCTTGTCCTTGTCATTAGTCACAAGATCTTGCATAGTCATGAGCATATTAATGAATGGTGAGTCAATAGTACCCACATTTCCAAATCTTATGAGTCATATACACATCTCTATGATGACTGCAAATTGTGGATAAGTGACATGCCTCTAAAATACTCATCATTTCAACCTTGGAGACACATTTATGAACCATTCCATGTGAATAAATATAGATAAATATGGATCATACCAGAAAAACTTTCGTACATCAAACATAAACTTTTTTCGTTACTAAAGAATAAGTCCTCAGACAACACATCAATTGCCAAATAATTGGAAAAATATGCAAACCATAGAATCAAGTCTTATAAAGCATCCAATACCAATCATCTATAAGAATATCATCAATATCAATCTCATATTCAACTTCAGTATTGTCTTTTCTACATGTCATGAAAAGTGGTCAACCACTTGATTTTGGGTCACTTTTCAGTCTTTCACCTTGATGTCAAATTCTTGCAATAGAAGTGCCCTATTTATAAATCTAAGATTTACATCCTTCAATGCATAAGTTACCTAAGGGTAGCATGGTCAGTATGAACAATAACTTTCCTTCCAAGCAACTAAGATCAAAATTTCTAAAATGCAAAAACCACAACAAGCAACTTTTGTTCCATCATATAATTTGTCTGAGCTGGGTTAAGTGTTTTGATATCATAATATATTGGATAAAATATCTTCTCATTCTTTAGCTAGGATTTCTCCTAGTAATACTCTAATAGCATCATATATAACCCCAAATGGCATGGAATAATCAGGTGACACAATGATAGGGATTGATGTCAATTTCTCCTTGAGGCACTTAAATGCCTCCAGATATGCATCCTTAAACACAAACTTCACCTCCTTCTCCAAGAGAAATTAAAACTTGATTGTATATTGAATAACCATCAAGAAAATAATACCATCCTCTACCATTAAGATGGTCTAACATCTAATTTATAAAATGCAACAAAAAATAATATTTTTTGATCCATGCATTCATCTTTCTATAATCCATGCACACTCGCAAACTAGTGACCAAGCTCATGGAAATAAGCTCATTCTTTTTATTTGGAACCACATTGATTCCACCCTTCTTAGGCACACATTGAGTCAAGCTCACCAATTTGTTATCTACGATAGGGTAAACCTCACTTGCATCGAACTACTTGATGTTTTTCTTCTTGATTACCTCTTGCATAGTTAGATTAAGACTACATTGATGCTCAGTACTAGGAATACAATCTAACTCGAATTGGATCTTATGAGTGTAATTTCCAGGTGGAATACCAATAATATCAATAATGGACTATCCAATAACCCTCTTGAATTTTTACAAGATCAATACTAGAGCTTCAACTTTCCATTCAATCAAATTTGTTTCTAGAATGACCAAAAAACCATAGAAAAGGTTGGATGGGAGAGCTTTGAGTTCCAAGATACGAGGCTCCTCAATAGAAGGCTTGTGTGGTAGAGTTGCCCTATTCTTTAAATCCAAATCTAACTTTTTGGTACAAAAGTGTAGGAACCCTTACCAGCAAGTAGGCTCACCATCTCATTATACTCATTAATATCATCACCTTTAAAGTTCATAATCACTAATGCTAGTGCCTCGACACCAAGTTTCTCCTTATTTTCAACTATCACGGAATCCTTACCAATTATATCACTAACTAAGACCACATCCACGTTGTTTGGTAGTTTAATAGATTTGTAAATATTAAAAGTTATATCTTTATTATTCAACCTAAACTCTAATTAACCAGTTTCCATATCAACCAATGCTAGTGATAACGCTCAATCTACAGCTCTCGTTTGAGTGTAAAGCGGTCGTTAGCAAATATAGAACCCAACCTGGGTTGGGTGTCGATCCCACAGGGAATAGCTTGGCCAACAAGTAAGCAAAATTACTAAACTTTTGGTGCAAGTCTCGTAAATGGGGGGATTGTAATGTGTAACGAAAACAATAAAGTAAAAGCTGAAAATAGCAAAGTAAAGAGAGAAAGATTGTTACGTAAGTTGTAAACAATGAGAATTGAAGCGTTGGGGTTATGTCCACCTTCTGAGGTATACGTCTCTATTGGCTATGAGTGTGTAGAGTCTTGACATGTAATTGCTTATAGAGAATTGTAGTCGATGGTAAATCCAAGCGTCTCTCGACCTAAACAAGGACTATTTCACTTTAACTCTCGCGAGCTTAAAGCGTGTCTAACGGTACGAATTCTCCAAGAGGTTAGTCCAGTTACGGCACTAGCTTTTTAATAGGAAAGGGTGTCCTACTACCTTGACATTATCTCTTTTCCAGACAAATAACCTTTCTCGCGAACAAGTTAAATGTTAGACTGGTGTATTCTTGCGTTTGCAACTGCAAAGAATGTAGATTAAGATGAAGAGAATAATGATATAAGCAATATACGTCTCGAACTCACAAACTCACAGCAATAGATAGTAACTCATTCGGCTTCCATAACCCCAACAGAGAAGTTTAGTTACCCATGAATGCGAAGGAGATCACGATTTGCATTGTTATTGTTGAGTAATGGCGTGTGGATTAGGTGATAGGCGTGTGGATTGGGTGATAGGCGTGATTCCTTAGCAAGTAACGATTCTCTTGTTGTGGAATTTAATTGTTGAGTAATGGAAAGATTAGAAGTGTTTGTGGTGGAAGATGAGAGGGATGGAAGAAAATTAATTAATGAATTAAGTGAATAATAAAATGATTGTTTAAAATCTCTAGCATGATAGGGTATTTATAATACCCATATCCTAGTTCTACTAAGCTAATGAAATAAATAACCAAATCCTACTAGACTAATGAAATACTTAACCCAAATGTACTAGGTTAATGTAACATTATCATAATCCAAATAAACTAATGAAATACATAACCCAATTGTACTAGGTTAATGTATCATTGTCCAAATCCAGCTTTGTGTCTGTAAGTCCCCAAAGTCTTCAGAAATGTTGTTTTAGCCCGGGACAGATTTTCCATGCAACAGTTTTGGTCCTTAGGCGTGTAGAGTTCCTTCCCTTCCTTTGTAAGCTTTCTTTTGCGTTAAGTAAGCCATAAAATGCTGTATTTTGCATCATTTATACCTGAAACTTTACTAATCATGTTCGTTAGCTCATTTATAGGAAAAAGGACTAAAAGTGCATGAAATATATAGTTTGTTCTCAAAACTAGGCTAAAATATAGGCAAAATATATTGATATAGGCGCGTAATTTCGCCTATCATCAGCTAGTGCGATCACGAGAAATATACTCCCCAAGATGATGGGAACTTTAAAACCTACTTCACAATTGAGGATGGCAAAAACAGTTAGAAAGATAAATAACTCAACCTTCACAAAATCATCATACAACACACCCGTATGCTTCTTCACAGTGCGATCTATCATAAAGTCTCAACAAAGTTGATATGGGTAACCCCAACTCTAACTATTTGAGTACTGCTAGCGGAATCAGATTAATGCTAGCACCCAAGTTACACAACAAAGTTAAAAGCCCTCATGGTACATAAAATTGTGAGTGCTCTAGGATCTTTCTTTTTCTCCAGAAGAGGCCGAGAAAGTATTGCACTATAATGGTGAAAATTATCAATAGGCTTAAAAATCAAAGTCCTGTTTTTCTTCACAAGATCATTTATAAACTGTAATACCCCATAATTCTACCTAGCTTAAAATCGTCCCTAGTATGTTAGAAGCTTACTTTGAAAGATTAATCCACTTTTATATATGTGAAATTTTTAAGATTTTAACTTTTTTTAATGTAGGAAATTGAATTAGCTTTCCAAATATACCAATTTTGTCCAAATTCAGTATCGGGGTAGAAAGTTATGGCCGTTTTACAGAAAGCAGTCAAAACTACCCAGGTGCAACGATGAGGGTCGACGGACCGTCGATCTAGTGATGAACCATTGCCCAAATCATCACATCGGAGGTAGTGAGACCACCATATGCCTAAGGGAGATGGCTCAGGATGATGGATCGTCGAGCTAGGATGGACCATCGCCCAAGCTATCACAGCAGAGGCAGTGAACCCCTATTTTGCCCAGGTACGATGATTAGGACCGATGGACCATCGACCCAGCAATGGATTGTCACACCCACCATTGCATATTTTGTTTAGTTATTTTAAATTCATTTTTAAAAGGTTATTTGGGTTTATTCCACCCGTTTTAACCCTTAATAATATCAGATCAAAGCTCATAAGTTCATTATCCATCTACAACATCAAATTAGGATTTTCTCTCAAAGATAATCCCCAAGAACAAGATCCAAATCATTCTTCAAGAAACTAAGAGATTCCAAGTTCTTCAAGTCCAAGAAATTCAAGAAACTCACAACCCAGGCATGTCATGTGTTGATTCATGGGTCCCTTTCACCCAGAAACTCAAAAATCTCTTTTCAAAATACAAGATTTATGTATTTATGAATGTTCATCATTTAAATAGAATTGAAATTTCATGTTCATGATGTTGTGGGGTTTTGATTCATGTTTTAAATTACATTCTTCTAATGATTGACCCTAGTATATGAAGATTTCCGTAATAACCATGATAAACCCCTTCAATTTATAAGTTAATTGATGTATCCATGATTATTAGATAAAAATGTTGATGATTATATAACCAAAGCATACCCCCCATGTTTTTGATTAAATTTCTATGTGAAGGAAAAGTGACATACTAGTATAATAATATGAAATCCCTATTAATGTACCGGTTCATGCATGTCAAGTGTTTGATGAAATGTCTTAGTCAATGAGTTATGGATTATTGATGTGGTCATGTATTCAAGACAGTCATGCTTTGTCAGTTTCATGCTATCGAGTCTTAGGGGTACTTGTACCCGATAATTAGCTGTGTACCTAGATCCAGTGTCATGTTTTTAAGATACTCTCAGTCAAGCCATGTTCATAGAAATTCAGTCAGTCATGTGACTCAAGAAAACTGAGTAATCTCAATAGTATTTTGTTAGTCAACAAAACTCAAATAATTCAATTCAGTTCAATTCAGTAATTTAGTTTCTATTCAGATGGGCGTAGGAATTAGCACCGAGTGAACCCAAAGATAGAAACATACACTGTCAGATAAGGGTGTGATTCTTAGAAGTCATCCTTGCATTCCAGAACTATATAGCCAGCATAGGTTGAGAAATCAACACTATCAGATGAGGGTTGATGAGATGGATAAGTACTGCCAGATGAGGTCCCCACCATTCTCTTTTAGGGACACTGTCAGATGAGGGTTACCCATAGCTCGTCCTTAGCAGTGTCACGGTATTGACACCCTTCTAATTAGGGTTATAGATTGGACCCCAACTCAACTATAGTGCATTATTTGGGGCATATCGGTTAGATAACTACATCCCACAGTTTTAGTTACAGAATTAGGACTGTCAGATATAGTCATTTAGTCTCAGTAAAAGAACTCAGATAGTTCTTTAGATTTTAGAACTGTCAGATACAGTCAACTCAAGACAGTATAGAACTCAGCTAGTTCCTTCAGAACCTAGACTGCCAGATACAGTCACTCAATTTTAGCTATTTCAGTTATACAACTATCAGTATCTCATGTTATCAGTACTCAAACTCTGTAACATGTTATCATAAACTCAGTTATAGTTACTATGTATTTATCTATGTATTCTCACTTTTATGTTATCTAGTCAGTTAGTATAGTTCATGCATGTGAACCCTTTGCATTTAGCCTACCTCACATGCATACCGGTATATTTAACCGTACCTACGCATTTGCGCTATGGTGTTTTAATTTAGGCCATAGGTTCAGAAGCACGTGCTCTAGAGCATCAGTAGCATCCCAGTCAGTCCTCATCCTTCGAGGACATAACCATTACTTTATTATCTCATTAATTAATTTATTTTAGTAGTTGGAGTTAGTTGGGGACATGTCCCATCAACTCCTTATTCAGACAGTTTAGAGGCTTTCAGACTATAGCATGTTCAGGCAGTTATTTCAGTTATTTTGGTATTGATATACCATATCTTCAGATGTTATATTTTATTAGATCTTTGAAACTTATGGCATTTCAGTCGTTATTTTCAAAATTATACAGTATATTATGAGTCTACAGGTACATATATCAGTCATGGGTTAGCTTATAGTCCTTCAGGGTCATGAGCATCGTGTACTGTTTCGGGTACCAGATTCGGGGCGTTACATAAACTTTGCATAATTAGGCATTTGTTCAAGTGCCTCAACTAACAGATGTTCACATATAATTGCTTCAATATTGAAAATAGCTTATGATACTTCCCTCCTTCAGTTCTCTTCTTCAGTCTTTGTAGAAAGGGTAAAGGAGGTCATGAAAAAAAGCCAAAGCTCTTGGGATTTTTTTTTCTTTCCTCTTTCTCGGCTTACTCTTCTTTCAGCAACTGGAGATGACTTTTGAGATGCCTTTTCATCAACAACTTGACTCTCTGATTCAACTACTTTTTCATCATCAATCATCATAGGCTCAATCTCATTATCAACAACTACAGTTATAAGTTGATCGCTATTCATCTTCCAACTCTTAACCATCATATCTATGTAATGACAGTCATTTTTTGGATTCTAGACTATGTTGCTTGGAAGTGTACTTTTCTGTTGTTGATTAAGTAGTACAAACATCTGGCCAAACTGCTGCTCAAGTTTCTTAATTACGGTAGAAGGTGAATCCACCTTATCATTTATCCCAAAAATATCTACTGAAGTCTCCATAATGCTTTTATCAATTTACTCTGCATCTTTCAACACTTTAGATAGTAGCTCTTCTACCCTAGAATAACTCAAATTATCATCTCAATTCCCAAAAGAAATTTATAACCCACTTTTTTCATTCTTGTAATTATCCTTTCTGTTTCAGTCACCACCTCTACCTCTACTCATATCTCTATACCTAAATTATTTGTCCTTGTAATAGTTTTACTTGATTTCCTTGACTAAAGTGCCAATTGCCTTGACTAGACCCTAGGCTATTGGCTCTAAAACTTGCCACCTAATCATCTAGATATACTTTTTCTTCATCAAAATTAGAATCATCATGTCTCACCGCATTACCTTAGAACTAATGGCATTAACCTTTTTTGCCCCATGCTACAACAAACTATTTGTAAATAAGTTAAAATCAATCCTCAATGGTGATACTTCTTGAGTGATTGTCTCATCTATTATTCACTTCTCTGTAGATGATCCTATCAAATAAGTGTCTGTGGGAATATCAAACTCCTATGTGTGTCAATCCTTTTTGGTTTTTGTGATTCTCTAGTATTGCTAAACCCTACTCCCAAGTTAGACTCACAAATACACCTCCTATCACAATGTCACTACAACCTTATTGTTAGCATTCAAAGATCTGTTATAGCTTTATGATTTGGGACTTGTTACGACTTCTTCTTAAACCTCAACCATGTCTAATACAGTGCCTTAAATGTAGTTTCCTAAAGTTGTAAATTTCAACTTTCAATTGCAACATTCGGGATGGTGCAAAAAATCTCTCCAAGAATTGTCTTCAACATTTGCCAAGTTGTTATTGATTCTCTTGCCAACCCTGTCAACCATAGAATAGCTTTCCTAGTAAATAAAAAAAGAGAAACACAATCTGATAGCATCTTGATTCACCCAAGATATCTTGTAGGATTTTCAAATCCCTACAAAGTTTGTTATGTGCAAGTTTCCATTAGTAGTAGAAAGACTAGTAAATATTCCTTTCAAGTTTAGTAATTCTATCATAGTATTGGTAATGTCGAACTTAGTTCCAGCTAGAAATACGGGTGGAACAATAACATCTGTTTCACCAAAATCATCTAAATCAACATCATCATCTTCTTCATCATATTATGGCACATAATGATGGGGTACTTATGACCTATGTTCCTTTTTTTCCTTTGTTGTTCATCAAATGCAGCTCAAAGAGCTTCCTCATTTTGTCTAGTTTCTTCTTGTCTTAGCTCTTCTTATCTATCCCCTTCCTTATATAACATCCAATCTGTGGCTTGCTCTAGAGTCTCATGCTCTCCTTGATTATGAACTCCTAGATTGAGTACACCTTATTCATTTATTCTCATCAAATTTCTCAGTGTCCCTTCAAGTTCAAGAGGAATCAGGGGATTGCTTTGACTTCTTATATTGGGCATGCGCTGGTGTGCACCCTAAAAATAATTGGAAAAGTAAAGCTAGGAAATCATATTCGTCGACAAAAATAACAACAATATACCTAGTGTATTCCTACATAGTGAGGTTTAGGGAGGGCAAAGTGTACACAGTTCTTACCACTACCCTCGAAGAAGTAGAAAGGTTGTTTCTAATAGTCCTCCATCATAGAAAAAACAGTAAATAATGTCATGATAAAATATGAAACAAGATAGAAATAAGACTTTATGGTCGTTCGTAGAGATTCGAAGACTATGAAGACTTCAATAAGTCACTATGAGAGACCATCCAACATTGGAAGTTTCCCAAAGAAATACAAAGGAATTGGATGTGTATGGGCTAGAGGTTGAAATCATTTTTGATTTGAGTGAAGACATCATTCCCACCAAAACTTGTCCACTCAACTTACTTTATCACTTAAACTCAACTTCCATTTATTTACCCCCCTTAACATCTTTAAAGTTAATTAATTTCACCCCTCAAGACTGAATACAACTCTTACCACGGAGAGTGCATCACACACGCTGACACATCAGCGCCACATCACTGCCACATCAAAACCATGCAAGAAAAATATTTTTTAAATATTTCTATACATATATATATTAAATTAAAAAACCTCCTACCCCTATTTTCTTTTTCTTTAAACCATCCCTTACCCTTTTCCCCCCTTTACCCAACTCTTCTCCTTCATCAAACCCACCCCATCTCTATTTTTTATATTTTCTTCCATTAAAAACCTCCTACCCCACCTTCAATTTCTATTTTCTTCCACCCCCACCCCTCATTTTCCTTTTTCTTCAAACCACCCGCCCCCGCCTCTACCCATACCTCTCTCTTTCTTTCTCCTCATAACTCCTATCCCCACCTCTAATTTTTTTTTCATTTTCCTTAATTAACACCATTAGGGAACAATCATAAATACATCAAATTAAATTTTCTCCTCCATTAAAAACCATCTCAACCTTCATTCCAACTATCTGAATGCTTCCAACCACTAAATTCAACCTTGAAAATGTAAATAATTATAATTTTCAAAAATAAAATACTAAATTTTTTTTATTAGAAGTGACATAAATAAAGAATATAAAAGGAACAATGGACTTTAAAAATAAAAGTTACAAATTTTTTTTCCAATTTTGTTGTTCTTTGAACTGAATTAATGAAGCAATTCAGTGTCTTCAATTTCTTCATTGGAGAATGTATTAATGGAGAAAAATGAAAAAAATTGGAGGAGAGTGCTGTTGGAGAATATGTTTGAGATTGTTAATAGAAGAATTAATGGTTGTAGAAAATGGGTGTTGTTGTTTGTTGATATATTGGTCTTCAGGGTATGGGGTGTAGTTGTGCAGTGCGGGATGGGGATGAGAGATGAGGGGGTGGGGGTCATTGAAAAAGAAAGGGTATTTTTTTTAATATATATATATATATATATATATATATATATATATATATATACTAAAAAAGCGGGACCATCTCAGTTTTTAAATAAAACACATGTTTTTTATTTCTTTTTTTTAAATTCCATGTCAGCTTGAGGGGTGAGATTAATACACTTTAAAGATGTTAAGAGGTGTAAATATATAGAAGTTTATTTCAAGTGCTAAAGTAAGTTGAGCAAACAAATTCAGGGGGGAAATGATGTCCTTACTCTTTTGATTTTATATGTTCCTTCAACGAGGACTAGACTTGGTTCAATAGAAATTTAGTAATTTTTAAACCTTCTTTTGTTCAATTATTCTTTCTTTTAAAAAAAGGTGTATTATGCTTCTAGTTTTAGTCTTGGGGGAACCTAAGGGTGTGATCTTGTGGTTGGTGAAGTCAGTTGGGAACCATAAGTAAAAGCAAAAAACACTAGGTGAATTCTTTTCATCCATTCAAGTCCTTGTGCCGAGGGTCGATCAAAAACAACCTCTGTACCTCACTAGGTAATGTCGACATACTTTGTACCTTCCCAGGATTGCATTGGGTATGCTGTTGTATCCAAGTTTTTATGGACAAAATTGCCTAACACATATGTTGGTAGAAGGTATCAGGTAGCCAAGTACCTTATGGAATTGGACAAAGTGCCCGCAAGCTGTCATGGACACCATGATTATAAAAAATGTTGTAATCCTGGAACACTGTCATTCAAAATCCTAAATTGACATGACTTAATGAAATAGAAAATTCCCCCTAGATTAACCTGATAAAAAGTATGGCCAGGGACATTTGTGAAAGAGACTTTTTTTACTATCCTTGTCAAATAAAAATTGAATAAAAGTAACTTGGATTAATTAGTAATCCTCAAATTTGTGGTATTATGGAATCAACCCCTTATACTTTATGGGTAAGCTTTGTTGGATTTGCATTTAGAAATATTTCAATCACAACAGATCCAGGACAACAAACATCAGAGGCCATGAATGTTCGGGAAAGAATACTCCATATTTTATAGTAAGTTTTTTGAACGACTTTAGTGTCAGATTAAACTAGTAAAAGATTGCATGTTTAAGTAAGCTCTTAATACGAATTTATTCCTGCTCTGCAATTTTAAACTTCTTTCTTTTAAAGGGTGATGTGTAAGGTGGCTTATGCAGTAAAGCTTAAATACTAAATGCTTGAAGCATTACTCTTTCTTAGATAATGTCTTGCTTTAACTTGGGAAATTTGTTTTAGAATTATGTTTTGTAAAGATGGCATTACAATGTGCAAATATGGGGAAGATTCTCTTAGGCATGGGTCCTAGGATAGAGTTCAAAAACTTTTTAGGCAAGTTTGCTCAGACTCGGTTGCAGCCTTGCGGATATCCAATACATGTGCGGATCCAAAGGCCGGATCCTCATGTTCTATATTTTAAGATTCGGGGATACAGATTCAGGTGTGAATACAGAAGTGGGAATTCATCTAAAAATAATTCAAATATCTAAACACAGTTAAAAAACATAAATTATGAGATGTTATGTGGAAACCTTGAGGAGATGGAACTTTTAGAACTTAGAATAGTTCGAATGGGTAGAAAGAAGTCGTAAAATGACAAGGAGATTGTCCATGAGCAGAAAAACAATAAAATGGATATGTATCAACATGAGAGATGACTCCAACAACTAAAAGAATACAATACGATCACAATATGGAAGATGACAGAGTGAGGAGTTGATCATTTCTGCACGAGGAAATATATTGAGCATGAGATATTTATAAGCATCCTAACTATTAACAATTGGGGGGGATCTGTCCTTATCATACTAGAGTTAGCCAAGAGTGTTGGATGGCTTGGCATTGTATTTAAGATAGAGAATTTTATTAAATGCCCTAAAATATTAGAAGAGATAGGCCCTCCAAGATGCACTAATGCCAACTGCCCATATGCGATAGCCGTACAGGAGAGTAAACTGCATTTCAACAAACTCCATGATGTAGAGATTAAATACAAGGATGGTAACATAGAGAGTGTGAATTAGGATGATAGCAGAGATAATAGGCTATTAAGAAGATAACAACTGGAAGGAGGGAAAAAGGAAAAATCATCTTTGATAGAGATATGAGATGGTTATCTCTGCTTTGGAAAAAGGCATTTGGGGTAAATATTTACAAGATGTATGATGATAAGTTACTATTTGAATTTCTCAACAAGCACATGGCTGAGCAAACATTACAAGGGCAATGGAATTGGAGAAATCAGAAGTTCATCCTGGAGTGGTGGAATCCAATAGTGGGATGTGTACCAAATAATGCTAGATCTGTTGGAACTTGGGTCAGAGTCATCAGAGTTTCCCTTTACCTATGGTCACAAAAACTTTTCCAAGAAATTAGAATTCTTTGTGGGGGGTTGGGTAGCCATAAAAGAAGAAATAGAGTTGAAAAACTACATGAAGTGGGACAAAATATTGGTGTAAGATAGAATACTACAAAATTGTATATATTATTCATAGAATTATACAGTATATTTATAAGAGAAAAGTAAAATCATAATGAACTAATCAATCCCTGATTCTTGGGAGGTTCTTGAATCAAGGGATTTCCCCTAATCTATTTCCTAAAATAAAAAATAATATATTTTCCTAAGATGCATGCTATCCCATATTTCTAGGAGTTGATTACAGTCAATCTCTTAGTTGATTTATGGAGAAGATTTGATTAAAATCTGCCAGTTTTTGTGGAGCAGATTCTGCCTCAATCTGCCAGCTCATTCGACACTCCCTCTCAAGTTGGCATGTAATTATTGAACATTCCTAACTTGCTACCAAATGACTCAAAGGTAGTTCTGAAGAGGCATTTTGAGAAAACATCTGCTACTTTTTCAGTTGTTGGAGCGAAAGGGATGCACACACTTCCATCTTCAATCTCTTCTTTAATGAAGTGTCTGTCCACTTCAACATGTTTTGTTCTGTCATGTTGAACTGGATTATGAGCAATGCTTATGGAATATTTATTGTCATAGTACAACTTCATTGGCAAACTCATAGGTCTTCTTAGTCCTTTCAAAAATCTCTTGAGCCACAACATTTCACAAATTCCATGTGCCATGGATCTACACTCAGCCTCAGCACTACTTCGAGCCACCATATTTTTCTTCTTACTCCTCTATGTTACTAAATTTCCCCAAAGAAATGTACAGTATCCGTATGTAGACCTTCTATCAATAGAAGAGCCAGCCCAGTCAGTATCTGTATAAGCTTCAACACTTCTTTTCTAATTATTAGTAAAGAACAACCCTTTTCCAGGAGAGCTCTTTAGATACCTTAGGATTCGATACACAAATTTTTGGTGTTCTTCTCATGAAGAATGCATAAACTAACTAACTAGCTCATACCAAAGGCAATATCAGTCCTAGTATATGACAGGTAAATCAACTTCCCTGCCAATCTCTTATATCGACCCCTATTAATTGATTTCCCATCCATTGTAAACTTTGGATTCGAGTCAATTAGAGTTTCATCTGGTCTACGACCACTCATTCCTATTTATTTTAATAGATCAAGAATATACTTCCTTTGTGACACAATAATTCCTTGTTTCGATCGTGCAACATCCATGCTGAGAAAATACTTTAGCGAGCCTAAT
Organism: Capsicum baccatum var. pendulum; assembly: GCA_030864225.1. Classification (NCBI taxonomy): domain Eukaryota; kingdom Viridiplantae; phylum Streptophyta; class Magnoliopsida; order Solanales; family Solanaceae; genus Capsicum; species Capsicum baccatum. Next base: position 159,177,193 of record CM061554.1, read on the forward strand.
TCTTTTATCTCAAATTCTGAGGCCAGAATCTCTTTTAGGTTTTTAATTTCAACCACATCATCTCCTGTGAGGCTGATATCATAAACATACACTATAAGAACTGCTATTTTTCCTTCTAGTAAATAACGAGTGAACATTGTGTGATCTTCTTGTTATTCCACATATCCTTGCCTTTTCACAAATTGAGTAAACCTTTTAAATCAAGCCCTTGGAGACTGTTTTAGACCGTAAAGAGACCTTATATGTCTGTATATCTTTGACTTGCACTTCTCTTCAAAACCTGGTGGGGGATCCATATAGACTTCTTCTTCTAGTTTCCCATTAAAGAAAGCATTTTTCATATCCAACTGTTGAAGAGACCAGTCAAGGTTTACTGCAACTGTCAACAGAACTCTAATTGAGTTTAGCTTAGCTAGTAGAGAAAACGTCTTAAGATAGTCAATGTCATATGTCTACGTGAACCCCTTAGCTACTAGGTGGGCCTTAAACCTCTTCAAGGATCTGTTTGACTTAAATTTGGTGGTGAACACCCATTTGTAGCCTACTAGTTTCTTTCCCTCAAGCAAATCTACCAACTCCCATACTCATTTATTTTAAGAGCTTGCAATTCCTCCAAAATTGGCTCTTTCCACTCGGGAACTCATAGAGCATCTTTCATATTTTTTGGGATATCCACACTAGAAAGTTGTGAAGTAAAGGCAGAATAATTAGGAGATAACTTTTTATAGGAAACAAACATAGAAATAGGATATTTAGAAACATTTTTAACACCTTTGCATTTTGCAATAGGCAGGTCCAAATCTAACAAGGAATTAGAAATAGAATCAGTTGAAAGATTACCTAGAATTCCAGGAAAGTATTGTGGAGGTGAATTTTGACAGTGTTGAGGATCTCCAGTCTCTTTTTCTTGAGTTCGGTTCCTTCTCGAATACACCTATATTTGTTTTGTTTGTTCTCTGTTCCCATTTTTATTTTTGTCATTTGAAGGCTTTACAGGTTCAATATCAAAGTTTTTATCATTTAAATCACTTACGTCCCTATCATCTCTCGAATTACTGTCCATTTCATCTCTTGCATCGTACCTATTCATATCTTCGTTAAGATCCCTCACATCAATATTTATTGTAAAATTTAGCTCATCATTTGCTGGATATCTAGTTTCCTCAATATCCCAAAAAATCAAATCTTCACCTACGTGGTATTCCCCTTGAAGATGAGCAGTAAAATAGAGTTGAGATTCAAATAAAGTTAGATCTATTGTGAAAATTATCCTCCACGACTGAGGATCATAACACTTATATCTCTTTTGATTTGGAGCATATCCTACAAAAACACACTTCTTAGCCCTTGGTTCAAGTTTACTGCAATTAGTACACCCAAAAACTTTCAATGGTAGCTTTGTAGTTAACCTAGAACTAGGAAAACTCTCTCTAAAAATGTTAAAAGAATTTTTAAATTTGAGAGGACGAGATGACATCCTATTAATAAGATAAGTACCAGTCAAGAGAGCCTCTCCCCAAAGGTACTGTGAAACCTTATTGGTAAACATTAAGGCCCTAGTTACCTCTAAACTGTGCCTATTCTTTCTTTATGCTATGCCATTTTGTTGAGGTGTATTCGGACAAGAGCTTTGGTGTACTACCCCAGTTTTACTGAAAAAACTTCCTAATTGTTCATTAAAAAATTCTCGACCATTGTCACTTCAAAAAATCTTTATTTTCTCATTAAGTTGTGTTTCCACCATTACATAGGAAGTCTCAAACACATTTTAACCTCAGATTTGTCCTTCAATAAAAATACCCAACTCAGTCTAGTATGATCTTCTATAAAAGTTATAAACCGCCATTTTCTAGACATTGTTAATATTCTAGACGGTCCCCAAATATTACTACGAATCATCATAAATAGTTTAGAACCCTGATACTTTTGAGAGGGATTAAACGATTGGTGATGCTTAGCCAATTAACAAAATACATACTGGAATAAGGATGGTTTTTTATTTTAAATAACTGAGGTAATAAATATCTTAAATAATAAAAACATGGATGTCCAAGCGTATATTGCCAAAGAATGTCTTTAATAAAAACAGAAGTAGAGTTCAAACAAGTAGGATTTAGTTGAAGAGTTGTCCTCATTGTCAAGAAAATAAAGACCTCCACTTTCTCTAGCACTGCCAATCGTCTTCCCTGAGACCTTCTCCTGAAATTCACATAAATCAGAGTAAAAAATTGCATGACAATTAAGAGAACAGGTTAATTTACTGACAAAAACCAGATTACAAAATAGTTTTAGAACATTAAGAATATCATGAAGTATGGGGGATGGTGATAGTTTAACAGTTACTTTTCTAGCGATTGCGGAGAAGGAACTATCAACTATCTTTATTTTATTATTCCATACACAAGGAGTATAAGTAGAGAAAGCACGGGAACTTCCAGTTGTGTGATAAGTAGATCCTGAATCTATGATCCAAGAATTATTTTGGTTGTAGTTAGAACTAAGAAAAGCAGATGGTATGGTAGTTGTTTCAGTAAAAGAACAAGAAGGATTTAGTGCATTTGTATGGAACTAGGGATATTGAAGGAGTTTGTGCAGAATCTCTAGTTGTTCCCTTATAAATGGAGATGAATCTGGAAGAGGTTATTGCTCTTGCTCAAAATGAGTTGTTTGGAGGGCGAATAATCGCACCATGGCCTTTTCTTTCTGTTATCTTTATTTTTCACTGTCACAAGAGCTAATAGTCTATAGCAAGTTGTAGTTCAACATTTAAATTAGGTTTTAACATAACTTTCCTCCTAATTTCTTCTCTCATAACTTCAGCAAAGGTTTCACGAAGTGAGGGAAGATGATTTTTTCCTAGGATTCGTGACCTAACCTCATCAAAATACTGATTTAATCCTGCTAAAAAAAGGTAAACTCTCTCATTTTCTTTCCTTTTTTGTGCTTTCACACTATCCACAGAACACTCTCATTCATCATTATAACACTGGTCTAACTCCTTCCACAAAGACACCATTTCTTTATAATAAGTAGTGACTTATTTGTCACCCAAATTAGCCTGCCATAGTTTAATTTTCAACTCAAATATTTTAGAAACATTTTCTACATTGGAATATGTCTCCCTAACAGTTTCCCACACATCCTTAGCAGTAGGTAAAAAAAGGTAAGGCTTACCTATAAGTGGTTCCATGGAATTTATTAACCAGACAATCAAAAGTGAATTCTATGATCTCCAGGTGGTCATATTTGGGTCTATGATTTCTAGCTTTTTTGTGTCTCCGATCGGATGTCCCAACTTTCCACGACCATCAATTGCAAGCTTTATAGACTGTGCCCATTCTAGGTAGTTCTTCGCTTTTAATTGATGAGAAGTTAACTGGAAGGATATGTGAGAAACATTGCCTCCTTGAGTCAAAATATTTTCTGTAGGAACTTCTAGAGAAGAACTTCTGTCTTTTTTTGAAATAAAGATAATCTCCTTGGAAAGCTATTTTTTCCATGTGATGCTATGGGAAAACGTCCCGCTATGATACTATGTAAGATAAGATACAGAAAAAGTGTATATATTATTAATAGAATTATATAGTAATTATAAGAGAAAAGTAAGATCATAATGAACTAATCAATCACTGATTCTTGAGAGATTTTTGAATCAATGGATTTCCCCTAATCTATTTCCTAAAATAGAAAATAATATATTTTCATAAGAAATATGCTATCCCATATATATAGGAGTTGATTTCAGTCAATTTGTTAGATGATTTGTGGAGAAGACTTGATTGAAATCTGCCAGTCATTGTGGTGCAGATTTTGTCTCAATCTGCCAGCTCATTCGACCATTGGTGTCCAAGAATGGAAGAAACATACCTAGAGAAGTGGTGATATCAAAAGATGGGGTTAAGTTCCATCTCTCCATATGGCCAGAAAGCAAAATTAGGTTCGAAGTTATGCCAAAAGAAAAGATAAGAGAAGTCGGAGAAAAAGGGATAACTTTCGATATAGAACTTCCCTTTACCCAAAGGATAAAGAGTTGTATGAACTGTATCAAAGTACAAAAATCCCATTCTTTTAGAGATTTTACAGCAAGTAAACACATGGGTGGGCCCAGTGAGCTATCTGTCACCTTGTTTGAAAATTTGTGTGAGAGAAACATGACCAATATAAATGAACACATCAAATTGGGCCAAGCTTTGAAGCCCAATAAGGAGTCTAAGAAACTTAAAAGGATATGGGCTAGACTTTGCCAACAAAGTCATCTTTAATGATCTCTTCATTTGTGAAGTTATAGAAGAAACAAAGATCTATTTTTTCTAAAGGCTGATGACCGATATTTTTAAGAAATAGAGCAGTGGGACATAAAGACCAGTAATCAACTCTCAACCAATAAAAGAGTGATGGAAACAAAGGCGGAAGGAATACTAGAAGAATATAGGTAGGAATTAATAGAAATAAAAGACAAGGAACTAGGGGGAAATGAGATCAATAATGGTAAAGATAGTACAATTATGACAGGGGTGTCACATTATGTTACAATAGTGGGGAATGGGAGATTGAAGAAGCAGAACCACTCCAAGTCCAATAGCAACAAGCGATAATTTGCAAAGAAAGGGAGACTTCTTTATGGGTGAAACAGAACATGAGCAAATTAGGCAAAGTACTGGGATCAGAATTTTATGGTCATGAAAAAAAGGCTTTGGAGATTTCCTACAAGTGGATAACTCCAGGAAGGCAACAAAAATGGAGAGTGAGTCTTTAAAAAACAAAATTTAGGGGTACACAAGAGCTGAAGAGTCTAGTGTCTTTTGATGTTAAATTTGAAAATAAGGGGAAAAGCCCATCAAGTAGTGATGATGAAGTTCAAGTTAGTCTCATAGAATGTTAGGGGTTTTAATAACATAGTTAAGAAGAGGGATAAGAGGAGATTGGTGAACAGTTTAGTAATAGAATGGAATGTAAACATCATTTGTCTGCAGGAAACTATACTAGAGGGGAATTTCATAGAGGAAGTGAAACAAATATGGGGGGTAGATGGATTAATTTTGCATGTTCAGAGGCCAGTGGCACTAGAGGGGGTATCTTGTTGAAATGGTACAATAGGGTGTGGCAAGGAGAGATTTTAGAGATAAGTGCATATACGATAACCTGTAAATTTGATTTATAACTATAAACTTTTTCTTGTCATATTATTATGGTATATGCCCCCAACTGCTATATTAAAAGAAGAGTAGTGTGGGATGAGATGGGATCTGTAAAGTGTTTGATGGAAGGTCCGTGGATCGTGTGTGAGGATTTTAATATAGACAGATTCATCTTTGAAAAGAGAAACCACCAAAGAAGAACAAGGGGTATGAGAGAATTCTCTAATGTCATTGCATTTGAGCTAGTGGATATACAACTTGAGGATAATTTCTACACCTAGTTTAAAAGGGATAACCAGGAGGTAGCATCCAAGATTGATAGAATTCTGTTATCAAAAAAGTGGGATGTCAACTTCAATAATTTAATACAGAAAACATTATAGAGGTTAAGTTCTGATCACTTCCCTTATATGGAACAAAAACAAAAACTATTTCAAATTCTCAAATTGGTGGTTAGGCACAGTAGGTTTCAAAAGGATGGAGCTCTTTTAACTATTGTGGAAGACTGGATTGCATTCTTACCTCTAGGCTTAATGCTATAAAAATCAAGCTTAAGGAGTGGAGTAAGAGTGAGCAGGAATCCTGGGAACAAAAAGAAAAATTCTACTAAGTAAATTGGCAGTGTTTAATGGAATAATATAGAATAGAAGATTGATGTATGATGAGATATAAAGAAGGGAAAAAAGTATGCTAGAATATAAGGAATTGATAAAAAAATAAAGAGATTTCCCGAAGGTAGAAGTCGAGGTCATCGTAGTTGAAGATGAGGATAGAAACATCAAATTTTTTCATAAAATGGCAAATGGTCATAAAAGGTACAACAACATTGGCTAACTCTCGATCTAAGGGAGTTGACTCAGGATCCAAACAAAATTGGAAGGGAGGTGTTAGATTATTACAGTAATCTATACTCAGAAACCACAAGAAAGAGACCAACTTATATGCATCCAAATTGTCCTAGACTTACGGAAGAAGAAAAGCTACAAAGCGATTTTGAAGAAATGAAATCCTGAGATGTTTAAAATTATGTGCAATAGACAGGGAACCTGGTCTGGATGGTTTCACCATGGGATTTTTCATGAAGTGTTAGGAGATACTAAAGCACACCATCATGTCGGCCTTTCAGAACTTCTATGAACTAGAAATGTTTGAGATAAGACTTAATGCCACATTCATTGCACTCATCCCAAAGATGAAATGAGCTAAATAATTGAAGGAATTTAGGACAATTAGTCTGATAGGTAGCATATCCAAATTGTTTGCCAAAGTATTGACAGCAAGATTGAAAGATGTGATGCTGAAGTTGGTTGAGTCACAACAAATAGCCTTCATCAAAGGCAGAAAAAATCATGGATGTAGTACTTATAGCGAATGAAGTCGTTAACTCTGGATTGAAACAAAAAAAACTTAGGAATCCTTTGTAAGCTTGACATGGAAAAGGCATATGACCATGTTAATTAGGAGTTCTTACTAGATACAGTGAGGAGAATGGGTTTTGGCTAGAAATGGATATAATGGGTCAAATATTGCATCTCCACTATGAGAATTTCTGTGCTTATAAATGTGTCAACATCAGGCTTCTTTAGTGCACAAAGGGGTCTTAGACAAGGAGATCTTTTGTCAGCCCTTTTATTTTTATTAGCTATGGGATACAAGTGAAATGGTCGCCTTAACTTTCGATGGCATTATTCAAATTCACTACGTAAAGAATAAAGCTTTGATCCCATGGAGGGCACGGGATCATACTTGTAGGGGTTATTTTGAGCATGCCATCAAACAAACCCGTGTGTGGAAGATTGCTTGGAGCCTTGAAGACTAGAGGACTCACGGGTTTGGACCACATTTGATGGTTCATTGTTTTGGCCCCTTTTATTAAGGTCATTTTGGTCACTTAGATTCAAGGTCATTTTGGTCTTTTAGCCTTGTCTAAATGATACTCCATTGCCACCCACCTCATTATGGGCATTGGAGTCATTTTATCTTTCTTTTGTAATATACTATATATAGTCTCTTTTAGGTCATTTCTCTTTAGTTAATGAATGATGAACATTTAAAAGACTTATTCTTTCTTTGGAGAGTGCAACACCTTAGTATAGTTCTTAGTTAGGTCTTGGAAAAGTCATCCTTACTATAGGGCTTGGAAAAGCCAATATTGTTCTTTGCTTGGAAATGGTGGATCTTGAGGTGAGTGATTCCCTTGGCGATCACCATAAGAGTGTGGTATTGTTGTTACATTAATTAGGGGTTTAGTTTTTGAATCACACTTTGTTCCTAAGTCTTGTAACAAATCTATATATCACTATCTCTCCTTTATTCTTGTAATCTTGTTATTGTTTGTAGTGGACTTTTTTTGTGTCTTGTTGAATCACGAAAATTTATGTTCTTGTTGTCATTTTGTTCTTCAGGATTTGTGGCTTTTTTAGGTGTCAAATACACCTTTTTTGCTAGAATTATTGTTGTATTTGTCGAATCTGAGTGAGGTCTCCATTTGGTCCACGATTTATTGTGATTTGTGGACTATTTTGAAGGGTGTATTGGACTGTTTTTGTGGCTATTTTATGTTCCTTTTGTTTGTCTTGTATCATTTGGTATCAGAGCATGTCTTGATCTTTTTCCTACAAGATCAATCTTGGGCCTGGTAGTTGAAAAACACAAAAAAAAAGTTGTGTCCTTGGCTGAGAAGTTGGATTCTTGTTGTTGTTGTCTTGGCTGAAAAGTCTAGTCTAGATCTAGGTGTTCTTTTATTTGATTTTTTTTTTATAGTGTTATCTTTGTTCTTCTCTAACACTCTTGAGTCTAGATCTAAAATTGAGCTTGAATTGTTAAGATTGTTGTTGTGAATAAGTTAATGGCCGTGTATTGATGTTGTTGTTATTGGCCGTGTGGTGACCTTTCTTGTGATGTTTTTGGTGTTTTTACTGTTCTTGAAAAGTTGTTGTGTTCTTGTTGTTCATCCCAATCTTCACCCCTTGTTAAGACTAAAACACCACACTAAAGGACTTGGCCGTTTGTTGGAAGTTTGTAGTTGACCTTTTTGTTGCGGAATTATTGTTGTTCTTGGGAGATTGTTGTTGATTTTCTTGGTGATTGTTGAAGTGTTCTTGATGTTCTTCCAAACCTTCATGCTTTGTTAAAATAAAGTGAAAGTTAGATCCATAAAGGTGAAGGAAAAAGTGTGAGAACTTTGTTAGTCTTGAAAGACTTACTATCACTCACTAACAAGTCAATCACATCTCAATCACTTTTCCAAAAAAATAAGGGTCCATATTTTAAGAAAAAGTACTACAAAAGTCAAGTCTTGAAATTTAAAACTTGAAAAAAAAGGCTCAAGACTTATTCTTCTCTCCTTAAAACAAATTCCACCCATCCAAATTAAAATTGGTCAAGACTAGGGCTTTGGAAAATAAAAATTGTAGAAACCGCAACCAATACGTGGCTGCCACATCATCAAGTTACTATTCACACATCAAATTTTGGCTCAAATTTTAGATTATTAGTTTCACTTTATTGTTTCCTTAGTTTTCTGTCGTAATTCTAGAATTAATTAACAACTAGTAATCACAAACTTAGTTTTAGATTAATTGTTGAATTTGTTCCTTTTGTGTCTTCGTTATTTGTGTGCTTTTTCTTATTTTTTAACTCGTAGTAATTTCTTTGTTTCAAGTTCGTAAGTAAATTTTATTTTTGTGTCTTGAGTCGATCAACCAAGAATCTATTCCAACCGCCAAGTAGAATTGACATCCTACTGACTACCGGAGTATAAGCAACTTTCAATATTCATCGCTCCAATTGTGACAGTCACAAAGTGAGTGTATACGAGTGTTAGTGAAAAGCTTTACTACCAATATTGTTTGGTCATTCTGTAGGTACAAAGGTTATATAAGGGGAACATGTCTTCGATAGCCGGGGATTATTTTGACTACAACATGAGAGACTATATTTGTAGCGAGGGGTTTTATGGCTACGAAGTTGAGGGAGATTGTGGGGGCTATGAAAAGTGCCATGATCAAAACTTGGGAAAATTTGAGGGTCTCGAGTTTAGGGGAGAAAATGAGGGGAATGATGTACCTAGTGCTTATGGTGAATTTGGAGATGATGTAGGACCTCGTGATGGTTCTTATGATGAAATTCGAAAATGTGAGGAGTCTTATACTTTCCACTCTGAACCTATATTTGGTGTTAGGTATCACTCTTTTATTCGCAAAGCTTATGAGAGATATGATGAGAGTATGCGTGTGGAGTGTGAAAGATCATATTCTTCACCTTGTAGTACTTCTTATCAAGGTTAACATGGTGTAATTGGTTATACTAGCTATAGTTATCCCATGAGAAGAAGAGGGCAAGCATCTCCAAAACCGACGGGTACTCGTGTGCCTTACAATGTTGATACAAGGAGGAGTGTACACTCCAAAAAAGTGACAATTTATGGGATACTGGGCTGCCTTATGGTGTTGAATGATAAGTACTATGGAAACTACATTCTCTCATCCATGGTTGACTACTTGGGGTTATTTTGAGAGCCTTTACTTGTTCCATACTACTTGGGCGAGTTCAAGGTTACCGAGAGGGTAAAAGTTGTCTTCTCCCAATTTGATTACCATGATGAGGTGTGGTGCGATGTTTTTTCCTTAACCTATAGTCATATCTGCTTGGGTGCTGATTGGTTTGCACGACATCAAGTTCCTAACGTGCAAAATTGGCCTAATGTTGTAAGAGACCAATGGGGAAATTTCCTCATGACGTACTTGCTACCCAAACCTCAAAGAGAAATGCTTACCTACTCCAATCCGATTTATGATAAGAGACAAAGGATTGAGAAGAGTAAGAGAGTGCAAAGTGGTAATCTGAGAGTGGAAAAAGGAGAGGATATGTGGAGCGAAGTGAGGGGATTACCACCAAACTGTGCTAACATTAGTTGTCCTTCTATTTCTAAGGACATTTGTGTAGGGACCAACATGGTAAGCGAAGGAAAACAATGCGAAAAGGAAGTTGCTGCCCAAGCTTGTGGAGGACCTTCACCTCACGGCAAGGAAGATTCTACTCAAGATCTTAAAGGTAAAATAGCTAACTCTTACACTTTAGTGCATGTGAATGACAATTGTGTGGATAGTAAGTCATTGAGTGTGAGTAGTAGCTTACTTATTTATGAGACTAATGATTCCTTGCCTCTTGTTGATGATGTACATATTGTGAGATTGGATATACTAATTGATCCTGTTGATGATGAAATTGACTTTTCTTGTAAAGATCAATTTATGTCCACCTAGTGTTGAAGCCTATATGTTGAACGAAATTACATTGTCTTGTGTAATTGGTGTTGATCAACTTATTTGTGAAAATTATCCCCCACTTGAGTATGTGTGTGATGTGCTTAATAGAACTCAAGTGAGTGAAGTATTTGAAAATGTTGGTCAACAAAGTGGGAATTAACCCGAGATCTCTCCTTGGGGTAATCTTCTATTTGGAACATCCTTGAAACTTGATATTGATCATTTAGAGTGTGAGGAAGTTGCTTATTCCAAATCTGTCTGTGAGGTAGATCACACTCTCTTTAGGTGTAATGTCTTGTTTGAAGATAATTTAAACACTTCTAATAAAGCTAGTGGTGAAAATGATAGTATAGCTTGCCGTGGAAGCTATAGCTTATATGCTAACCCACTTTGGTGTGACAACATTCCTCCTAAAGATGAAAATCTGTTCTTGGAAGATGAGAGTACTCTTAGGGGTAAGGAATGTGTAGTTGTGGAAGCTACTTCTTCTTTTACTTTGTATGACTTTATTGTTGAGAGTACTCATGGTTATTATTGGGAAACTAGTAGGGAGTACACACATGAGGGAACCTTGGTAGAAGTCAATTTGAGTTATACATTTCTCTACTCTCTATTTACTTTGGATGATATGTATGCTATTATAGAGAGTATTTCCTTTAGTTTAGGAGTAGACTACGGGAAAGGAGAGTGTTGTCTAGAACTGTGTCTATGGCCACTTTTCCCATTTGACCCCGGTGCCAAATGTAGAAATGGTGATGTTGGTGCACCTAACTTGTTGCTTGGTCAGCATGACAAGTAAAGTATCACTCTTGGTGTATCCCGTTACCAAATCCTTCGTACATCTTTCATTGAGTTTTTAATACTCACTTCAAAGTATTCTTGGTTATTCTTCAAGTATGTACCCCCCTTAGAGTTATGATGTTTATTATTTTGCTAACCCTAACCCTTATGACATGATGATGTTGTGCTTGTTTTTCCTTTCTCTTGTTTTACAAGGTACGGATTTGACGTCGAATCCTTTTTAAGAAGGAGAGGATGATACAAGTAAAATAGCCACCTTAGCTTTTGATGGCATCATTCAAAGTCACTACGTAAAGAATCAATCTTTGGTCCCATAGAGGGCATGGTATCATACTTGTAGTGGTTGTTTTGAGCATGCTATCAAACAAACCCGTGTGTGAAAGATTACTTGGAGCCTTGAAGACTAGAGGACTCACGGGTTTGGACCATATTCGATGGTTCATGATTTTGGTCCCTTTTATTGAGGTCATTTTGGTCACTTAGCCTCAAGGTCATTTTGGTCTTTTAGCCTTATCTAAATGATACTCCATTGCCCCCCACCTCAATAAGGGCATTGGAGTCATTTTATCTTTCTTTTGTAATATACTATATATAGTCTATTTTAGGTTATTTATTTTTAGTCAATAAATGATGAACATTTGAAAGACTTATTCTCTCTTTGGAGAGTGCAACACCTTAGTATAGTTCTTAGTTAGGGCTTGGAAAAGTCATCCTTAGTATAGGCTTTGGAAAAGACAATATTGTTCTTTGCTTGGAAACGGTGGATCTTGAGGTGAGTGATTCCCTTGGCGATCACCGTAAGAGTGTGGTGTTGTTGTTACATTAATTAGGAGTTTAGTGTTTGAATTACACTTTGTTCCTAAGTCTTGTAACAAATCTATATCTCACTATCTATCATTTTATTCTTGTAATCTTGTTATTATTTGTAGTGGACTGTTTTTGTGTCTTGTTGAATCCAAAAATTTGTGTTCCTGTTGTCATCTTGTTCTTCACAATTTGTGTCTGTTTTGGGTGTCAAATACACCTTTGTTTCTTGTATTCTTGTTGTAATTATCGAATCCGAGTGAGGTCTCCATTTGGTCCATGATTTGTTGTGATTTGTGGACTGTTTTGGAGGGTGTATTGGACTATTTTTGTGACTATTTTGTGCTTCTCGTGTTTGTCTTGTATCACTATGGAAGATCTTAATAGCATGATCAATACATCAAATACGAATGGTTGGCTTAGAGGTTTTGACATGGCTAGAAATTAAAGAGAAAATTTGGAGATAATTCATTTCCAATATGCAGATGACACTCTCATCATATGTGAAGCTGAAGAGGAGCAACTTAAGATCCGAAAGGTGATTTTGGTGTTGTTTGAAGAGATCTCTAGGCTGCACATTAATTGTAGAAATGGTATCCCTATCTATAGTCTATGTGGGAATACCATTGGGAGCAATGTCACAATCCGCAAAAATATGGAATGGTGTAATCGACAAATGTGAAAAGAAACTAGCTAGGTGGAAGACTCGGTATTTGTGAAAGGGAGGTAGATTAAATCAGTCCTTGATTCTCTCCCAATATACATGATGTATATCTTTTCTATTCCTATAGGGGTTATCAACAAACTAGATAAGATAAGGAGGAAGTTTCTTTGGTAAGGGAACAGTGAAAGGATGGGATACAACTTGGTCAAATAGGAGGCAGTGGTTGTAGGGAAAAGACAAGGAGGATTAGGAATCAAGAATCTGAAATTCCAGAGCAAGGCCTTAAGAATAAAATGGTTATAGAAGTACTGTAATGACGATCAATCTTTATGGATGAATGTCATTAGTGCTAAGTATGAAGAGGAAGATAATAGGATGACAAAGAAAATCACCACATGATATGGAGTCAGTTTGTGGAGATCCATTAAAGCTTTATGGAGTGAATTCAAGGCCAACACAAAGATTAAAGTGGCAAATGAAGGAAAAACTAATTTTTGGAAAGATGAGTGGCATAAGACATGAAGACTTGAAATTTAGTTTCCAGACATCTATGCATTAGTCTCTCACTAACAAAAGACAATCGCAGACTTATGGACACACCAAGGATGGACTTTCAACTTTAGAAAGTTGAACGACTGGGAGATTCAATGGGTAGTAGACTTTTTCAGCACCATTGACTGGTTTAATGGTTTAAAAACCGATCAAGATATACTCTATGGTGGAAAGGTAGCAGGAAGGTCCAATTTAAGGTGAGTATAGCTAGATGAACCAAACCCCCCAGTGTATAAGAAATTGGCCTTGGAATGTCATCAGGAAAAATAAAGTTCCATACAAAGTAGCATACTTTGTCTGGCTGCTAGCTAAAGAATCTTCTCTCACTCAAGATAATTTGATGAAGGGATACCTTTGTTCCCTAGATGTTATTTTTGTGGGGAAAATATGGAAATAGTTAATCATCTTTTTCTTCATTGCAGAATCACTAGAAAACTATGGAAGGTGTTCTTAATTCTCAAGGGCATTTCCTGAACTATGCTCGAAAAGATTATAGAAATAATTCAAAGTTGGGAGAAAGCTGGCGTGCACGCAAAAAATAGAGACAGATGGAGACTCGTGCCTACAAGTATCTAGTGAACTATATGGAAGGAGAAGAACATTGGATATTTTGAGAGCATAGAGAGTAGTATGAAAAGATTAAGCTTAATTGTCTGTTTCTATGTTTTTAATGCAATCAAGTGTACTTAAATGATAATATCTCTATAATTGATAGTCTAGATTCAATTTAGGTAAGGGATAGCAGGATAGTATAGTAAATAATGTAAATACAGTTTCAGTACAATCTATGTACTGCTGTTTTAGAAATATACAAAGTTACCATTTCAAAAAACAAAAATAAAATATTGATGAGGAGAAGAATCCTGGAAAAGAAAATTGAAAGGACTGATGCAGAAATTTCTATGTACGAAGTATTTCATTTTCTTGAATTTCACCTTCACTTTGTTTTTATTACTGTAATCATTGAATCTTTGATAAAAGTACCCAAACTCGGTTGACCAGATTAGGTGTGAATCTCACACCCACACCCATATCATATTGACATGTGTGTGGCATTAGAAGTAAAGAGTCTGATCAACATAGCTTTTCGGTAAGTCTTGCCTAGAGTACTCTAGTTGGTAGCAAAATGGAAGGAGGCTTGGAAATCAAAAACTTGAGATAACCTTACAAAAGCTTACTGATGAAGTGGTTGTGGAGATTTTCTTTAGATGAACAGGTTCTATTGAGGAAGGTTATCAGCGAAAAATATGAGGCAATTGGGTTTTGTTGTACAGGCATAATCTCTGATATTCTTATGGTTTTAAGTGTATGGAAGCTTATAAAATGCTCATGGACAACTTTAATCTATAATTGCAAATATCAAACTTGTCAATTGTCTTAAAACTTCTTTTTGGCATAATGATTGGGTTGGGAACAGACCTCTTAAAGAAATATTTCCATATAATTTTAATCTAGTGCAACAACCCCTAGCTACTGTTGCTTGGACAGAACATGCAAGGTTGTAATGTAGTGGAAAGGGATCTGGAGAACTAAAGCTCCTTCAAAGGTAGCTTGTTTTGGTTGGATTGCAGCATGGGGAGCTTGTCTAGCTTAGGATAATCTATAGAAAAGGGGTTTTACATTAAGTAATAGATGTTACTTATGTGAAGAAGAGGTGGAGATTGTGAATCACCTTCTTATGCACTACAGAATAGCCAGACACTGTTGGGAATTTCAGTATATGTGGAATTTCTTTGATCATGCCTCAGAGTGTGAAGGAATTATTGGAGAGTTGGCAGCACCAGAGAATGCATAAAGCGTTGAACCAAATATGGAGAACAACACCTTTGTGCATGTTCTGGACTATTTGGTTAGAAAGAAACAACGCTTGTTTAGAAGGGAGAAAAGTTCATATTTCTAGAGTTAAAATTAAGTGTTTAAAATAATTTGTTTTATTAGTGTAAAAGTAGCTTCATTGATAGTATAGATCAATATATGGACTTTTTGGAATTGTTAGGGAGATGTTGTAGATGTACCCAATAGTCTTTTGTAAGCTTTAATTTGGTACCTTCTTGGAGATGTTGTAGTTGACTGCATGGATATACCCAACAGTCTTTTGTTACCTTTAATTTGGTACCTTCTTGGTACTTAGTCTATAAACCTCTAACTTATCAAAAAAATACAAAGGGGTCTTCATATTTGTTCCAAGGTTTGTACTATGTGGTTGGGAGGGTGAAGCAACGAACATCTTTTATTACACTGTAAGACAACAATAAACCTATGGCACATGTTCTCTTTTGTATTTTGGGCATCAATTGGGCTATGCCTAGTTCTAGTATGGATCTTTTAAATCATTAGATGAATGTGGGAGAGAGAGATGGAGAGAAAAATTGGTGGAAGATCATCCCAGCATGTATTTGGTGGGACAGTATGGAAAGAGGAACTCAAGATATTTTGATTGGTCAAGTGTACAGATTACAGATCTGGCAGGAGTTTTGTCCCCTTTTTTTCGTCTTTTGATGATGTTAAGTTCCAATTCAGCACCAGTTATGGTGTTGAGTTTATATAGTTTATACAAATGGTGACCCACCCCAAAAAAGAACAAAAAAAAGAGCATCAACAATGATGAAACCTGTATACATAGCAGTAAATTAAGATCAAAAATAGATATTTGCAGCCCATACATGATCAGCATAAACTCGTTATTACCCTCTCTAAATTAGTGAATAGATGATCCTCCTATTCATTGTTACTGCCCAACTTTTGTCATCTTAACTTATAATACAACCATAGAACCTAAACTCCCTTTCCTGCTTCATCGGCTTTTCTTACTCATTCAAATTTTCATTTTCCTTCTGGATCATCTATCTTTTTATCCTTTCCTCTTATACACATTGAACATTACCATAAATTTCATCTAAGTTTTAATTTGTTGCATCAGATGCCCAACAGTTCCCTAAAACTTCAAATTTCTTGCATTTTAAATTACACGCAGACTGCTGCATCAATGGGCATGATTTTTTAGTTCAATAATTGTTAAGTCTTATGACTAAGAGGTTCTACTTGCTATGTTTATATAGCTACTTTACCGATCATTCCACATAAGTCATCTGATTCCGTACAATATGATGGGAGGGCAATGGAGTATGTGAAAGGCAATGGGAGACATCATAAGTTGGAAGAAACTTCCTCTTCTCGAGGGGAAGAAAATGTTACAGGTGGCAACATAAGCATCAGGAAAAAAGACCCGTCTGAGCAGCCCAGAGCAGAAGTAGTTCCTTTAGAATTTCCAACAATAAGGCCAGATTTTGCTGCAGATCTGAAATTTGGGGGATCTGGTTCCTATCCGAATCTACCATGGGTTTCAACAACTGGTCCTGCTCCAAATAGTAGAACAATATCTGGTGTTACATATAGATATAGTCCCACCCAAATCAGGATTGTTTGTGCTTGTCATGGGTCTCACATGTCACTGGAAGAGTTTGTGTGGCATGCTAGCGAAGAGCAAACTAGTCAACAAGGTGGTGCTGGTGTTTCATCATTTCCAAGTAGCAATCCTGCTGCCTCTGCACAAAGCTAATTTTGGATATAAAATACTATGCTGAAGAATTTTCATTGTGTCTCCAAATAAATGTAGGAAGCAGAAGCATAATTATAGTTTAAATGAATAAGAGTGCGTATATTTCTTAATGCATATGCACATATCTCATTAAATTGTATTAGTCTAGCCTCTGAAATTGAGATTCTATCCAAATATATGTAATAAAGTATGACCTTTTTTTATCACGCGTATCATAAGCACTCTCTGGGGCCATTACATTTTATTGTACTGGAGGGCCTATTGTAAAGGATAGGTCATATTGTTATTGTTGTAATTATTTTGCAAGCTAAAGGAGTGTCACAAGGTGGCAAGTGTGTAACAACATATCTAGTATATTCCCATCAAGTAGTCTGGGGTGGGTAAGTGTACAAAGTTCATACCACTTCCTCATAAATGAGATGGAGAGGCTCTTTTTGATACTCTCGGCTCCATGTCCTGTCTAATTACCTCTCTCTAATATTTCTCCAGTCTACCTCTACCTCACTTGAACCTATTACTAGCTATCCTCTCACACTTCTACATTGGAGCATCCACGCCCCTCCTCATCACATGGCCGAACTATCTCAACCTAACTTCCCTCATCTTGTCTTCCATCGATGCCGCTCCTACATTATCTCGAATAACCTCATTTATAATCCTATATTAACTAGTACATCCATACATCTACCAAATCATTCTCATCTCTTCCCTCTTCATCTTCTAGATGTGGACCTTCTTAACAAGTCAACACTTTGTCTCACACAACAAAGCCGTTCTAACCACAACTCGGTAGAATTTGTTTTTAAGTTATGGTAGCAAGTGTGTAAGTATGTAATTTTTTGATAGTTAACCACATTGAGCATCTCTTTCACCCGAGGTAGTGGTATGGTCTTCGTACACTTTATCCTCCCTAGACTCCACTAGGTGGGAATACACTGGGTATGTTGTTTTCTTTCATTAAAAGATTCTTCAGGAGATAAGATTGTCTTTTCACTAATTTCTTTATGTTTAAATTGTTAAAATCAACCATAATTTTGATTATTCAACCTTTTCTTATTTTACTATATCACAAATCCTAAAATTTAGAGTTCTAAAATTAGTTAAAAGTTTGCCTCTATATAGGGTTCATATCACGATTGTTTTATTCCAACTAACAGTTGGTTCCAATTGTAAGAAAGTCAATTTTCTACCCTCATTAATAGACGTGTTTTGGTACTTAGCTGGTATCTCATGTTAATTATTAGAAACTACTAAAAGAATTAAGGGGTATGATATGGTAAAAATTTACGTTGGTTTCTTTTTTTAAATTGAGGAGTTTTGTATGTGTGTCAAATTTGACTATTACCTTTGTTTTAGATAAATTGATGGCTAAAAAATCAAAGGGATGTTTAGGCGATTTATTAAGGTTACCTAGATGATGGTTTTATGTTGTTGCAATTATCTTTGTCATTCTTGTACTAACCTTGAAATATTCTAAAGTATTTAGTTTAGGAATTGGGGAATGTTATAGAGAATTAATATCCCCTTTGATCCCATTACATTATTGTATTAAGTATTAATTGCATTATTTCTAATTGTTCGTGGTACAATGTACATGAGTTTATGCTTCAAGACCTTTCATGATTAAAATTTACTTTGTTTTTTATGGCAGTAGCCATATCATCAATTTTTAGATTTCAAAATCATGGAAGAGGGGCATACAAGACGCATTCGAATATCTTGCATCGAGTCTTCCAGCTACCAACATGCTAGGCATAGGTCCTCTCAAGGAATAGATCATCGACCACCAAAGGATACTGAATGATTGGAGTTTTATTTGTAGACAAAAAAAAATGTAGAGACGACATAAATGAAGTCAATATTTTATCCCCCACCCCTCCCTCCCATTTTGGTGCCTCCTTCCTAGTTTTGGTAGACAACTATGTAGCATCACCAATAAGATATAATTCTTCTATCGGTGGTTTTGACTTTTTTCCATCACATATTATCTATTAATTTGTAAAAAGCTACAAAATCAAGTCTCCCAAAAAAAAGTGCTGCAAGTTAAAGCACCTCATGGCAAAACTTTAGGGATGAGGAGTATTTTGACCCACCATGAGGAGAATGGAAGAAGGAAGGATGCCTCATGTTGGATATTCAATTTTTTGGTCACTTTTGGGCCCAATTAGCATTATATTTGGCTTTTGGGTCACTTTTAGGCTCAATTAGCATTTAGGATCACTTTTGAGACCAAATGTAATAAATAACTTAGGCTATATATAGGTAGTCATCTCTATTTTTATGTTAGATGATTTTAGATGAATATACACTTCAGAGTGTTTATTGAAGCTTATTGGGAGTTTTATTGACTTGTGTGAGAAATGTTGGTTGTGAGTGATTCATTTTACTCTCGGTCTTCGTAAGAGGTTGGTGCTTGCGATAATTCGATAGGAAGTTCTTCAGTTTTAACATGCCCTTTGGTTGTCCTCTTTTTATCATTTTTTGTGAATCTATCCTTTACTTTCATTGTTTTCGTTTCCTTTATTTCCTTGTTTGTGTTTTCGTATTTAATATTTTTCTATATTTTTGTGTTGTTTTCATCTTCGTAGATTTACTCTCGTATCATGGTATCGGAGTCGAGCTTGATTTCGTTCCCACAAAGTCAATTTTGGGTCTAATTATCTTAAAAAATTAAAAATCACAAAAAAAACTCACCGTTCACGTTTTTGGTCTTGGCTCAAAATTTGAGTCTTTGATTTTGTTGTTTTCTTGTGTTTTTAGTGTTGATTATTGTTCCCTAACACTATTAGATTTCAAATCTCGAATTTAAGCTTAATCGGAGGATTTATCATGATTGAAAAACTCGAGTTTGAAGATTTGAAAGTGGATGTTGAAATCTGAAATTTTTTACTAAGAATTTGAGCATAATGATGTTCGGAATGTGATTAGAAGGTTGAAAAGTGCTTAGATTCAAAATTTCAACGCATTCCGAGCTAGGTTGAAGAGTTAAATATTTTTGAGTTCTTGGTGTTCTTCGAAAGATTCATATCTTCAAGTTGAATCTTCATCAAAAAGTTGTTGTTTGATCCAAAAAAGAGAAAGAAAAGGTGCACAAAAGTGTTAGCACAAAGAACCTTTTAAAGATCAAAAGGAATATTCCAAAGAAAGGGACAAAGGGGAACTATTTGGAACTGCACCCGGTACAAGTTCAAGCTGTTTGGGCAGGTGACCTGCGCCTGATATGCATTAGGTGTCCAGGTGACTTACGGCAGTAGCCCAAACACAGGCCAAACCAGTAAGTAGACTCCCTCCTGCATCCAGCTTGTGACCGACCTGTACCCAGCCTGCTCCCACATATCAAGCTGGATGAGTTTGAGATAACATTACAAGAGCTTACTAATGAAGTGGTTGTGGAGATTTTCTTTAGATGAACAGGTTATATTGAGGAAGGTTATCAGCAAAAAATACGAGGCAATTGGGTTTTGTTGTATAGGCATAATCTCTGATATTCTTATGGTTTTAAGTGTATGGAAGCTTATAAAATGCTCATGGACAACTTTAATCTATAATTGCAAATATCAAAGTTGTCAATTGTCTTAAAACTTCTTTTTGGCATGATGATTGGGTTGGGAACAGACCTCTTAAAGAAATATTTCCATATAATTTTAATCTAGTGCAACAACCCCTAGCTACTGTGGCTTGGACAGAACATGCAAGGTTGTAATGTAGTGGAAAGGGATCTGGAGAACTAAAGCTCCTTCAAAGGTAGCTTGTTTTGGTTGGATTGCAGCATGGGGAGCTTGTCTAGCTTAGGATAATCAACAGAAAAGGGGTTTTACATTAAGTAATAGATGTTACTTATGTGAAGAAGAGGTGGAGATTGTGAATCACCTTCTTATGCACTACAGAATAGCCAGACACTGTTGGGAATTTATTTTCAGTATATGTGGAATTTCTTTGATCATGCCTCAGAGTGTAAAGGAATTATTGGAGAGTTGGCAGCACCAGAGAATGTATAAAGCATTGAAGCAAATATGGAGAACTACACCTTTGTGCATAGTCTGGACTATTTGGTTACAAAGAAACAACGCTTGTTCAGAAGGGAAAAAGTTCATATTTCTAGAGTTAAAAATAAGTGCTTAAAATAATTTGTTTTATTAGTGTAAAAGTAGTTTCATTGATAGTATAGATCAATATATGGACTTTTTGGAGTTGTTAGGGAGATGTTGTAGATGTACCCAACAGTCTTTTGTAAGCTTTAATTTGGTACCTTCTTGGAGATGTTGTAGTTGACTGTATGGATATACCCAACAGTCTTTTGTAACCTTTAATTTGGTACCTTCTTGGTACTTAGTCAATAAACCTCTAACTTATCAAAAAAATACAAAGGGGTCTTCATATTTGTTCCAAGGTTTATACTATGTGGTTAGGAGGGTGAAGCAATGAACATCTTTTATTACACTGTAAGACAACAATAAATCTATGGAACATGTTCTCTTTTGTATTTTGGGCATCAATTGGGCTATGCCTAGTTCTAGTATGGATCTTTTGAATCATTAGATGAATGTGGGAAAGAGAAATGGAGAGAAAAATTGGTGGAAGATCATCCCAGCATGTATTTGGTGGGACAGTATGGAAAGAGGAACCCAAGATATTTTGAAAATACTAGCAATTCCATTCAAAAGATTAGGATGAATTATCTTAGTTTGTTCCTTTTCTTTGTGTGTAAATAGATTTTATGGGGGTGCAGTTGGGGGAGTAGGAGATTTAGTAGATTTAATTGGTCAAGTGTACAGATTACAGATCTGGCAGGAGTTTTGTCCCCTTTGTTTTCGTCTTTTGATGATGTTAAGTTCCAATTTAGCACCAATTATGGTGTTGAGTTTATATAGTTTATACAAATGGTTACCTACCCCAAAAAAGAACCAAAAAAAGAGCATCAACAATGATGAAACCTGTATACATAGCAGTAAATGAAGATCAAAAATAGATATTCGCAGCCCATACATGATCAGCATAAACTCGTTATTACCCTCTCTAAATTAGTGAACAGATGATCCTCATATTCATTGTTACTGCCCAACTTTTGTTATCTTAACTTATAATACAACCATAGTACCTAAACTCCCTTTCCTGCTTCATCGGCTTTTCTTGTTCTTACTCATTCAAATTTTCATTTTCCTTCTTGATCATCTATCTTTTTATCCTTTCCTCTTATACACATTGAACATTACCATAAATTTCATCTAAGTTTTAATTTGTTGCATCAGATGCCCAACAGTTCCCTAAAACTTCAAATTTCTTGCATTTTAAATTACACGCAGACTGCTGCATCAATGGGCATGATTTTTTAGTTCAATAATTGTTAAGTCTTATGACTAAGAAGTTCTACTTGCTATGTTTATATAGCTACTTTACCGATCATTCCACATAAGTCATCTGATTCCGTACAATATGATGGGAGGGCAATGGAGTATGTGAAAGGCAATGGGAGACATCATAAGGTGGAAGAAACTTCCTCTTCTCGAGGGGAAGAAAATGCTACAGGTGGCAACATAAGCATTAGGAAAAAAGACCTTTCTGAGCAGCCCAGAGCAGAAGCAGTTCCTTTAGAATTTCCAACAATAAGGCCATATCTTGCTGCAGATCTGAAATTCGGAGGATCTGGTTCCTATCCGAATCTACCATGGGTTTCAACAACTGGTCCAGCTCCAAATAGTAGAACAATATCTTGTGTTACATATAGATACAGTCCCACCCAAATCAGGATTGTTTGTTCTTGTCATGGGTCTCACATGTCACTGGAAGAGTTTGTGTGGCATGCTAGCGAAGAGCAAACTAGTCAACAAGGTGGTACTGGTGTTTCATCATTTCCAAGTAGCAATCCTGCTACCACTGCACAAAGCTAATTTTGGATATAAAATCCTATGCTGAAGAATTTTCATTGTGTCTCCAAATAAATGTAGGAAGCAGAAGCATAATTATAGTTGAAATGAATAAGAGTGCGTATATTTCTTAATGCATATGCACATATCTCATTAAATTGTATTAGTCTAGCCTCTGAAATTGAGATTCTATCCAAATATATGTAATAAAGTATGACCTTTTTTTATCACGCGTATCATAAGCACTCTCTGGGGCCATTACATTTTATTGTACTGGAGGGCCTATTGTAAAGGATAGGTTATACTGTTATTGTTGTAATTATTTTGCAAGCTAAAGGAGTGTCACAAGGTGGCAACTGTGTAACAACATATCTAGTATATTTCCATCAAGTAGCCTGGGGAGGGTAAGTGTACAAAGTTCATACCACTTCCTCAAAAATGAGATGGAGAGGCTATTTTTGATAGACCCCCGGCTCCATGTCCTGTATTACCTCCCTCTAATATTTCTTCAGTCTACCTCTACCTCACTTGAACCTATTACTAGTTATCCTCTCACACTTCTACATTGGAGCATCCACGCCCCTCCTCATCACATGGCCGAACTATCTCAACCTAACTTCCCTCATCTTGTCTTCCATCGATGCCGCTCCTACATTATCTCGAATAACCTCATTTATAATACTATATTACCTAGTACATCCATACATATATCGAAGCATTCTCATCTCTTTCCCCTTCATCTTCTAGATGTGGACCTTATTAACAAGTCAACACTTCGTCTCACAAAACAAAGCAGTTCTAACCACAACTCTGTAGAATTTGCCTTTAAGTTATGGTAGCAAGTGTGTAAGTATGTAATTTTTTGATAGTTAACCACATTGAGCATCTCTTTCACCCGAGGTAGTGGTATGGTCTTCGTACACTTTATCCTCCCCAGACTCCACTAGGTGGGAATACACTGGGTATGTTGTTTTCTTTCATTAAAAGATTCTTCAGGAGATAAGATTGTCTTTTCACTAATTTCTTTATGTTTAAATTGTTAAAATCAACCATAATTTTGATTATTCAACCTTTTCTTATTTTACTATATCACAAATCCTAAAATTTAGAGTTCTAAAATTAGTTAAAAGTTTGCCACTATATAGGGTTCATATCACGATTGTTTTATTCCAACTAACAGTTGGTTCCAATTGTAAGAAAGTCAATTTTCTACCCCCATTAATAGACGTGTTTTGGTTATTAGCTGGTATCTCATGTTGATTATTAGAAACTACTAAGAGAATTAAGGGGTATGATATGGTAAAAATTTATGTTGGTTTCTTTTTTTAATTGAGGAGTTTTGTATGTGTGTCAAATTTGACTATTACCTTTGTTTTAGATAAATTGATGGCTAAAAAATCAAAGGGATGTGTAGGCGATTTATTAAGGTTACCTAGATGATGGTTTTATGTTGTTGCAATTATCTTTGTCATTCTTGTACTAACCTTGAAATATTCTAAAGTATTCAGTTTAGGAGTTGGGGAATGTTATAGAGAATTAATATCCCCTTTGATCCCATTACATTATTGTATTAAGTATTAATTGCATTATTTCTAATTGTTCGTGGTACAATGTACATGAGTTTATGCTTCAAGACCTTTCATGATTAGAATTTACTTTGTTTTTTAATGGCAGTAGCCATATCATCAATTTTTATATTTCAAAATTATGGAAGAGAGGCATACAAGACGCATTCGAATATCTTGCATCGAGTCTTCCAACTTCCAACATGCTAGGCATAGGTCCTCTCAAGGAATAGATCATCGACCACCAAAGGATACTGAATGATTGGAGTTTTATTTGTAGACAAAAAAAAAATGTAGAGACGACATAAATGAGGTCAATATTTTATCCCCCACCCCTCCCTCCCATTTTGGTGCCTCCTTCCTAGTTTGGTAGACAACTATATAGCATCAACAATAAGATATAACTCTTCTATCGGTGTTTTTGAATTTTTTTCATCACATATTATCTATTAATTTGTAAAAAGCTACAAAATCAAGTCTCCCAAAAAAAGTGTTGCAAGTTAAAGCACCTCGTGGCAGAACATTAGGGATGAGGAGTATTTTGACCCACCATGAGGAGAATGGAAGAAGGAAGGATGCCTCATGTTGGATATTCGATTTTTTGGTCACTTTTGGGCCCAATTAGCATTATATTTGGTTTTTGAGTCACTTTTAGGCTCAATTAGCTTTTAGGATCACTTTTGAGACCAAATAAAATAAATAACTTAGGTTATATATCGGTAGTCATCTCTATTTTTATGTTAGATGATTTTAGATGAATATACACTTCAGAGTGTTTATTGAAGCTTGTTGGGAGTTTTATGACTTGTGTGAGAAATGTTGGTTGTGAGTGATTCATTTTACTCTCGGTCTTCGTAAGAGGTTGGTGCTTGCGATAATTCAATAGGAAGTTCTTCAGGTTTAACATGCCCTTTGGTTGTCCTCTTTTTATCATTTTGTGTGAATCTATCCTTTAGTTTCATTGTTTTTGTTTCCTTTATTTCCTTGTTTGTGTTTTCGTATTTAATATTTTTCTTTATTTTTGTGTTGTTTTCATCTTCGTAGATTTACTCTCGTATCATGGTATCGGAGTCGAGCTTGATTTCATTCCCACGTCAATTTTGGGTCTAATTATCTTGAAAAATTAAAAATCACAAAAAAAAATTCACTGTTCACATTTTTGGTCTTGGCTCAAAATTTGAGTCTTTGATTTTGTTGTTTTCTTGTGTTTTTAGTGTTGATCATTGTTCCCTAACACTATTAGAGTTCAAATCTCGAATTTAAGCTTAATCGGAGGATTTATCATGATTGAAAAACTCGAGTTTGAAGATTTGAAAGTGGATGTTGAAATCTGAAATTTTTTATTAAGAATTTGAGCATAATGATGTTCGGAATGTGATTAGAAGGTTGAAAAGTGCTTGCTAGGTTGAAGAGTTAAATATTTTTGAGTTCTTGGTGTTCTTGGAAAGATTCATATCTTCAAGTTTAATCTTCATCAAAAAGTTATTGTTTGATCCAAAAAAGAGAAATAAAAGGTGCACAAAAGTGTTAGCAAAAATCACCTTTTAAAGATCCAAAGGAATATTCCAAAGAAAGGGACAAAGGGGAACTATTTGGAACTGCACCCGGTACAATTTCAAGCTGTTTGGGCAGGTGACCTACGCCTGATATGCATTAGGTGTCTAGGTGACTTACTGCAGCAGCCCAAACACAGGCCAAACCAGTAAGTAGACTCCCTCCTGCATCCAGCTTGTGACCGACCTGGTCTGTGCCTAGGGTGCGCCAAGGCTTCTCCAATTTCTCCCCAATGCATCTCAAACACATCCCAAGATTTGTAACTCCATTTTCTCAGGTTCAGTCCATTAATTTCATTCCTTAATTCCTCATTTTATTTCTTTTATTCTTAACACTAAATAATAACTAATATTTAGTCGTTTAAATAGTTCTTGTCCGTTGTTCTTTCGTGTCTTATTTATTTGTGCATCTTTTATCATTTTTTTCTTAGTTTAAATTTTGAATTCAAGTCCTTTACTTCTTAATCTCGTCATCCTTTCTTCTCTCAACTTTCATTCTATCCGAGAATAGCAAGTTGACATCTCATAAACCAACATAAGCAAGCAATACCAACAAGTTTGGGCTAATTGTGAGCCAATCAAAACACTTGGATTGAGAGGGTTAATTTCACTAGCGTTAACCTTTTTTGTTAGTTGTGTTGAGTGTCTTGTTCATAGTACCATGACACGAGGATATGATATCTAACTTACCTCAAGCGGGGCAAGTTTTGATACTTTGGTCGAGGCAATCATAGGGATATGACAAGATATGAATATGATGACGGAGGATATAATAAACAGGAATGAGAAGTTTATCAAATTTGGAAGAGAGAGTGACAAATTTAGATGGAAGGATGGTGAGTGTGGAAGGGAATCTTAATTCTTCAAATGCTACTCCCCACAATAATCTCCAAGCATCCTTAAGTGTGCAAGTCTAAGAGACTTGGGCTACCATCTCTCCTAGAACTCTCCATCATATGTTCTACCTTCCCCCACAAGTAAGTTCTCTCTTACCTCCTACTACTATCGACCAAACTCCACATCATGTATCCTGACCACTACAGTTCAATCAACACACACCCCAAAACCCACCCCAAGCTCCATAAATTTTCACTGCACCTTATTAAACATCACAAAATCATGTTTCAAACTACCAAATTCCCTAAGTATTGAACCTACAAGGACTTAAACCACCCTATTATCCACCTTATCAAATACCCCAAATCCAAATACCATACTACCAAAGACCAAAAAATCCAAATCCAACAAACCAAGCCATAGGAGTTTAAGGAGAGTTTTAAGGACATGTAGAAAGAGGTCATGGATATGGTTCACAAAGACATGGTCTAAGGGACTAAGGTGGTTATGGAGATCATGACATGGGCCTCAATTCTATTAAGCTTACCCTTCCTAGTTTTCATAGGGGTAGTGATCCCGAATGGTACCTTAAGTGGGAGTCATAATGTGATAGGATCTTCCAAGCTAATGATTTACCCGATGTTAAGAAGATGACTTATGCCGTTGCTCAATTTGAATGCTTTGAATTTATGGGAATCGGCTTAGAGCATGGAAGGGGTTCTTCATGGAGGTCATTATCCAGTATAGGATGTAATGAAAGCTCTTATGAGAGCCAAGTATGTAATGAAAAGGGATGGACAAGGGTTGCTTTCCAAGTACTACAATTTAAGACAAAAAGACAAGACTATTTAAACATACTATGATGAATTTCAAAATTTACTTTTGAAACTTGATTACAACGAGGATGAAGAGTATACCAAGATCCGATTTAAGGTGGGGTTGAACCAAGAAATTGCCTCTTGAATGTCATTACACAAGTTTGCTCAGATGGATGATCACTTAGAGACGACTATTGATGTTGAGCGAAATATCAAGGCAGAAAAGGAGGCAATCAAGTCTAAGATAAGGAATCAAATGACCTTCACTTGGAGTCAAAACTCCAAATTCAAGAAGACTTTTGAGAAAAAGGCCATTGAGAAGAATGCTCCAATGTATCCCCCTAGAGACGGAGGTAATCCTAATCTTACAGGTACTTAATATGTTAAATATCAAGAATGGGGTCACCAAATGAGTGATTGTCCAAAATGAAAAGCCATCATACTTTGGAAAAGTAACCCATACTACAAAGATGAAGTGGAACAAGAGGAAGGAAATCTAGAAGTGTTGACAATCTTGATGAGAAGGTGGAGGTTGAAGTGGATCCATGTGACGGAGATATCACCGTCCAAGTATGCTAGACAACAAAGTGCCAATTGAGGAGATTTGGCTGCAAGAAGGAGAGTTTAGCATTCCACTTTACTTGGCTAAACATGTTATGGTTCCTCCCACTTCTAAGAACTCCCCGAATATCCTTGATCTTGAACATAATGAACTCTTAAATTTGAGGATAAATTCTCTTTAAAAAAGAGAGAATGATATAATTCAAAATGCCCCATGAAAAAGCTTTAGGGATGAGGATTCTTATCACCCACCTTGAGGAGAATGGAAGAAAAAAGGATGCCCTATGTTGAATATTTGGATTTTAGGTCACTTTTGGGACCAATTAACAATATGTTTGGCTCTAGGATCACTTTTGGGACTAATTAGCATTTAGGATAACTTTTGGGCCTAATTGTAATAAATAGCTTAGGCTATAAATAGGTAGTCTTCTTTTATTTTTAGGTTAGATAATTTTGTATGAAAATACACTTGAGAGTGTTTATTAAAGCTCGTTTGGAGCTTTACTGACTTGTGATGAATGTTGGTTGTGAATGATTCATTTCACTCTCGGTCTTCATAAGAAGTTGTGCTTGTGATACTCGATAGGAAGGTCTTTGAGTTTAACATACCTTTTGGTTGTCCTCTCTTTATCATTTTGTATCATCTATCTATCATTTACTTTCATAATTTTTGTTTCCTTTGTTTCCTTGTTTGGGTTTTCGTATTTAGTGTTTTTCTTTGTTTTTGTATTGTTTTGCATCTTCGTTGATTTACTCTTATATCAAAAAGTCCATATGATTTGGAATTCTTCTTCTTCTTCATATAAATTAAAATCTCAATAGATTCATACGATTCAACAGGGTTCATTTTTCATATTTATGCATCATTTTACAAAAGTAATAATTGTTCACAAACTAAGAAAATCAAAACAAAGAAAGAATAGGACAATCTTGTATCTCTTGATTGTAAAACAAGATTATTTTTTTGAAATTTTCTAATGTAAAGACATGACATACAATGATTACTATTGTACTCCATAAAGTATTAAGTTAATGCAGGCATTGAAATCCAAAGTAAACATTCTTAATTTTCAATACCCACTACAATGAAGAAGAAAGAAAACAAAATGGATGGTTATTATTAGGAAAATTACATTGTATCACAATTTAACTTATAATGACTATTTAAAATTCTAATACTTCTATATAATTATATAAATTCATGATTTTACTTAAAAGTTAGGTATATTACAGAAGAATGTGATGTATCCGTTTAAAATTAAGTGATTTATTCGAAAGAGTGTGATAGATTCGTGTGGACTAAATCAGTGATTTTTAGTAATTTTAGGAAAGGCTAAAATAAGAAGTAATTAGCTCCAAAAGGGTTGAAATTTATGTAACTTTCATGTGTAACTAGAATTCTAGTTTTAGTTAAAGAAGATTCAACTTCAATGGAATTTCTCTTATTATTCTATATGTGAGAATTGAAGCACCTCTGCGTCAACATGTATGCTTATGGTCATAATATTTATTTTAAGGGTATTATAGTATATTTAAGCTTGATTTTGTGCATTACTTGCTTGTTCTATGGGCTATAGTATTTTGTTGTAGCTCACAAATTCCAATAAAACTACTAAATTTTATATAAATATATATCTTAAGTTACTGTTATTACATGAAATCCCATATAGAAAAACAAATTATAAATATCATATTTTTTATACTTTCTCTCTCCAAAATTCTTATACATATCAACAATCCCTTTTAGATAGGTTAATGCTCCACAATATATTCCTAAAATCAAGCAAGCATTATCTAGCGGTTTCAAGATTTCAAATTTTAAACGTTAACTGATTAGATTGCTTAACTTCATCATTTTTTTAAATTTATTTAAAGGTTTGTTTAATTTCTTAAGTTTTTCAACTTTACCAAATAAAAAATCTACGAATTTCATTATTGCATGTGCTTAATTCTCAAAATTGAAGCATTATAATGGAGTCTGGTTTGAGCTTTAGTTTAGGACTTAGTCAATTGGATGTTAAAGAACAAACAAATTCCCTTTTTGGATTTGTTCCTAGAACATTCGATAATGAGGATCTTAATTTCTTAGAAAACAGATTGAAACACTGAAACGACCCTGTCAAGATGAAGAAGTTGAGGAAAGCTTCTCATACAATCTCTAAAAAGCCCATTGCAAAATTTTCAAGTAAAAAAAGTGAAGGATCAACACGACCGTGAATCTCAAAGGTATAGCAATTTGCTGTTTAATTCATATTTTTTAATCGATTTATGCACTCTTATACATTGTTATACATAGATATGTTATGTATAGGTTTAGAGACACATTCTTTTTATGAGATTTGCTTTTATTTCTACCTCTTATACATTACTACGTAACCTTGTACATTACTACGTAATGTATATGGTTTGACCCATTAAGTTCTTATACATGTAAGGGTTTTGTATAAGGGATGTACGTGGTTTGACCCATTCTGAATTTTTTCTGCAGATATGCTTATCTTATACTTAAGCATATTATGTATAAGACTATGGTCAACTGTAGTTATGTTACACCTTGTACATTTTTTAGATTATCTTTATGTATAAGATTATGTTTTTTCTGTAGTTATGTTTACCTTATACATAAGCTTGTTATGAATAAGGCTATGGTTAATTGTAGTTATGTTTTAGCTTTGTATATTTCATGTTTTGTATATTGTAGTAAAATTTATAAACATTTACGTCTTTTTTCTTGTCAATATAAGATGAAGTTTTGGTGTTAGATTTTAATAATATTGGAATTCAATGTTATTATTTCAGGGGATGAAATATCGTATTGAAAAAATCCCAACTCATGCTTTGCATATCGTAGAGTATGTAATCAAAATTTTAGAGAAGATATAAAGGGTTATTTGGGCGAAGAAATACTTGAGTTATTTTGAAATATACTCTTCAGTGTATTTCTCAACATTATCTCAATGCACTTTTCAAGGACAAATATCCAAATGTCTTTTGATGCTTGAGAATATAGTAGGAAAAACAGAATGAGATCCATGTTTATGTACAGGGTACTATTCTAAAATTTACACTTTGAGTTTGCTCTAATTACTGTCTTGAAATGTACCTCTAATATCAATGATTACTGGTATACTACCTTGCCAATATATACCCTAATATCGAAGTATTTTCCCAATGTAAAATCTGAAATATATAAGTTCGCATTGATTCAATGTGTCAAGATGGGAAATTTTGACAACAATCAGGATGCATTGAACATAGAGATATTGTACTCCATTCATATATTTTCATAATCGCGTGATGCTCTGGTTAGTATAAATCACTTCCATATAGTGGAGCATGGGTGTTACGAACAATTTTTATGGGGGAACAGTTCGTTTAAGAAGTTGATGACTACATGAAGACAAGATTCTTTTATTGAAAAATAGCTATACTCATTAGGAGGAATGCCAAATATATTGAATGTGTGGATGCATGAGCGCTGTTGTAAAGTTAATAAAAGGATTATTGTCCGTCAGAGAAACATCATTATAAGTATTTTTAACTGGTCAGTAATGGGAGTGAGGCCATAATATAAGAAGTTTATGGCTGGGATGTTTAGTAAGGTAAATATTCTACACTATCTGATCTTTAGTTTTTTCTCCGACACATATGGTTTGACTATTGTTATATGTTCTTATACTTTTACAGATTATTTACAACAACTTATAATCCACACTTGAAAAAGTTCATAGGCTTAATTTTTCATTTGGGGAGGGTATTGTGATATGTTATCCAGATCCACTATCTGTTCTGAGCATATCTACTGATCGTAAGTTGAAAAGGATCATCGATGAAAAATAGCCATCCACTCATTTAGTATCTGAAGAGTTTGATGATTTCAGTAGAAAATCACCACCAGAAATACTGATCATGGCAGGATATTGTTCATATTTTTCAGCTACACAAAATTCAAAAAGAAGAAAGATAGTGATGCTTGACAAAAATACAGCTGAGGTGCAAGATAATGAGAAAGCTATACTAGGCTGGTCAAGAGGGAATGTATTGAGGGTATTTCAAAGAGACCTGATGAATCAACAAAATAAGGACCATTTCAGTTTCAATATGGCCAACAAAGATCAACAACTGTAATTCCGCAGTCGAGGCAAATAAGACATTTCATGCATCTTCCAGCATGCCTCAAGGAAATTTTATGTTGAAATTCCACATAGACGAGATAAGTCATGCTTCCAGTCTTATGTAAGTACGATTTTATTTGTGTCTTTCATGTGCATTAGATAATATTGAAACTCATATAATTGTGTTTATGTCTTAAGGTTGATATAAAGATTGAAGACCTTCAAACATTACTATCAAATCAACATGCTAAAGTAATGCAAGCTTTGAAATAGAAGGAAAATAAAGAATAAACGGCACACAAATTGTCAGTTTGAACTTTAAGACTAATTAAACTATGAATTTGCTGCTAATATATTCATATATATTGAGGAAAGGTTTGATAATCCATTCCAATATGAATCGAAGAAGGAATAAGATGGCACAATCAATTCGGGAAAAAAGAACAATTCAAGGCTACAGGAGTTTTAGTATTTTAAATGACATTGTTTAATGACGTATTTTCTTATACCATATTTATATTTCTCTTTGGTGAGTATCAGAATGATGATGGGGGTAGAGACCCATTAGGAGATCTCCCAACAGGTGAACATATTGATGTTCAACCTATCAAAATAGATTATCAAGACTGTGTCAAGATAAATCCTAAACATACAGAAGCAAGTGAATTCCACTGTGAATACAGAAGGTAAATGCAAATAGTTATGTATCATTAAATATGATAGTAAACATATGTGCATAAAGTAAAGCATGTTGATAGGTGGTTAAGTATATTTATAATGATACTTATGATATATTTTATGCATTACGTAAAACAAAAAATAAATTAAAAGTGCAGTAGATAATTTACTAGCATCAGTATTAGTATCTTATCTTATACTATAATAGTTTTGTATAAGAAGTACTAATTCTATATGTTTTCTTATAGTATGTATTAACTGGATAGGATTATCTCATCTCAATTTTAATTTAACCATAACGTAACTTGAAATAATAAGTGGACAAGATACATTATTACTAGTGTTTATACTATATCATGTACATCACATGTAATGTATGTGATGAAGAGACTGTTATGTATAAGAATGTGTTGGTGCTTATGTTTTGAGCACGAATTAAATAACTGACCGTTAATAATAGTTTACACATCCTAATGATACTTTAAAATGTATGTTTCATCGAACAGTTTTATCTTGTAGGATGATTTCAATGACACATTACCAGAATCAATACAAGATGTCACAGAAGCACTGATATATGGAATGCCAACCCCAATGATTGCAAAGACACTGAAGGTTATTAGTCCAACTAAAATTACAGAAAATCAGTGATTAATACTCGATAGTCAGTTTCCACCTGATTTTCCTAATGCCCAAGTTGGTAATCGTGACGTCATGATAACACCAGCTAAAAGGTTGAGACAGAAGCCAATGATTTTCAAGTCACCTTACTTAACAGAATTTGGACCAAGTTCAAAAGGTGATGAGAGTTCCATTACTGATAAACAACATAAGCATGAATTTGATAGGTATATCATATCTGAAAAGTTATCGACTGAATTAATGTCGATATACTCAAAATGAATTGTGCAAGATTTGTTAAACTATTATGTCGGCAAGTAAGAAAACAATACTCTTTCTTTAAAATTGTTTTTATATTAACCTAATGTTAACTAACATTTCATCACAACTAATGGTATAAGAAACTAAAAGATGGCCACCACAGAGCTAAATATTTTAGTCTTGGCTTTGTGGAACTGGATTTCGTTGTTGCTCATCTAGAATTAAAAAATTAATTCTACACGATGTCGTAACCTAACACATATTGGAATAATGAGGTACATACCTTTGGTCTGTTATTGATATTATTAATATTCTTTTTATCATGTTAAGAACTGGTCAGTTGAAATAATTAATAGAAAGAACATAACACATTAATGCAAAAAGAGTTAATAAAATTTTATATATAGTGTTATGTATAAGGAGTAATTTTAATCTTATACAAAACTCAGTTATTTATAGGTTGTAGTTAACTCAATTCTGTATAGGGAGTAATTTTAATCTTATACATAACTCAGTTATGTATAAGTAGTACGTATATACTTTACATTAATGTATGTGTTAGGAATAAACTCAGTAATGTATATAGTAGGAATTACATTATAATGGATATGTATTGTAATAGAATACCTGAAAATATGTGTACAGGATTACCTACAGTTACTATGCTATGTATTAAAATACATGAAATATGTATATGATTTTGGGCTTATATATTTAATGCTATGTCTTTTCAAAATATTCTGTATTTGTAAGGAATTTAAAGGATTGTGTTTTGCTTACAATTATGCTTAACAACATACATACGTTTGTTAAGTATATGGTTATGATATATGCACCAAATTATGAAGTTATAATAAATGTATATTGTTATGATTAGACTATGTATATGATTACCATATTGATGTTTCATATATAACTGGAGATATGTATAATAACATGTATAGTTATATGTATAAGATTCCCCATAGACTGTCCTTTTTTGTCAAGTGTTACATGAATAATGGTAACAAGATTTCACTGTTTCTAACAATTATATCTAGATTGCTCATAAGGTTGTCATTTTAGAATATGTCTGTTTATCAACTTGTGATCTTCTATTCTCTTGCAATGTTGTAGGCTCTAAGACTCATTTTTATAAAGCATTTTGTATTATCTTGTATCAAAGTTCAAAACTTAGTGTGAATACATTCTATAAAAGGGTCAGGATAGATGATATTTTACAAGACATACCCCTATTAATGAGTATTTCCTCAAGAAAAAAAGCCTACTTCTGATGAAACTTTTGAAATATCAAAAATGATCTTAGGTTTTTTCACACTAGAAGATAGATTCTTGCTTAATTATTTGGCTATAACATGTATATTTATAGCTGGTGTTATCAATATAACCTTGACAAAGGATAAATTTTGCAACATAGGCTAAGAGGATTTGTTATGTCTCGTTCAGTTTCTATAAGTAACAACACTTACATAGCTGACTTTGTATTTCTGCTACATAGATAATGCCAAATACATAGCTGACTGTGTTAATATTTTTTTTAATCTGTGTTGCATATTGATGTGATCTTTAACTATCTGCAAAAGAAGTCAATGCAACAATTCGATCAAGAATATAGATACATAGCTGCAGGTTGCTTCTTCAAATCTTGCATTGAGAAGACATATCATAGGTATTATCTGGATACTTCATATAATATGACTTATATGAAGAAATACTATGCACAATAATGTATAGTGGCCATACATAAGGAATAAATAACCAATATAATAAAATAATTCTCCTCCATTTGTTCCAGTTTAGTATTTTATACTCGAGACTGCTTGTATATTTTGTGTATATTTTGAATTTTGTCTAGTACTCTGGGTATCTTTTAGTAATGGCTCTAGTATTGACCTTACCAGGTTCTGGGAGGGATTTATTTGTACATTTTGGCCTTTATCCTTCTTTAGTTTTTGATGTATTCTATATGTTCTCCTTCTTTTTCTGCTTATTATTACGACTATTATCATTTATATCAGGTCTTTTCTAGTTTCTGCCCATTAGCTTGTTACCTATCATTCCGGGCAATGGCTTGGATGGTTTACTGGCGGGACAAGGCAAGCGCCATCATGACTTGATAAATCGGGTCGTGATAGGTTTGTATTAGAGACTAGGTTTTATTGGTATTATTAGTATTGGATTCAATGTTTAGGAGATTCCTACAGGTCGATATAGAGATGTCTATATCCTATTTTTGGAAGGCTACTGAACATTTCTAGGAAAAAATCTCATTTTCTTGAGACATTTCTATGTGTGGGGTTTGGGTTAGTTTTAATATTTATTGGTTTACTCTTTAAGCAAATCTATGGGATGCGAGGTATAGGATCCAAGGATTAGGACCCTGAGCCCACTGTTAGAGATCCTGTTATGGTTCGAGGTTAACATAGAGGTTGTGGTAGGATAAAGAAGTAGTCCTAGTTCGAGATCAGGCTAGGGATCCATTACCTGATCCTATTATAGGTCCTAGGCCTAAGAAAACTTCAGGTATTCCACTATCACTGTAGTAGGTGGGCTAGGTGTAGCCCAGGATCCACCTGGGTTTATATCTTTTTTGCCTTTGGGATGCCTTAGTACAATTATTTAGGATAGTTGGCGGTCCGCTGACCTAGGGAGTTCAGCCAGTAGAATAGGGTGGTATTGATTTAGGGGCACAACCTGCAGCAGCAGCGCCTAGAGCAGAGGTTCTACTAGCATCGATAGTCCCACAACTAGTAGTAGCCCATCTAGTAATATCTAAAGAGGAGCAAAATATGTCGGGCTTATTTTTAGGATTGAATCCCCCAGGTTTGCCGGGAACTAAGAGAGGATGTTTATGAGTTCCTATCCAGTTGTGAGGAGTGGACATGGAATTTAGTATTAGTTGATTTTTATGGCATGGAATTTGTTTCTTGTCAGCTAAACACAATAATGAGGAGGTGGTGGAAAGGTTATCTTGATTCTAAGTCAGCAGGATCTCCATCGATGACTTAGACTCAGTTCTCCGAGGCTTTTTTGGGGAAGTATATGCCTAGCAGCATGCACGAGAATCTTTGGGATTAGTTTTTTGCTTTGACAAGATTTTATGTCTGTGGTTGAGTCTGGGGCAAGATTTCATGAGTTAGCTATACATGCCACTATGATTCTTCCTACAGTGTATGAGTAGGTTCGCTGCTTTGTTAGGGGATTGAGATTACCTCTTCATACGGCTACACAGAGTTTGGTGACTTCATGAAAGTATTTTCCTGATTTATTGAGCTTATTTATTCTATCGAAGGGATGGATCATGAGGCCTAAGGGGAAAACAATAAGAAACCTTGATATCAGGACAGTTACAGTAGGAGCCATAATAGCTCAAAGTTTAGAGGTTGAGGGTTTTAGGGTAAGTACCCCCTGCAACAGTCTTATCAAGATCAAGGTCAACCTAGTAGGGCAGTTCAAGCATCACTATAGATATCAAACAGGGGTCTGCCCGATATAGTAGTTCCAGTAATCAGAGTAGCAGTCAGCCTCAGAGGGGTGTTCAGTCAGGACTGTCAAGCCTGGGTAGTCATTTCAGATCTGCCAGACCTTCTAGACAGAGTAGGGTGCCCGGGCATATTGTGACTGTTGATTTGTTGGTCACTTCGCCCGTGAGTGTCCCCAGTATGGGATGACTGAGCTTCAGTTCAGACTGCACAATACAACAAATCAGTGTCGCCATCAGCTAGAGGTGGTGCATAGGGTCATGTGGGTGGTCCCTAGGGTTCCAAAAGTGGTCTGTAGGGAGGTAGGATAGATGGTTAGACAAGCACCCAGTCCAGTAGTGGAAATGGTCATTTGTTTGTTGAATCACATAGACCAAAGGCTGAGGCTTTGGATGTTGAGTTTACAAGTATGATTTTCGTATGCCGTCATCCAACTTCTGTTTTGTTTGGTCTCGATTCCATATTTTCATATGTTTTTGCTTATTATGCATCACAATTTAGTTTGTGTTTGGAGTCATTATATGTGCCATTGTGTGTAGCTACCCCCTTGGAAAATTGTCACGATCCGATTTTCAAGTGATGACGGAACCTATTTTATCCCACCAGTAGGTAAGCTGAACCGTAGCATAGGGCTATAAGCAATGGGCTAATTTGGCAAAAAATGACATAAATGCTGGAAATATGCAATTGAAAAGAGTTACAAGTCATGATATAATGATAATAGTAATCATACAAAATATAAATAAGATAACAATAACATCCCACTACCTAGTATTGTCTGTACAAGAGCCACAAATCCAAAAGAGTACGAGTACAGTAGTAGTGAACTATATATAAATCTCGAATAATGAAAGACTAAATAAAAATAAAAGAAGAATAAAGGTCAACTCCAACCTCGAGATCTCACCCTATCTCCAAACTCTAATCAGTACGATCGTAGCATCCCCAACGGCCACTAGTACTCGAATCTCCATAAAAAAGGTACAGAAGTGTAGTATGAGCACCAAAGCCTTGGGTGCTCAGTAGGCATCATCAACCGACTGAGTGAAATCATAATATAAATATAATAAAAATGCAAGATAAATAAACTAAGTCAAAGTAAAAGGAAAAACCTGGAATAATGCTCTAATATTGTAAATAAATTATTAGAACAACCATAATACGAAAGAAAGCATAAGTAATACTACAAAATTGACCCCCATAAACCAAAAGTGTAGAAAAGTAAATAACCCAATGCGGGCTCCCATAAGCCTGGAGGGTGCAATCAAAGAGAATAAGTAACTGAAACTATATTAAATAACCATATCTCAAGATGTTATCGTGAATATATCCATACCATAAACATACCAAAAATAACTTCCCAAGGCTAGAATCGAATTAGAACTCAATATCATCATCATCATTTGTCGGACCTGCACTGAAACTCAATATCATCATCATTATTTTCCGGACTTAAATCGAAACTCATAAAATTAATAAATCGTTGAACTCGAACAAGAACTTGTATCAACTCCCAAGTATAATTCTAGCTTAAGTATAATGTAACCAACCTCTTCAAACTTATAAATATACAATTTAAAAGGTAAAAGGAGACTATAAGGTCTACAAGGAGCTTATAATAGTCTTGGCCTAAGGTGGGTCGGTGAGGCCCATTCCTAATCTCTAAAATCCATTCAAAGGCATATTCTACCTCGGACTAGGATAAGTCATCTAAATTCACTTCAATATATTAAATGATCCCACTTGGACCTAAGATAGCAATTCTACCCTAAACATGAGGGACTAAGTCAATTACGCCTAGTTTACAGTTTTTTAATAGGCTAAATAATCCAAATTACACTAATTATACCTCAAAGGCCTAATTTCCAACTCATATCTAGCGCATTATCATAAATATACTACAATTAAGCTCAATATAAAAGTGAGGTAATCCTAGCCTACCTAGACACTGAAGAAAGCCCGAAGAAATTTGCTAAATCGGTGATTTTCCCTCACGAGAAGATTTCACACGATGCCACGCTATCAAAATGGTACTGGTATTGCATTTTATGCTTTGGGATCAAAATCACGCAAAAATCCCATGTGGAGTTCGCTTGCAGAATCACACTTTCAAAACCGTCAATGCATTCCTCTATGCTCAAGGAACATTTACCCTCAAGAATAGTTAAATTTCAAGCTCAAATGGTGCTAAAATAAACCCACTACTTATCTAGGAATTTTAAGAAATAATTTAGAAATTCACCATGAAATTTATGAAAACTTACCAAGAATTCAGAGAAGAAATAAGTGATTCAAGCTAACAAACACCCCAAAATTACCTATTGATGTTTTTCCGAAGTTTCCACACTCTTACACTTTTGAACATGTGTGAAAAAATAGGAGAAAATTGGGCTAATTGGGGCATTTAATGGCTCCCTAGTGCTGCTCAAACGGACACTAGACCACTTAAGTGGTCGCCCTTTTGCGGTACCTGCTTCCTGCACGCCCAACGCTTAAGCAGACTACTGCTTTTTAAGTGGTGAGGGCTCCGCTTAAGTGGACTTTAGCTATGTAAAAATGGTCACCTAAGCAACCAACTAGTTGCTTAAGTGGCCTTTGCTTAAGAAATTCAAGGGATGCTTAAGAGAATGCACCAGCTGAGTGCACAAGCTGAAGACTTAGAATTTTTCCAAGTCTCCACCGACCCCTCAAGATTTGCTCAAAATCCTATGAACTATAACAAACTATGCTAACCTATCAAATTCAATGTTTCAGACTCAATGACATGGTTGAAATTTCCATTCGAGGTCATTTCAATGATAAGTGGGTCCCACACCTAAGTGCCATTTTTCTTAATTTTCGGCCAATAGCTCAGAAGTCTGAAAGCCTTGGGACCTGAACCAAAAGTACCCCTATCCTAAAATTGATGTTTAGGAGATGTTGGAACTATCAGAATTGGCATACAAGGTCGTTTGACTAACGTTTTTACTCGGTAGCTGATTCTTACTAATGAAGACTTCAAAACAGGGAATTATCTCCAAAACCAGATGAATTGCCTAGTAATCGAACTATCAGCTCTAACAAGTCTTAAATGGCTTAGAAAAGCTATAGGAAATCTATAAACAACAAAAATATGTGGAAATGAAGAAAATAAATCGGAGGATCATTACAATATCCACTACTAAATGAACTTTTATCTACAAAAGTAAAGGATTAGGATGTACCTGAAGCTTTGAATAGGTTAGGATACTGGGTCCGTATCTCACTCTTGATCACCAGTTAGCCTCTTCTACTGGGTAGTGT
Organism: Capsicum baccatum var. pendulum; assembly: GCA_030864225.1. Lineage (NCBI taxonomy): Eukaryota > Viridiplantae > Streptophyta > Magnoliopsida > Solanales > Solanaceae > Capsicum > Capsicum baccatum. The sequence goes on from CM061554.1 coordinate 159,217,618, forward strand.
CTCCACTAAATCTTAATTACTGAAATCTCTCTAGAGTGCAATCTCCTAACATCCCTGGTCAACATGAACATTGGGTCCTCCACGAAGGTCAATCGCTCATCCAACTAAATCGAGTCCCACCAAAGAATATGAGTCTCATCAAGAATGTACCGCTGCAACATAGAAACAAGGAAAATTAGATAAATGGGAGCAATATCTATGGCTAACTCATATGCCACCTCTCCAACTGTGCAAAGAAACTCAAAAGGCCCGATATATCTGGGGCTAAGCTTTTCTTTCCTCCTGACCCTAATCACTCACTTCATGGGCGATACTCTAAGAAATACCTAGTCACTATCTCCAAATCTCAAGGCACGAAGCCTACAATATTCAAAAGCCTTTTGCGTACTCTGAGATGCCCTCAACCTATCCGGAATCATCCTAACTCTATCCAATGACTCCTGAATCAATTCAGTGCCACATGGCCTAATATCAGAAGTCTTAAAGCATTCAATCATAGAATGAAATTACCTACTATACAAAGTCTCAAAGGGTGCCATCTTAATACTTGAATGGTAGCTACAATTATACACGAACTCCACAAAAGCTACATATTGCTCCTACTGACCTCCAAAATTCATAGCACAGTCTTAGAGCATATCCTCAAGAATCTTAATAGTCTACTCTAACTCCCCATAAATATGAGGGGGGAAAGCCATGGTAAGATCCACATGACTGTCCAACTCATCCTCAAAAGCTCTCTAAAAGCTGGAAGTGAACGCTGAGCTCCAGTCTGAAATGATAGATATAGGCACTCCACGCAAATAAACTACCTCACGAACATAGATATAGGTTGAAATCTTGGCGTTGAAGGACATCTAAATAGGAATGAAGTATACCAATTTAGTTAATCCATCCACAGTGAACCAAATACCATTGGAACCATGGAAATAAAACTACTAACAAATTCCATGGTAATCTGCTCCTATTTTCTCTCAGGAATAGACAACCTCTGAATTAAGCCACCAGGTCTTTGATGCTCGTCCTTCACCTGATGAAAACATAGGCAACGTCGCTACAAAGTCTGCCACATCTCTCTTCATGCCAGTCCACCAATAATGTTGCCTCAAATCTTTATACATCTTTCCTGTATTCGAGTGAATAGAATAGTTGGAGCTATAATCCTCATGCAAAATTGATTGAATCAAGTCACCCACCCTCAGAACACAAATGCAACTATCAAATCCCTTGACACGCTCAGAATCTATGGTGTCCCTCTTTGACTTACTACTTAACACTTGATCAAGGTTGATGCAAAGCCTCTTATCCTCAAATTGACGACTCCAAATCTGCTCAAATAGGAAAGTACTCACCTCAACACTAGCAAGAATCCTCCTAGGGTCTGAAATACCAAGTCTCACCATCAAGTTGCATAAGGACTGAATGTCCCATGCAACGACCTTTGAGAATATAAAATGCAAGCCAAGCTACCCATACTCACTGCCTTCTGACTTAGGGCATCTGCTACCAAGTTTGCCTAGCTCAGATTATATAAGAGAGAGATGTCATATTCCTTAAGAAACTCCATCCATCCACGTTGCCTAGAAATAAGATCTCTCCGGGTCATAAGCTGCTGAAGACTCCAATGATCCATACAGATCTCACAATGCACGCCATAAATATAATTACTCCAAATATTAAGCGTGAAAACTACTGCCTCCAACTCTAAATCATGAGTAGGGTAGTTGCGATCGCGTACCTTGAATTGCCTCAACGTAGAAGCAATAACTCTACTATCACGACCTAAACTAGGGACTGGCCGTGATGGGTATATCAAGTCCCACGTAGACTGGAGATCACCCCTGTACCTAACAAAACCAAACACATCATCCCCTAAGATTGCATGATTTCCAAACATATATCAAGATAACATGCAACAACTTAAGGAAATTCAAAACATATCTATAATCGATGGTTGGTGACCGACCAAACAACAGACTAACAGTGCTCAATATCCACAGTAATCCAAACAAAGACTTCTAAATGAAGAACCAAAACTGAATATCAATAAAGTGTCGAACATACCCCCCACTATAGCCAAAAATAAATCTGAATAGTCTGAGACACAAGAGACCAAAACATGAAATGTATACTTTTTATGTATGAAAGCTCACCACTTTGATGTCAACTCAAGAGATGATCTCAAATCCTAATCACTGAGCAGGAAGAGTAAAAGTATGACCAATTCTTGCATCGTGTGGGGATACAACGTTTGAAGAAGGTTAATGGTTGGAACGCTAGCATGAAACTTAGGGATAAGGTTAAAATAATAATATGGCCAACAATTCAAAATCATTCAAAACCAATGCACATAGTCAAATGCATATACATATACATTTATATTATATGTCGGGATAGGGAACAAGGCTTAGCATGTGGTTTAAAACTTTAACTTGAATTATGTTGCTCAACTATCATAACATGTACACATGGGCTATATAGGCCCCAGCTCTCACCCCCTGGTTGTGCCCCAGTACGTGTAGCTGCATGAACCAGAGAATAATCTCATATATATGCATGGGGGTTCGAACCTCCGATCATATACTAAGGTGACTTAGCCACCCGATCATGTGATGAATTGTAGGGGACTCGATCCTCCCTAATCATGTAATAATAATGAGGGGGACTCAAACCTCCCTGGTCATTTTTATCCCTGCATCGGTAAATGCAATTTCCAGTATGGGTCACTCGGATCTCCGCTTTCATGACTCAGCTACACAACCCCTATTAAAGCCCAGTTAAAATATTTATCACACAAAATTATTCATTAAACCGCAATACACATTTAGGCATACATTATTGGTGTCGTCATACCAGCTACACTTTCAAGGTAACAACAACATTCCAAAAAAATTATGTCACTTAGGGAAATTCACAATTCCCTTGGTTTAATTTAATAAATTCCCATATTTCTCATAATTAACAACTAATTTCACGTTATGGGGTTGGGGTCATAGCCATTTAGAAAGTCACAAGTTTGGGAAAATCAGAATTCCCTAGTTCATTCACCATACCCATGCACCCACAAGTTCAAAACCATAATTAAAGTATGAAAATCATACATAAACCAGGGGAAAACATTGTTCAACAACAAACATTCAAAACCCTTAACCCTTGTTATAAAACCAACATGAATATCTCATGAACAATACTTTAAAACATGTGTTTTTAACAAATTAACTATGAGGGAAGAGTAACACGCCTTAAATAACAATAAATTTGAAGAGAAATCAACCCTTGATCCCTTAGATAACCAACTTAATGAAACCCTAGCTTGAATTGCTTGAGGGAATTTAGAGAGTGTTTGAGAAGTTACTTAGATATTTTTTTTAGTTTTAATGACACCCTAAAGAGGTTATAAGACGTTGATTTCAATTTGGGCAAGATGGAAAATATTTAGAATTTCCTTAACTTAATAGTTAAAAAAGTGTTGCCATTGACTACGGGTCAACCGTTGACTCGTACCCACTCCTTATGACTCATCACCATGAGTTATAACCAAGACAGTATCTAGGACCCCCACACACCATTGACCCTACGACTCAACTGGAACCACTCATAATGAGACCCTACGACTCGTAGGGTCCAGTCGTAGTCAAGAAAGAACCCAATTGGGTAAACACTGGACATTCTACGATTTTACCCAATGACTCATAACAAGTCCTTACAGCTCATAGTAAGCCATTCACACTCAGAGCAGATTTTAGCCACTTAATTTTTTTTATTTGGTTACAATTGGGTCCATACGACCCATCAAGACTCCCTACGGCTAGTACACCCAAGTAGTATTCAAGACAATAACTCAAGCACTATTCATTGGTCACCTTATGACTAGGGTCACCTGGCCCGTCAAAACACATTACGACTTGTTGATGATAGGCGAATTTACGTGCCTATATCAATATATTTTGCCCATATTTTAGCCTAGTTTTGAGAACTAATTATCTATTTCATGCACTTTTAGTCCTTTTTCCTATAAATGAGCTAACAAACATGATTAGTAAAGTTTCAGGTATAAATGATGCAAAATACAACATTTTATGGCTTACTTGACGCAAAAAAAAGCTCACAAACGAAGTGGAAAGGAGCTGGACGCCTAAAGGACCAAATCTGCTGCATGGAAAATCTGTCCCGGGCTAAAACAGCAATTCTGAAGACTTTGGGGACTTACAGACACAAAGCTGGATTTTTACCAAGATACATTAACCTAGTGCAATTAGGTTATGTGTTTCACTAATCTATTTGGATTATGATATTGTAACCTTACCCTAGTACATTTGGGTCAAGGATTTCATTAGTATATTAGGATTTGGTTATTTATTTCATTAGCTTAGTAGGAGTAGGATAGGAGTATTATAAATATCCTATCATGCTAGAGATTTTAAGACATTCTTAATTCTTAATTCTTCAATTCTTCACTTAATTCAACAATTAATTTTCTTCCATCCCTCTCATCTTCCACTACAAACACTGCTAATCTACTCTTCTATTCGTAAATTCCACAACAAGAGAATCGTTACTTTCTACGGTATCACCAAAACCACACGCCTAAACACCTACTTTTCACGCCATCCACTATGCAAAACGTGATATCCTTCGCACTCATGGGTAACTAAACGTCTTAGTTGGGGTTATGAAAGCCGAATGAGTTACTATCTATAGCTGTGAGTTTGTGAGTTCAAGACACGTATATTGCTTATATCATTACGCTCTTCATCTTAATCTACATTCTTTGCGGTTGCAAACGCAAGAATATGCCAGTCTAACATTTAACTTGTTCGAGAGAAAGGTTATTTGTCTGGAAAAGAGATAATGTCAAGGTAGTAGGACACCCTTTCCTATTAAAAAGCTAGTGCCGTAACTGGACTAACCTCTTGGAGAATTCGTACCGTTAGACACGCTTTAAGCTCGAGAGAGTTAAAGTGAAATAGTCCTTGTTCAGGTCGAGAGACGCTTGGATTTACCATCGACTACAATTCTCTATAAGCAATTGCATGTCAAGACTCTACACACTCATAGCCGATAGAGACGTATACCTCAGAAGGTGGACATAACCCCAACGCTTCAATTCTCATTGTTTCACAACCTACGAAATACTCTCTTTTTACTTTGCTATTTTCAGCTTTTATTTCATTACTTTGGTTACTTATTACAATCCCCCCTTCTTACGAGACTTGCACCAAAAGTCTATTAATTTTGCTTACTTGTTGGCCAAGCTATTCCCTGTGGGATCGACACCCAACCCAGGTTGGGTTCTATATTTGCTAACGACCGCTTTACACTCAAACGAGAGCTGTAGATTGAGCGTTATCAAAAATTGGCGCCGTTGCCGGGGAATACGAGTGTCAATCAAGTTCATAATAATTACTAGACCCTTTGGTCAAAGATTCTCGTATTTTTACGTTTAGTTTTTGTTTTTGCTTATTGCAGGTTTTTCTTTTAGTGCATGCCCCATACTAGAAGTTCTGGTCAACCGTTATTACCAATCAATCCTGAACCACAACGAATTAGAAGAATGGAAGCACAAGCTGAAATCGACAGGATGGCTGCTCAACACGAGCAAGCAAGATTAGCTGCTCTTGCCGCTGCTCAAGTCCAACAACAAAACATTGATAATCCTGGGCGAGCAACAAACCCTGACGATGAGGATTTAGGAGATGACGAGTTGATAAACCCAAGGCATGGCGCTGAAATTGCAACACCTGCCAACAGAAGAGGTCGACAAGCTTGGTATAGGTATGATCGCCAACCTTTGCAACCAGCTTTCGACGATGATGATGATGATCTTGATGGTGCCGGAGCCATTGGAGCCATAATTCCACCACCATTAGCGCCCGGAGCCAAGTTCAACATCACTAGCACTATGATTCAGTTATTGCAACTCAAGGGATTATTTGGTGGACTAGCAGGCGATGATCCGAATATGCATCTCATCAACTTTATTTCTACATGCAAGTCTTTTGACAATCCTGGTGTTGGTCAGAATGCTATTCGATTACGTCTATTTCCATTGTCTCTGTCTGGGGAGGCAACACTATGGTTGAATGGGCTGACTCCTGATTCAATTACAAATTGGAGGCAATTGAGAGACACTTTCCTAGAAAGATTCTTTCCGCCATCCAAAAGGGCTCACTTAAGAGATGAAATCAGCAACTTTCGTCAGCTTCCCTCTGAAGCTCTTCACAAAACATGGGAGAGGTTCAAGACAAAGCTAGCGAGATGCCCAAACCATCACATGACTAATGTTCACCTCATGGAGATCTTGTATAGAGCCTTGAATTCAGTAACTAAACCAGTGGTGGACAACGCAGCTGGAGGTTTTTTTATGGACCTTACCTTTGGTCAAGCAAGCAATATGCTAGATCGAATGACTAAGAAAAGTAGAGCTTGGCATACCAGGGACTCTGAGTTAGCAAGCGCCACTTTATCTATTGGCATGTCTGCAGACCAAAGAAGAAGAGAAGAAGAACGTGAGCAAGACATGGCGCACATGAAAACACAATTGGATCTTCTGACAAAGCACTTATTATTAAGGAAGACCGAAAAAGTGAAAGATGTGGCGCTAAAAGGCGGAGACGAATCTGATTCGGAAGAAGAGGCCAACTACTTGACCAATCAGGGGGGTTTCCGTGGGAATGCCCAAGGAAACCAAGGTCGGAACTATTATGATAAATCTGGAATCAAAGACCAAGGTACTTGGAAGAAAAATAATGAAAAGAGTGGTTTGTACGTTCCCCCTGGTAAACGTGATACCACCACATCTAATTCTATGGAAGACATGATGGCTAAGTTATTAAAAGGAGTGGAAGCAACGAGCGCGGGAGTTAAGGAGGTGATTGATGATTTGTCCTCCATGAAGCAACTAGTTGATTCTCATTCCACTTCTATAAAGCAAATAGAGCAGCAATTGAGCCAACTTTCAGCAGCATTCAATCAAAGAAAGGCTGGCACCTTACCGAGCGATACTGTGCAAAACCCAAGGAATGATGGGTCATGCATGGCCATCACTACCAGAAGTGGTAAGGTGCTGGAAACTTCAGCAAAAGGCAAACAAGTGGTTGATGTAGCAGCAGACATTGACGCCACACCTAGTGACGTTACAAGAGAAGAAGCCGCAACAACTACTTCAAACGTCAAGGATGTTTTACCTAGTGACGTGCAGCCTGGAAAAAATGATAAACAGAAGCAAGAGGAGAAGAAAGCCATGGAGAGAACACTTCCATACCCACCACCACCTTTTCCACAAAGATTGAAGAAGGTGGCCGATGACACTAAGTTCAGCAAATTTATGACTATGTTGAAGCAGCTGACCATTAATGTCCCATTGGTAGAGGCACTTGAACAAATGCCTGGGTATGCGAAGTTTATGAAAGATCTTTTGACTAAGAAGAGGGCAGCAAGTTATGAGCTGAAAGATGATGTGCACCATTGTAGTGCAATTGCTACTCGATCGATAGTTCAGAAGAAGGCCGACCCCGGAGCTTTCACGATTCCTTGCACCGTCGGATCTTTGGACTGTGCTAAAGCATTGTGTGACTTAGGAGCCAGCATCAACTTGATGCCATTATCGATCTATAAGAAGTTGGGGTTAGGAGATCCTACACCAACTAATATGAGGCTTGTTATGGCGGATAGGTCGATAAAATGACCGGTTGGTATTCTATGCGAAGTCTTGCTGAAGGTATCTTCATTCATATTTCCAGCAGACTTTGTCATCTTGGATTGTGAAGCAGATTCAGAGGTTCCCATAATCTTGGGACGCCCTTTCCTTGCTACGGGAAGTGTGCTCATAGATTTGAGAGCTAATGAGCTTTCATTCTGAATAAATGACGAAGTGGTTCGCTTTGATGTTTGCAAATCAATGAAGCAACCCAAAGATCTGAGTGTATTTTCTGTGGCTGATGTTGTATTTGATGATGAGAACGAGTTACTTGCTGAAGAGCAAATTATTGATGATCCTTTGGAGGTTTCGCTCATGAAAGGAGAGAATGATGATGCTGAAATTTCTGAAGACGATATTTGTGCTCTATCGGGATTAGGGACATATCACTATACCCCCAAAAAGCTGGATCTTGATCTCAAGAATCGACCCACACCTCCAGCTAAGCCATCTATTGAAGAACCACCCACGTTAGAATTGAAGGAGCTACCAAGCCATTTGAAGTACGCCTTCTTAGGAAGCGAAAACACTCTTCCAGTCATTGTAGCAGCCGATTTGGGTGAGCAGCAAGTTGCAGCTCTTATTGCAATCTTACGCAAGTATATTAGAGCTATTAGATGGACCATTGCGGATATTATTGGTATTCCACCTGGGATTTGCACACATAAAATTCAGCTTCAAGAAAAGTGCACACCCACCATTGAACATCAAAGACGTCTAAACCCACCAATGCAAGAAGTGGTGAAGAAGGAGATTATCAAGTGGTTAGACGCAGGAGTCGTGTATCCTATTTCTGATAGTACATGGGTAAGCCCAGTACAATGTGTTCCCAAGAAAGGAGGTATGACGGTGGTTGCGAATGCAAAGAATGAGCTTATTCCACTCAGGCCCGTTACTGGATGGAGAGTATGCATGGACTACCGCAAGCTGAATTCTTGGATGCTCAAGGATCACTTCCCCATGCCATTTATGGACCAAATGCTAGATCGATTAGCGGGGAAAGGATGGTTTTGCTTCTTGGATGGTTATTCAGGTTACAATCAGATTTGTATTGCCCCCAAAGACCAAGAAAATATAACGTTTACATGCCCATATGGTACTTTTGCCTTCAAACGCATGCCATTCGGGTTGTGTAACGCACTAGCCACCTTTCAACGTTGTATGATGTCTATTTTCTCTGATATGGTAGAAGACACTTTGGAGGTATTTATGGATGACTTTTCAGTTGTTGGTGAGTCTTTTGAAGCATGTTTGGCAAACTTGAGCATGGCATTGCAAAGATGTGTAGAGTTCAACCTTGTGCTGAATTGGGAGAAGTGCCACTTCATGGTAAAAGAAGGAATCGTTCTTGGGAACAAGATTTCCGAAAGAGGAATAGAGGTTGATCGCGCCAAAATAGAGGTAATTGAGAAGCTACCACCTCCAATTTCGGTGAAGGGAGTTCGTAGTTTTCTTGGCCATGCTGGGTTTTATCGTAGATTCATCAAAGACTTCTCCAAAATTTCTAGTCCATTGTGCAAACTATTGGAGAAAGATGCGAAGTTTGACTTTAATGATGATTGCTTAAAGGCATTCGAATGCCTTAAAGAAAAACTCATTGAAGCCCCTATCATGGTAGCACCAGATTGGACGCTCCCGTTTGAAATCATGTGTGATGCTAGTGGTGTAGCCGTTGGTGCTGTTCTTGGACAGAGAAAGGAGAAATTATTTCATCCTATCTACTATGCGAGTAAGGTCCTAAATGAAGCCCAAAGGAACTACACTGTTACTGAACAAGAGCTCTTAGCCTATCTATTGGGTACTAAGGTGATCGTTCATACAGACCATGCAGCTCTTAGGTATCTAATGACAAAGAAGGATGCAAAACCAAGGCTGATTCGATGGGTATTGCTGCTGCAAGAGTTTGATTTCGAAGTCAAAGATAGAAGAGGTTGCGAGAACCAAGTGGCTGATCACCTATCCAGACTTGAGAATGAGTATGTGGCGCAACCATAAAATCAGATTGATGATGCATTCCTTGACGAGGAGATACTAGCAACAACAATGGAGAAATTACCATGGTATGCCGACTTTGCAAATTTCGTGGTGAGTAATGTGTTACCTTCCAATTTATCTTACCACCAGAGGAGGAAGTTTATGCATGACGTTCAGCACTACTATTGGGATGAGACTTATTTGTTTCGAAGATGCGCGGATGGTATCATTCGACGATGTATATCCCATGAAGAAGTACCTACTATATTGGAAGCATGCCACACTTCGCAAGTTGGAGGACATCATGCAGGGAATCGAACGGCAAGGAAAGTCTTGCAAAGCGGTTATTATTGGCCTACAATATTCAGAGATGCATATGACTATGTGCGAAGGTGTGACCAATGCCAACGTCAAGGTGCTATTTCAAAACACCATGAAATGCCCATGTCCAAAATTCTGGAGGTAGAACTCTTTGATGTGTGGGGTATTGATTTCATGGGACCATTCGTGAATTCATTTGGAATGAAGTACATATTGGTTGCTGTGGATTATGAGTCAAAATGGGTTGAAGCTGTAGCATTGGCCGACAACGAAGGAAAGCGTGTGGTAGCGTTTTTAAAGAAGAATATCTTCTCTCGCTTTGGAGTACCTCGTACTATCATAAGTGATGGAGGATCTCACTTTTGCAACAAGCTATTCAAATCTGTATTGGCCAAGTATGGAGTCAAGCAACACAAGGTAGATATGCCTTATCACCCACAAACGAGTGGACAAGTAGAGGTTTCCAATTGGGAGATCAAGCAAATCCTTGCGAAGACGGTAAATGCTAATAGGAAGGATTGGTCTCGGAAGCTAGATGATGCACTATGGGCGTATAGGACTGCATTCAAGACACCCATTGGCATGTCACCTTATCAGCTAGTTTATGGGAAAGCTTATCATCTACCCATCGAGCTTGAATACAAGGCATTGTGGGCATTGAAGCACTTGAATCTGAATTGGGATGATGTGAAGAACCTGAGGTTGGAGCAGCTGAACGAACTAGATGAATTTCGTCTCCATGCATATGAAAGATCAGATTTATACAAGGAGCGGATGAAGAAGTATCATGATCAGCGGATTGTTCGACGAAACTTCCAAAAAGGTGACATGGTACTACTCTTTAATTCCAGACTCAAGCTCTTCCCAGGTAAGTTAAAATCGAAATCATTTAAAGTCATTCAAGTCTACTCGTCTGGAGTAGTCGAATTGGAAAACAATGAGGGTGTTATCTTCAAAGTGAATGGCCAACGTGTCAAGCCATATATCGGTCCTCTTGACTCGATGAATGACATGTCCATCACTTATCTCGACGAAGTCTAAGTACTCGAGATTACTACGTTGAGCCACGACAATAAATAAGGCGCTAGATGGGAGGCAACCCATCGTACTAATCATTTTCATTTGTTTTGAGCTAATATAGGTGCAAGAAGTATGCAACGAGGAGATTGATTTCAATTGACGATTTGGTCGCATTGTATGGTAAAGTTGGTAAGGTAGGAATGGTGATGCATAAGGCTATGAATTGAGCCTTTCTCACGTCATAATAGGCTTCGAGGAAGGCTAGGCCTTGGTAAAAATAGGCCACGAACGATGCACAACCTATTCTATAGCCTAAGGACTCGGAATCTAGTGTGCTATACACTATGCGCCGCCTATTCCTAGGTATGCTTTTGACTATGCGCCGCCTATGCTATGGCATTTGAGATACTGAGACCAAATGCCATAGACTATGCGGCGCATATGTCTAGAAATGCCATAGACTATGCAGCGCATATGTCCCATTATGCCATGGACAATGCGCCGCATATGTCATTGATATGCCGAGAGATATGCGCCGCATATGTGGTGATCTTGTCCCCAAATACGATTGTAAATGGGTCGTAACCCGACCCATACTCTTCCTATATAAAGGGGACTTGGTTTTATAACACAACCACATTAGAAACAACCCTAAAGGCGCCGCATAACACTCCAAATCCTCTCAAAATTTTCTTCCTTTGTTCTTCCAATTCACAACAACTTCTCCACAATCTTCAAGCAAGTAAGTACTCTCTTATTCTTCATCTATTTATCGTAAGTACTACGTTGATATGCTTATTATATTTTTCTAAATCATGTGAGATTGGTGGTGATGTTCATGTGTTTGGATAATTGTTACAAGATCGTGTGATTGAATATATACGTAGGGAATTCTTGACTTGTTTTTGACTTGAATTTTGTTTCGATAGCATTGTTATGATAGTTGCTGAATTAATATGGCTATGAATATTGCTTAAGATTGTTGGTTGGATGATTACATGATAGACTATCCCGGCCATCGGGATAAGGTTATAGTGCCTATCGACTTAGGAGGTTGTGCTTGTTGTAAGAATAATAATTCCATGTGGTATCCCCTAGGTTGTAGTGTTGCTATATCCACCATGAAAGTAGTCCAATAGCTGTAAATAAGTGATTTAATGCTGATTTTCTTGTCGGAATACAATCCTAAAACGGATGTCGACGAAATCTGAGTACTCGACCACTTTCACTTCACTGATTTGTGTTAACAAGATTAAGTGTGGGGTGGTACCCCTAGTGCCTGCATATAGATTATATAAAGTGAGATTGTGCTGCAACTAACATTATTTCTAGTCTCAGGTACAATGGCACCTAAAGCAAAGCAAGGCAAGGAGAAGGCTACCACGTCCCAAAAGGACAAGAAGAGAAGTCGAAAAGACCAAGGAGAATCATCTTCAGCACACCTACCACGAAGAATGTTCGGAATAAAGTGGGTTCTTGAGGAAGAAGCCAAAGCATGGTACAGCAGCAACAAAGAAAAGAAATATGTGCACGTCGACTTGATCAACAAGGAGACCTTAGCAAAGAAGGAGCCGCAAATGTTGGCTAAAATAATGGCTTTGAAGCTAGATTTCATCTTCCACGACATGGGAGAGTGCAATCTTGACTTGACAAGAGAATTATATGCCAACTGGTCGCCAAACACAACAGGCAACGAAGTCAAAATTCGGGGCCAAGTGTTACAGCTTACAGCGGAATGGATCAACTCTTTTGTTGGCCTACCTTCGGTCGACCCTGCACCATACAAAGAGCTGTACAGCAGGCCTCCTTACAGAGCGATAAGACACACGCTTTGTGGAAGCAGATCAATGGCAAGATGGGGCAGACATATGGAAACAGGCCGTCACAACACCTTCCCCTATGCTCCACTAAATAGGGAAGCAAGAATCTGGATGCGCATTGTCAACTCATGCCTTATTCCTGGGACGCAATACACCAAGATATCGAGAGATAGAGTGTGTTTGGTTTATGCGTTGATGACGAATGTCCCTATCAACTTTGGGGCAATCATTCGATCTACCATGAGGAAGGCCAGACTCCACCGAAGGTCCCATTTCACATTCGGCAATTTGTTGACAACAATATTGCGGAAGGAGGATATAGAAGAGGAACCAGCTGACCACAAACTCCAACATAACCCAAAGAAGGTTGACCTCACCAAGGTCAAAGATGCTGAAACAACACATGGAGTCAACCTTACTACTGCGGAAAGACATGCTCGTGACGAGAGTTTCTTCCGTCATCTCTATGGCATGACACGATTCACTATGATGAGTGGTGGACGTATTCCAACTGCTGAAGAGTTCCAACAGCTGGACCATGACTACCCAATGAACAGGCATGCCCGGGAGATGTGTGGAGTGGGCTTATATTTTGAGGAAGCTCTTGACGATGACGTGCCATCTGATGATGATAGACGCTTGCCTGATTTTGATGATGAGGAGAACTCTGACGATGACTCTTATGATGATTCAGACGAAGGGGGTATGACCCCCGACATTGATGAGGTGTCCGACTAAACCAGGTTCTTCGCATTTATTTTCCACTGAGGGCAGTGTCCCGTCTAAGTGTGGGGTGGCAGAATCTGCATGCTATACTTCTTTGTTTGCACCTATGTTTGTATGTTTGCTTGTTTACTTTGTTTTTTTTTTAGTCCATTTTTTTGTTTTTTTTCGTTTGACGTTTTTTTTTAATTTTTTAGGAGTAAAATTTTTCTAGCTACGCATGAAATTATTTTGATAGGCAGCATGAGATTAGAACAAGAGTATGTGCTACTATTGTGACTATTGAGACATTTAGGCTCTAGTTGTGACTTATTATGTGATATTGTGTGACTCAATTCCTTCACTTGTGAGTCGAGAGTCTATATTACTTCCAAACAAGTCGACCATGTGCCTTGTGTGTGCGAGATAATAGTATATTCTATGTTTGTGGCTGATGCTAGAACTTGCCTGGTATGTATGCAAAGCGAAAATAAGGAATGTAAGTTTAGGATATGATTTAGGCATTTCTTTGGCAACCTATACATGTTTACCTTCAGTTTTACCTACCCATGTACATCATCCTAGTTAACCCTTTTGAACCTTTAGCCTATTTCTTTGACAACCTTGTATGTAAGCCTAAACCATTTTTTCAAGACCGTAATTTGATCCAAATTCCTAAGTGCTTTAAAGTGAAAAAGTCATGTGACTAAATAAGAGGAAATTGGGTGAGTATGATGCTTTAAATTGTAATGGTGCTTGAATGTGTTATGAAAAAGAAAGTGTTGTCATAAGAGGTATGCTGTGAAAAGAAAAAAGGAAAAGAAAGATGAAAAGTGAGTTGTGCTTAAAATTGAAAAACAAAAGAGGAGAACAAGGGTGGTGGAACAAAAGAAAGAAGAAAGGTTGAAAGAAGAAAGTGTCAATGATACAATGTGATGTATTAAAGTGCTTAGGAACTTAGTCACTATTCCTGGCCAAAATAGTTGATCCTACCCGTCCCTTAGCCTACATTACAAACCATCAAAAGACCTACTTGATCCTAATCTTAACATTCCGATATTTAGTAGAGTACTACATTAAAGGCAAGCTTATGGTCATTAGTTGCTACATATGAATTCTTTGTGAGAGTGAGATCAAGGACATCTTGATACCCATGTTTGAAAAATATGCTATATTTGTGAGTGATTATGGGTACTATATTGTGAGACACACATGGTTGATGAGTTTTGGATAGTTGTATATGATTCTATGTACCTTAACATTTGCATGCGAGCTGATCACCATCACGAGTCTATGCTTGAGGTTAAATTGTTTCTACTTATAATCGGAAAGCTACTCTTTGTTGATAATTGTGGTGCTTGTCTTGATAAATGTTTTGTGTTGTTGCTGTAAAAACCTTAAGTCGATGCTTAGAAGGACATGATATGTTGTTCAAGGATGAACAAAGCTCTAAGTGTGGGGTGTTGATGATAGGCGAATTTACGTGCCTATATCAATATATTTTGCCTATATTTTAGCCTAGTTTTGAGAACTAATTATCTATTTCATGCACTTTTAGTCCTTTTTCCTATAAATGAGCTAACAAACATGATTAGTAAAGTTTCAGGTATAAATGATGCAAAATACAGTATTTTATGGCTTACTTGACGCAAAAGAAAGCTCACAAACGAAGTGGAAAGGAGCTGGACGCCTAAAGGACCAAATCTGCTGCATGGAAAATCTGTCCCGGGCTAAAACAGCAATTCTGAAGACTTTGGGGACTTACAGACACAAAGCTGGATTTTTACCAAGATACATTAACCTAGTGCAATTAGGTTATGTGTTTCACTAATCTATTTGGATTATGATATTGTAACCTTACCCTAGTACATTTGGGTCAAGGATTTCATTAGTATATTAGGATTTGGTTATTTATTTCATTAGCTTAGTAGGAGTAGGATAGGAGTATTATAAATACCCTATCATGCTAGAGATTTTAAGACATTCTTAATTCTTAATTCTTCAATTCTTCACTTAATTCAACAATTAATTTTCTTCCATCCCTCTCATCTTCCACTACAAACACTGCTAATCTACTCTTCTATTCGTAAATTCCACAACAAGAGAATCGTTACTTGCTACGGAATCACCAAAACCACACGCCTAAACACCTACTTTTCACGCCATCCTCCATGCAAAACGTGATATCCTTCACACTCATGGGTAACTAAACCTCTTAGTTGGGGTTATGAAAGCCGAATGAGTTACTATCTATAGCTGTGAGTTTGTGAGTTCAAGACACGTATATTGCTTATATCATTACGCTCTTCATCTTAATCTACATTCTTTGCGGTTGCAAACGCAAGAATATGCCAGTCTAACATTTAACTTGTTCGAGAGAAAGGTTATTTGTCTGGAAAAGAGATAATATCAAGGTAGTAGGACACCCTTTCCTATTAAAAAGCTAGTGTCGTAACTGGACTAACCTCTTGGAGAATTCGTACCGTTAGACACGCTTTAAGCTCGAGAGAGTTAAAGTGAAATAGTCCTTGTTCAGGTCGAGAGACGCTTGGATTTACCATGGACTACAATTCTCTATAAGCAATTGCATGTCAAGACTCTACACACTCATAGCCGATAGAGACGTATACCTCAGAAGGTGGACATAACCCCAACGCTTCAATTCTCATTGTTTCACAACCTACGAAATACTCTCTTTTTACTTTGCTATTTTCAGCTTTTATTTCATTACTTTGGTTACTTATTACAATCCCCCCTTCTTACGAGACTTGCACCAAAAGTCTATTAATTTTGCTTACTTGTTGGCCAAGCTATTCCCTGTGGGATCGACACCCAACCCAGGTTGGGTTCTATATTTTCTAACGACCGCTTTACACTCAAACGAGAGCTGTAGATTGAGCGTTATCACTTGTCAGGTGATTCCTTGCTGGCAGAAAGTTTAGAACTCGTAAAATATTCAAGAACCAAAAACCCTGGACATTACATACTCCCCCAGGATCATTCCTTCTCGAATGATAGGACAAGGCATTTATTTGCACAATTTGACTCTACATAACACTACTCTTTTCTTTAACAAAGAAGGAAAAAATGCCAAGGAAATCACCATTTCCTTTAACAATGTCAAAAAACAAAGATGTCAAGGAACACATACCTTAAGCATGATTTTTCAGAACAAGTACTTGGACTTTATGTCCTCCTTGGCTTCCCACGTTACTTTCTCAACCCTTTGTTCCTCCAAAGAACCTTTATCGATTCCATATTCTTGGTCCACAACCAACAACATTTCTGATCAAAAATATCAACTGGGACTTCCTCAGAAGATAAGGAATCCAAAATACCCACCTCCTTCAAAGGAACAACCGTTGAAGGATCACCCACACACTTTCTCAATATTGAAACGTGAAACACCGGATGAATGGAGCTCAAACTTTACAGAAACTCTAATTCATATGCGACACTACCAACCCTCTTCAAAACCACGTACTGACCAACATAACGGGGATTGAGCTTCCCCTTCTTACCGAACCACATCACTCCCTTTACGAGGGATACCATAAGAAATACCCAATCACCAACACTCAACTCTAACTCCCTTCGCCTCATATCAACATAGGACTTTTGGCGACTTTAGGGGGACTTAAGTCTATCCCAAATCACCTTGACCTTCTCCATGTCTTGGTGAACCAAATATGGGCCAAACAACTTATTTTTATCAACCTTAAATCACCCAATAGGATACCTACACCTCCTTCCATATAAGACCTCAAACGGAGCCATACCAATGCTAGAGTGATAACTGTTATTGTAGGTAAATTCTATGAGAGGTAGGTGGTAAACCTAGCCACCCCCAAATTAAAATACACAAGCTCAAAGCATTCTTCCAAAACCTAAATCCTTCTTTTTGCTTGTCCATCCATCTGTAGCTGAAAAGCGGTACTAAGGGCCACCTTAGTCCCCAAACCTCGTTGGAACGACCTCCCAAAGTGCGATGATAACTGAGTACCCTGATCAGATATGATATAAACTAGAGTACCATGTAACTTCACTATCTCCTTAATGAATAACTTGGCATAATCCTCAAAAGAGAAATTAACCCTCATTGGCAAGAAGTAAGCTGACTTAGTCATCCTATCCATGATGACCCAAATCAAATCAAATTGCTAGAGAGACCGCAGAAGACCGGTAACAAAACCCATATTAATTATCTTTTATTTTCATACCAGAAGTTCAATCTCTTGAGTCAACCCATCAAGCCTCAAGTGCTCTACCTTCACTTGTTGACACACCATCCACTTAGCCACAAAATTGACCACATCCCGCTTCGTATTATTCCACCAATAAATTTCCTTGAGATCATGGTACATTTTCATTGAACTAGGATGAATAGTATAATGCGACTCATGAGCTTCGGCCAAAATCCTTTCTCTCAATCCATCAACATCGAGAACACTAAATCTTATTTGGTACCTCAAGATACCATCACCACCAAACTCAAAAACCATCACTTTCTGCCTACCTATATTATTATTGATTTGTATTAGAATAGGATCCAACACTTATTTCTCCTTCCCTTCAGCTCCAAGAGATGACCTCACCACCTTTTGAACTATCACACTACCATCCTCAAAATCCAAGAGAAGGACTTCTAGATTAGCCAAATGGTGAATATCCTTCACCAAATACCGCTTCTTCTCATCCACATAAGATAAGCTTTCCATGGACAACCTTCTACGATTATCAGAAACCATATTAGCTTTACCTGGATGATAGCGGAGACTCATGTCACAGTCTTTTAGCAACTCAAGCCACCTTCTTTGCCTGAGATTCAATTATTTCTGGGTGAACACGTATTGCAGGCTCTTATGATTAGAATAAATATCAACATGGACCACATACAAATAATCCCGCTAGATCTTTAATGCAAACACCACAACTAACAATTCCAAATCATGGGTCGAATAATTCTTCTCATGAACTTTCAACTTTCTAGAAACATATGCAACAACCTTTCCATATTGCATTAACGCATAACCTATCCCTATCTAGGATGCATTATAATAGACAACAAAACCATCAGTGCCTTCAGGTAGAGTCAAGACCAGACCGAAGTAAACTTATACTTCAGTTTTTAGAAACTACCCTTAGAAGAATTAGACCAAAAGCATTTCGCCTTCTTCTAAGTTAACCTAGTTAATGGGGAAGTGATAGAAGAGAAACTTTCCATAAACCTTCTATAGTAGCTGGCTAAACCTTCAAACCTTTGAATATCACATGGAGTCGTGGCTCTAGGCCACTTCCTAACCACTACAACCTTCTGTGGATCCATTGTGATCTATTTACTAGAAACAACATGACCATATAAGTCACAACATTCAACCAGAACTCATACTTAGAAAACTTTGCATACAAATACTGATCCTTTAGGGTCTGCAACTCAAGGCCAGAGGTGATCGGCACGATCCACTTTACTCTAGAAATACACCAAAATATCATTAATAAAGACAATGACAAATAAGTCTATGAACTAATGAAAAAGCCCAATTCATAAGATCCATAAACCCAACTAGGGCATTGGTTAAAACAAAGGACATCACCAAAGTCTCAAAATGATCATACCGAGTTTGGAAAGAAGCCTAGGGAAATTTGCCTCCCTAATCTTCAACTGATGGTACCCAGGCCGAAGATCAATCTTGGAAATATACCTAACACTCTGAAGTTGATCAAAGAGATCATCAGTCCTCATAAGAGGATACTTATTGTTCTCGGTTATTTTATTTAATTTACGATAATAAATACACATCCCGAGGAACCAAACTTCTTATGAACGAAGAGCCCAGGAGCACCCCACAAATACACACTAGGGTGGATAAAACCCTTGTCAAGAAGATCTTTCAACTTCTCCTTGAGTTTTTTCAACTCAGTCGAAGTCATCTTATAAGGAGGTATAGAAATAGAATAAGTGTTCGGAAGAAGATCAATCCCAAAATTGATTTCCCTATCAGTAGGTACACCAGGAAGATCATCAGGGAACACCTCAAAAAGTTCACAAACCACAGAGACAGTCTGCAAAGAAGGACCTTCAGATCTAGAATTCTTAATATGCACTAAGCAATATAGGCACCCTTTGGAAACTAATTTTTGGGCTCTAAGATACAAAATTAACCTTCCCTTAGGCACTAGCAAATTACTTTCCTATTCGATTTTTGACTTATTTGGAAAATGGAAACTGACCCTTCGGGTTCAACAATCATAAGATGCATAGTATAAAGGCAACCAATTCATTCCCAAAATCACATCAAAGTCCAACTCTATTAGATCCACCAAGGTCTCCATAGCATGAACCAACATCACACAACCCATACAGACTCTTCTAGCCACAATAGAGTCACCCACCAGGGGACACCAAAAAAGGGTCCAAAATACACTCAGGATCAAAACCAAAATGGATTGCCACATAAGGGGTCACATAAGAGAGAGTAGACCCAATATAAAGTAGAAAATATACATCACGAGAAAAGAGCTTAAGCATACTAGTAATAACATCGGAGGATGCCTCAGAATCCTAGCTAGTGGCAAGAGCATACAAACGGTTTTGACCCATGTTGGAGCCAGAAATAGAAGTAGCACCCTTTGGTGCAGGAGCAGATAAAGTGGCAACATAAATCTTATTTGCCCCAAAGCAACTTTAGATGGACAATCCCTCTGCAGATGACCGTCTGACCATATTTAAAGCACTTATTCCTTTTTTTCTCATAAAAACCACGATGCACCTGACCATAAAATCTACAAGGAGGATATGAACAAACTCATTGATCCCCACTAGCCTGCAACTAGGATCCTAGTGCTCTAAACCAACTACCATATTGAGAACGATGGTAACCCGACGACTTCAGATGAGGAGCACTAGCCTAGAGTAGGAACCAAAATTTCCCCACTTCTTCTTAGACCACTTTCCACCATCTCTACCACTCTGTTGCTGACCTCCACCCTGATCTGAATAGCAAATATACTTACTATGACTTTCACTTATCTCTGCTAGCTTCTTATTTTTCCCTCCACTTTTTTCATAAATAACACAAGTCTAGAGATGTCCATATCCTTGTTCAACAAGGCAACTTTGCTCTCCAAGATCAACTCATGGGATAACCCCAAAGTAAATTTCCTCATTTTAGCCCTCATACTAGACACTAATTCAGGAACATAATACGCCAACTGATGAAACTTTAAGGCATACTCCGTTACTAATATCCTTCCTTACTTCAGATTCACAAATTCCTTGGCCTTCACCTCCCACATCTCCCGAGGAAAGAAGGGGTCAAGGAAAGCACTAAAAAAATTATCCCACAAAGCGGACTCAACATTATCACCCCTAGACTGGTCATACTCCTCATACCATTGGTATGCTACATCCTTCAACTAATAAGCAACAAACTCTCTACCCTCCACATCAGTAGCATCATCACACAAAAAATCTTTTACATCTCATCAATAAAGTTTTGAGGATCTTCATCAACTTTAGAACCAGTGAAAGTAAGTGAAATCAACCTCATAAATTGGCCAACCCTAGTGGTCTCAGATAATGGAACAATAAAAGCAACACGCTCTATCTGGGGGGCGACTAATTGGGTAAGCAAATGAATTAACTGAGAAAACTCAGAATTAAACACATTAACTTGATGTGCCTGAGGAGGGATAGGGGGAATCAGTGGAGCTCCCTCAGGGCCATTAGAAGAAACGACCCTCAACAGGGTCTGACCTTCTAAAGTTTGATGAGCTTTGTCCACATTGTCCTCAGATGGGATAGATGAGTTACCATGAGCATCAAATCTTCTGGGAGCATGATCTAAAAAGCGAACACACAAGAATTAGAGGAGATTCAAGACCTTAGACTATATAGCTTTAAGTAAAACAATAAGAAAGAGAAACATTCCTAAATGCCTTGTAGCCTCTCCCTTATAAGTATGGTGCGCTACACACCCATAAATGAGACTTTACTTGACACGACTTTGATGGATACCCAATGAAACCAAACCTGGCTTTGATACCATCTTTGTTAGGACCTGAACCAGGGCCTAGCCATGACAAGTATCTCAAACCTCACGTGCACCGAAGATCACCCATGCACCTAACCAAACCAAACACATCATCCCCTAAGGTTTGATGAATTTTAAACATACAACAAGATTGTATGGAAACTTTAGGAAATTAAAAATATATCTTTAATCGACGATCGATGATCGGCGAAACAACTGACCAACACTGCCTAATATACACAAATCTCCAAACAAACCTTTCAAAATAAAGAATCAAAACTAAGTATCAATGAAATGTCGGGACATGCCCTCGACTATACCCAAAAACATGTCTAAACAGTCAGAGACATAAGACACCAAAACAAGAAATGTAGACTTTTAATGTATGGAAGCTCACCACTTCGATGTCAACTCATGAACTGATCCCAAATCCTAATCACTGAGCAGGAGGAGTAGAAGTATGTCCAATTCTGCATCGCATGGTGATACAACATCTGAAGGCGTTTAGTAGTTTGAGTGCTAGCATAAAACTCAAGGATAAGGTTAACAAAATAAGACGATCAATAGTTCAAAATCATTCAAAACCAATGCACATAGTCAAATGCATATACATTGACCAACCCGACCGGGAGCCTTGTAATAATAGCCATCGTAAGTTCGACCGGGACCGAAGATCACCCCCGTTACACAACCCAACTTCCAGCCGTATGCCTTGAGGTTGTTGAATTTCGAGCATATAATAAGATAGTGTAACAACTCACATGAAGACTTTGGGATAGGATCACAACCATGACTGTCCCAACTTAGTTCGACCACCCCACACCAACCACCCAACTATACCAAACCATACTAAAGGCCATAAACCAAACCATAACCAATTACATTCCAAAACATAATATAATTAATATCAAAATAAAATACGATGGAATAGTGAGAAATTATGTCCAATAATGTTAGTTCACCAGTTTATTTTAATGCCAAGGCTAACACTAATACCAATCCCGACCATTCCAACCTATAGTAGTACCATAAATCCTCTAATCGAAAGAGTAATAAAATCCAGTTGTGACATACCCCCAACCAAGGACAAAACCAATATCCAAAATAGGATCAAACTGTATGAAAATAACCATAACATGAAATAGAGTCTTCCAAAAGTATGGAAGCTCACCACTTCAGTCCAAATACTGATCCTTGAGTCAATCACTATGTAGGAGGAGTAGTACGATCGGTTCCTACATAGCGTTGGTATACAACCACCAGTAGACGGGTTAGCGGGTGAACACTAGCATGATCTTAGGATAAGGATAAAATAAGGCCATTTATAAAGCCAAGTAAAACTATCCATATGCACACAACTATACAAACACACACACATATATATAACCATGCTGGGAAAGGGGACCGGGTTTATAATGCTATTAAAACCTTTATCTAGGTAGTGTAGCTTTTTCATCCTAATCCACCAATAGGTTATATGGGTTCAGCTCCCCCTGTTGAAAGGGCCCTCAGTGCGTGTAGCCGCCCTACCAATGAAAAAAACCTGGGATGACTAGTACATCCCCCAAAATATAGTGTGACATCATACACACGGTCACAAAGACCAACCTCACATCGACAAATATGAGTTTCCAATTTTTCCCCTTCCCCTAGGACCTCCACCTTCCACGGCTTTGCTACACATCCCTCTATTATTTTCCAATTAAAACCATTACCAAACAACTAATCAATCCATTTACCATTTATTAACCAAGGCCATTTAGTAGTGGTATCTTCATACTAACCATACTTGGAAGTACTATCCATAGCCAACCATATACAGGTTTAAGGGGACTTCCCAGTGCCCGTTATTTACCATACTAAACAACTTGGGAGATTCCATGTACCTCACAAGCATAACTATTTAGCCATTTACCTTTCTAAGATATTTAAACCATGTATAATTCCTTTACCAAGTTTTAAAACAAGCAAGAGTTCCATTAAAAGGACTCAATGCAATAAAAACATTATTATAGGCATTTTGTCAAACACATTGGGAGGCATAATATAACCAAAACCAATTCCAATTACCATTAAATGATTCCCATGCAATCCAATTATCCAAAATCACCATTAATGCACAAAAAGCATAATCAAAACCATGGAAAACCCATAACCAACAATTTAATATCAAAACCCTCAATTTCTATTTGAAAACCAAAATCATACAATCTATGAAGTCATAAAATACATTCATAAAACCCATGCTTTTAGATAGAATTAATAATGAGCGAAGAGAACATTCCTTAAACCAAGATGATGATGGAAAGCGATCACCAAGACAAGCCCCAAATAAATCCTCTAGTTGAAACCCTAGCTTCTCCTGCCCTAAAGCTTTTGAGAGAATTATAGAGTGTTTTAGAAGAGTTTATAAGTGTTAATAAATGGAATAATAGGGTAAATAACCTCCCAAGTAGGTTAGAAGTCATGGGACCTTATTATGGTAAGTGGAGAAATATCTAAAATACCCCCATTTAAGTTGCACAAAATCTTGTCCCAGGGGTACAACTGACCCTCACGAGTCGTACCCTCCAATACGATTGGTATCCTCCACTCGTATCCTTTCCTCAACCATTGGATCCAATACTATCCAGTGTACAACTAATCCAACCAAGACATATCCAAAGCATACGATCCATACCTTTCATCTGTACCCCTTGCAGATTATACCCAAGAAAGATTTAAATATTGTCCACCATACGATTCCATGGTACAACTTGTATCCTATCTTACGGCTCATGGTGAGCCACTCGCACTTAGATCCAACCTATGTAACCACATCTAAGATTAATTTAAGGATCCAAACAATCCTTACCCACTGATACGACTAGTACCCCTAAGTCGTATCCATTCTATTTACCAAAATTCATCCCACCAGCCAACACTGTTCAACATACGATAGGACCATACCATTCATACCCCATTATGCGGCTCGTACCCATGAGTTGTATTGGATCCAGAGACTAGAATTCTAGTAAATTTTCTAAGGGTCAAAACCCAGGGTGTTATAGTCTCCCTCACTAGGAACATTTATCTTCGAATAACGGAAAAGGTAGAGGTAACCACACGCATGACTCATTTTCATTATCAAATATATTCCCAATCTTTAACAAAGTTTGAAAACAAAGAGGAAAAAATATTAATCTCTCCTTTAACAACTCAGAAAATAAAGATATGTTGAAGACACATACCTTCCATATGAATCCCAATAGCCGAAAATAGATGTAGATACTTGGATTTCATGTCCTTCTCCGCTTTCCATGTAGCTTCTTCCACCTTATGGTTCCACCATAGAACCTTAACCAAAGTCATATCCTTGGTCCACAACTGACGAACCTGCCAATCCAAGATCTCAACCGAGATTTCCTCATAAGACAGAGAATCTGTGATACCCAATCCTTACAAAGGAATAATCGAAGAAGAATCACCAATGCACTTCCTCAACATGGAAACATGAAAGAATGGATGAACCAAGCTCAAGCTAGAAGGCTACTCCAGCTCATAAGCATTATTACCAACTCTCCACAGCTTCTCATAAGGACCAACATACTGGAGACTGAGCTTCCCCTTCTTGCCAAACTGCATTACTCCTTTCATGGGAGATATCTTGAGGAAAACCTTATTCCCAACCTCAAACAACAAGTCTTTACACCTAATTTTTGCATAGGACTTTTGGCGACCTTAGACAGCCTTAAGCATATCCCAAATCACCTTTACCTGCTCCATATCTTGGTAAACCAAGTCTGTACCATATATGTCCACCTCACCAAGCTCAAACAACCCAATAGGAGATCTACACCTCCTACCATACAATTCCTCAAAAGAGGCATATCAATACTAGAATGATAGCTATTGTTGTAAGAAAACTCGACCAAAGGTAGATGCTCAACCCAATGATAACGCTCAATCTACAGCTCTCGTAGGAGTGTAAAACGGTCGTTGTCAAATATATAACCCAACTGGGTTGGGTATCGATCCCACAGGGAATAGCTCGGTCAATAAGTAAGCAAAGATTACTAGACTTTTAGTGCAAGTCTCGTAAAAAGTGGGATTTTATCGTGCGAAATAATGTAAACAAAGTAATAAAGTAGAAATGGAAAATAGCAAAGTAAAAAGAAAGAATGTTTGGTAAGATGTAAAACAATGAGAATTGAGAAGTTGGGGTTATGTCCACCTTATGGGTTGTACGTCTCTATTGTCTATGAGTTGTGCGGAATTCAGACATGCATGTGTTTATAGAGAATTGTATTCTATGGTAAATCCAAGCGTCTTTCGACCTAAACAAGGACTATTTCACTTTAACTCTTTCGATCTTAAAGAGTATCTAATGGTACGAATTCTCCAAGAGGTTAATCCAATTACGGTACTAACTTTTTAACAGGGGATGGTACCCTATTACCTTGACATTATCTCTTTTCCAGACATATAACTTTTCTTTCGAACAAGTTAATGCTATACTGGCGTATTCTATGCGTTTGCAACCACAAAGAATTTAGATTAAGATGAAGAGAATAATGATATAAGCAGCATATGTGTCACGAATTCACAAACTCATAGCAATAGATAGTATCTCATACGGCTTCCATAACCCCAACAGAGAAGTTTAGTTACCCATGAGTACGAAGGAAATCATAATAGACATTATTATTATACCACAATAAAGATTTCGTGTAGCAAAGTGTGGTAGGCGTTTAGGCGTGACTTTCTTTGCAAGTAACATTTCTCTTGTTGCGGAAATTAAGAATTGAATAGATGAACAGAAGAAGAATAAAAAGTAGAATTAATGGAAGGATTAGAAGAGTTGTAGAATTATAGAAGAATGTCTTAGAAGTAGAAGATTGAATAATAGAAAGATTGAAAAATGAATTAAAATCTTTAGTAAAATAGGGTATTTATAACACCCATATCCTATTCCTACTAAGCTACTGCATTACTTAACCCATTCCTACTGGGTTACTGCATCATTATCCTAATCCTAATAAGTTACTCCTAGTCCCCAAAGTCTTTAGAATTGCTGTTTTTGCCCGGGACAGATTTTCCATGCGCCACTTTTGGTCCTTGGCGTCCAAGCTTTCCCTTCCTTCTTTCATGAAGAATTCTTTGGCGTCAAGTTATCCATAAAATTCTGAAATCTGCATCATTTATACCTTAAAACTTACTAATCACATTTGTTAGCTCACTTACAGGAAAAAGGACTAAAAGTGCATGAATTATATATTTTGTCCTCAAAACTTAGCTAAAATATGGGTAAAATATAGTACTTTAGGCGTGTAAATTCGCCTATCATCACCCAACTGCCACCATAGTTAATCACACAAGCCTGAAGCATATCCTCCAATGTTTGAATAGTTCTCTCCACTATCCCATCTATCTATGGGTTAAAAGAAGTACTCAGACTCACTATAGTCCCCAACCCTTTCTGAAAAGATCGCCAGAAGTGAGATGTAAACTGTGTGCCAGGATAAGAAATAATCAAAGCAGGCACCCTATGCAGTTTCACAATCTCCTAAAGATACAGTTTTGCAAAATCCTGCACCAAGAAGGTAGTCCTTCCTAGCAAAAAATGGGCAGACTTAGTCAACCTATCCATGATTACCCAAATCAAATCATATCGATTTCGATATCGAGGAAGACCGATAACGAAGTCCATATTGATTAATTCCCATTACCATTTGGACAAATCAATTTCTTGATACAACTCTCCTAGCCTCATGTGTTCAACCTTAACTTGTTGACACACCATGCACTTAGCCACAAAATCAGCCACACCACTCTTTATAACACTCCACCAATAGATCTCCTTGAGATCATGATACATCTTAGATGAGCCGAGGAAAAACACATAGCATGATTCATGTGTCTCATCCAAAATCTTTTGTCATAATCCATTGACATCAGGAACATATAAGATCCCCTGGTACTGTAAGTACCGCCACCACTGATCTCAAACACTATTACCTTTTGCCCACCAACATCACTCTTGATTTTTATCAAGATAGGATCTAGCACTTGCTTCTACTTAATATATGCACCAAGAGATGATCAAACCACTTCTTGCACAACTACACCACCATCCTTAGAGTTCAAGAGGTGAACTCTAAGATTAGCCAAGCGTTGAATATCCTTCACTAATTCCTGCTTTTCTTTCTCCATATGAGCCAAACTCCTTAAGTCCTTGCGAAGCTCAAGCCATCTCCTCTGCCTAAGACTAAGCTCTTTCTGAGTGGACACATACTAAAGACTCTTATGATAAAAAAAGATATCCACGTGAACACCAGGCAAATAATGCCACCATATTTTCAAAGCAAACACAACTTCCAACAGCTCTAAATCACGAGTAGAATAGTTCCTCTCATGTACTTTCAACTGCCTGGAAGCATAGGCAATTACCTTCCCATGCTGCCGCAACACACAACCAAGCCCTACCCTAGATGTATCATAGTAAACCACAAACCCATTATTGCCTTCCAGCAAAGTCAGAATTGGAGCCAAAGTTAGCTTATCCTTTAACTTCTCAAAACTCCCTTCATATTCATCTGACTAAGAAAACATGACCTTCTTCTGAGTCAAATTAGTCAAAGGAGTAGCTATCGACGAAAATCTTTTCACAAACTGACTATAATACCCAGCTAAACCCATGAAGCTCCAAATGTTGGATGGAGTTGTAGGTCTAGGATACCTCTTCACTAAAGCAACCTTTTACAGATCCAGCATGATCCCCTCAATAGAAATAATATAACCCAAGAGATCTGCATCATTCAACCAAAACTCACATTTAGAGAACTTAGCATACAATTGTTGTTCCGATAAAGTCTACAACACCACACGGAGGTTATTATCATGGTGTACCTCTCTCTTTGAATAAACTAGAATTTCATTAATAAACGTAATAACAAAGAGGTCCAAATATTAACGAAAAACCCTATTTATCAGATCCATAAATACCGCCAGAGCATTAGTCTACCAAAATGACATTACCAAAAACTTAAAGTACCTATACCGAGTACAAAAAGCCATCTTAGGGGTATCCACCTCCCTAATATTTAGTTGATGGTACCCAGACTGAATATCTATCTTAGAAAAAAACTTGGCACCTTGCAAATGGTCAAACAAATCATCCATCCTTGGAAGAGGATATGTGTTCTTGACCGCCACCTTATTCAACTACCAATAGTGAATGAACATCTGAAGGGAACCATTCTTCTTGCGCACAAACAACACCGATTCACCCCGCGGAGATACACTAGGGCAAATAAACCCCATATCAAGAAGATCCTTAAGTTACTCCTTGAGTTTCCTCAACTCATCCAGAGCCATTCTATACGGAGGAATATAATTTGGACAAGTGTCTAGAACTAGATCAATACCAAAATCTATTTCCCTATCCAAAGGAACCCCAGGGAGATCATCTAGAAAGACCTTTGGAAACTCATTAACCACTAGAACAGACCGGAAAGAAGGACCTTCTAAGTTAGAATCTTTAACCGGGACCATGTGATAAAAACAACCTTTGGAGATTAACCTTCGACCTTTAAGATAAGAAATAAATCTCCCCCTATGAGCTAAATAACCACCCTCTCATTCTAGAATCGATTCACCAGGGAACCTAAAGATAACCCTAGGGGTCCGACAATCCAAGGATGCATAATAAGAGTGCAACCAATCTATACCCAAAATGATATCAAAATCTACTATATCCAACTTAAACAGATCCACCAATGTCTGCTTTCCACCAAAAAATACCACACCCCCTATAGACTCTCTTAGCAATAACTGAGTCACCTACTGGGGTAGAAATAGAAAAAAGACCAAAAATAACTTTCAGATTGAAACCAAAAGATACAGCTACATTAACAGTCTCATAAGAGAGAGTGGACCCCAGATAAATCAAATAATATATTTCATGAGAGAAAACCTATAATGTACTAGTAATGATATCAGATGATGCCTTGGATTCCTATCGGGATGCCAAAGCATACAACTTATTTCAACAAACACTAGAACCAGGAGCAATAACAAAAGTAGATTCCATACCACTAGGTGTAGGAGTCGAAGATAAAGCCACAAGAATTTTATTCTCCCCTGTAGTAACCTTATTAATCGGACAATCTGTGAGACGATGGCCTAACTGGCGACACTTGAAGAATTTGTCCCTTCCTTCATCGCAATAGCCCGATGAGGATGACTACAAAACCAACAAGGTTGGCATGAAGAAACTGACTGACCTCTGTTTTCCTGAGATTGGGTACCCTGTGCTCAAAAATTGTCACCACCTTGATGACGTCTGTCGCTCAACTAGTAAGGAGAACTAGTAGAAGAGAAGGAACCAAAATTTGTTCACTTCTTTTTCTTCCATTTGACACCATCCTGACCACCCTGAGACTGAGCACCTCCCTGGTCAGAAAACTTGCTCCTCTTACCCTGACAATCTTCGAACTTAGCCTATTTTCTCTACTCATCCTCTACCTACTGCATATGAATAATCAACCTAGAGATGTTCATATCTTTAATTAGCAAGGAAGTCTTGCTCTCTAAAATCAAATCCTGATTCAACTAAGAAGTGAAATTCCTTATTCTTGCCTGCATGTCAGCCACTAAATCAGGAGCATACCTTGATAACTAGTGAAATTTTAAGGCATATTCCTTGGCAGACAGCCTCCCCTGCTTGAGGTTCGCAAACTCCTCCATCTTTGCTTCCCTCAACTCTTGAGTAAATAACTAATCTAAAAAGTCCTTAGAAAAATTATCCAATAAGACTGATTCTTCTACATCACCCCTATCCCTTTCCCATTCTTCATACCACTGACATGCAATATCTTTGAGATGATAAACTGCAAAGTTTACCCTCTTCATATTGGTAGCCTGCATCACTCAAAATATCTTTTCCATTTAATCCAAGAATCCCTATAGATCATCCTCCACCTTCACTCCAGAAAAAGTAAGAGGAGCCATTTTCATAAATTGGCCAACCTTTAAGGCCTCAGTAGACAAAGAACCAGTCGCACCCTGCTCAGCCTGAACAGTGACCATCTAAGAAATAACATGCATAGACTAATGGAATTCTACATAAGCCATCTCGCCTTGAGAAGGACTAGTAGATATCGGTAGAACTTCAGAACTATCAAGGATAGAAATGTGAGATCGAAGATGAACCCCAGAAGTAGGATGCACCCCTTCAACATTCCTCCCAGATGGGATAGAAGAATTTTCTTGAGTTATAGATCTATGAGGCATAACCTAAAAGATAAACAACCAAGGATTAGAGAACATTCCCGTACTGAGACTGCAAGCTTGAAAATTGAATACCAACAAAGTGAGACATTTCTAAATGCCTTATAGACTCTCCCTTATGAGTGTAGCATGCTACACACCCCTATAATAGACTCTACTCAATATGGCTTTATGGACTCCCAATTGTCCATAGACCTAGGCTCTAATACCAAATTGATCCAACTCAATCGGGCGCCTTGTCGTAATAGGCATCCCAAGTCCGATCGAGATTGGAGACCATCCCCATTACCTAACCCAACCTCCAACCGCCTACCTTAAGTTGGCTGCATTTCGAGCATATAACAAGATAGTGTAATAACTCACATAAAGATTTTGGGAAAGGATCACAACCGTGACCGGCCCAGCCGAGTCCAACCATCCCACACCAACCGCCCAACCGTACAAAAGGCCATAACCAAATACGTTCTAAAACATAATATAATTAATATCAAAATAAAATATGATGGAACAGTAAGAAATTATGTATAATTATGTCAGCACACCAACTTATTCTAATACCAAGGTTGACAATAATATTGATCCCGCCCATTCCAACCCATAGCAGTACCACAAAGCCTCTAACCAAAAGAGCAATAAAATTTGGTTGGGTCATGGCCCTAATAATGGCCAAAACTAATATCCAAAATAAAGTCAAAGTGTATAGATATGTCCATAATATGAAATGGAGCGTTTTGAAAGGATGTACGATCACCACTTTAGTCCAAATACTGATCCCTAAGTCCATCACTATGTAGGAAGAGTAGAATAGCTGATTCCTATATAGCGTGGGTACACAACCACCAGTAGATGGGTTAGCGGGTAAATGTTAGCATGATCACATGATAAGGATAAAATAATGTCATTTATAAAGACAAGTAAAACCATCCATATGCACACAACCATATATATGTATATATGTATATATACATATATATAACCATGCTGAGAAAGGGGATAAGGTTTAGCATACCATTAAACCCTTTACCTAGGTTTTGTATCTTGTTTGTCCTAATCCATCTACGGGCTACATGGGTTCAGCTCCCCCTACTGAAAGATCCCCAGTGCATATAGCCGTATGACCAGGGAAGAAAACCTGGGATGACTAGTAGATCCCCCAAAATATAGTGTGACATCATGAATACATTCACCAAGACCAACCTCACATTAACAAATATGAGTTTCCAGTTTTGGTCCCCCTAGGACCTCCGCCTTTCACAACTTTGCTACACATCCCGCCATTATTTTCCACTTATAACCATTACCAAACAATCAATTTATCCATTTAACATTTATTAACCAAGGCCATTTAGTGGTGGTATCGTCATATCAACCATTTACAAGTAATATCCATAGCCAACATAACCATTTAGACATTTACCTTTCCAAGCCATTTAAACTATGCATAATTCCTTTTCCAAGGTTTAAAACAAGCAAAGAGTTCCATTAAAAGTACTCAATGCAATGAAAACATTATTATAGGCATTTTGTCAAACACATTAGGGGCATAATATAACCAAAACCAATTACAATTACCATTAAATCATTCCCATGCAATCACATTATCCAAAATCACCATTAATGCACATAACGCATAATCAAAATCATGGAAAATCCATAACCAACTATTTAATCTCAAAACCCTCAATTCATATTTGAAAACCAAATCATACTATCCAAGAAGCCATGAAAACAGTCATAAAAACTATGCATTTAGATAGAATTAATAATGAGGGAAGAGAACACACCTTAAACCAAGATGATAATGGAAAAAGATCACCAAGACAAACCCCAAATTAATCCTCTAGTTGAAACCCTAGCTTCTCCCACCCAAAAGATTTTAAGAGAATTATAGAGTGTTTTAGAAGAGTTGCTAAGTGTTAATGAATGAAATAATAGGGTAAATAACCTCCCAAGTAGGTTAGAAGTCGTGGGACCTTATTAGGGTAAGTAGGGAAATATCCAGAATAACCTCACTTAAGTTGCACAAAATCCTATCCCAAGGGCATGATTGACCCTGTATGACATACCTTCATGAGTGGTACCCTCTAATATGATTGGTACACTCCACTAGTATCCTAGCCTCAACCTTTGGATCCAACACTATCTAGTATACGACTCATCTAACCAAGTCGTATCTGAAGCATACGATCCGTACACTTTATTCAGACCCTTGGCAGATTAAACTCAAGGAATATTTAGACACTGTCCACCATACGAGTCCATGGTATGACTTATAACCTGACTTATGTCTCATGGTGAGCCACTCGTACTTAGATCCAACCTAAGTAACTAAGTCTAAGATTAAGTTAAGGAACCAAACTTTTCATACCCATCGATATGACTTGTACCCTTTAGTCGTATCCATTCCATTAACGAAAATTCATCCCACCAACCAACACTGGTTAGCATAAGATAAGACCATACCATTCGTACCCCATCATACGGCTCATACCCATGATCTAGAGACCAGAATTCCAGTAAATTTTCTAAGTATCAAAAGCCACTGTGTTATATACATATATATATTACATGGAGGGATAGGGAAGAAGGCTTAACATACTCTTTAAAACTTTAGCCTGGAATATATAGCTCAACCATTAACACATGTACCCATGGGCTATATTGGCCCCATCTCTCAGCCCCTGGCCTAGCCCCAGTATGTGTAGCCACACGAATCGGAGAATAATCTCACATATATGTATGGGGGACTTAAACCTCCCAATCATATACACTAAGGTGACTTAAGCACCCCGATCATGTGATGATTTACTAGGGAAAAGCATCCCTAATCATGTAATAGTAATAGGGGGGACTCAAACCTCCCTGGTTACTTTAACCTCACCATCAGCAAATGCAGTTTCCAGTATCGGTCACTCGGGCCTCCACTTTCACGACCCAACTACACAACCCCATTAAAGGCCAATTAAAACATTTATCATACAATCTCATTCATTGGTGATAAATAGCCTCAATGGAGAAGTAGTCCTAGCCCAATCACAAATATGCTCAATCTTTATTGTGTCTACTATAATTCTATCCTTAGATACCATATTTCTAGGAATGACACTAAATTAAGATAGAACTCTCACTCTGAGAATTTAGTAAAAAGCCTATGACCTTTCAAAGTCTGGAGCACAATCCTCAAATGCTAAATATGCTCCTCTCTAATCCTTAATACAAGTATTTCAGCGATGACCATAATCATGAAGGGATCCAAATAAGGCACGAATACGGTTCATCAAGTAAATAAATGCTATTGGGCATTGGTTAACCCAAAAAACTTCACTAGGAAATCATAAGGCCTAAACACAATCATGAAGGAATCCAAATAAGGCCTGAACATACTTCATCAAGTCAATAAATGCTATTGGGGCATTGGTCAACCCAAAATATATCATCAAGAACTCATAATATTCATAACGAGTCTTATAGGTTGTATTTAGGATGTCCTCAGCTTAAATCCTCAGCTGATGATAACTAAACCTTAAGTCAATAGTAAAGAATACTGCTGCTCCCCAAAGCTTGTCAAATAAATCATCAATGTGAGGCATAGGATACCTATTCTTTGTCATCACCTTATTAAGCTGCCTGTAGTCAATACACATCCGCAAGAAACCATTATTATTCTTTATGAAAAAGATAGATCACCTTATAGAGACACATTTATTCTAATAAAACCCTTAGATAGAAGATTCTAAAGCAGAGAATCACCTCCTTAAGATCGGTGGGAGCCATATGATAAGGTGCCATAGAAATAAGTCGGGTGTTAAAATCAATAACAAACTCAATATCATGCTTAAGGAGGATGACTAGGTAGATCAATAGGATAATAAAATGAAATTCTTGAACTATAAAAAATAGAGACAAGTGAGGGACTCTCTATGACAACATCATGAATATATGCGAGATGAGAATCACAACCCCTTGAAATAAGTCTCCTAAACTGAATATAAGAAATAATCCTCATCGACTCATGGCAAAAAGATCCCTGCCGCATAACCTGGGGTATGACGGACATAGATTAGGTAATTGCCTTGACAAAATAATCTAAGACTATATGAGAGGGGGATAACCAGTCCATGCCCAAAATCACATTAAAATTCACTATGTCTAATACATAAGATTAACGTAAGCATCAAACTCTCAATCAGTCAAAACACATAATCTAAAAACCCAATCCACTACTAAAGAATCACCTATGGGAGTAGATACACATAAAAACACAATAGAAAAATCCCAAGATAACTTTAACCATGGGGCATAATAAGTATATACATAAGAGTAAGGGGATCCTGGGCCAAATAAAACATAAGCCAATTGATGGCACACTAAAATCATACCTATAGTAACAATATCTAAAGACTATACCTCAGTTCTAGCAGCTATGACATACAACTGACAACGCCCACCACCTTACTTGGCTCCTAATCCATATCCTGTCCTACCTGCCTAAAGTCTTACTTAAGTACCTTGGGCACTACCACTAACGACCATGCATACCACCTTTAGGATATACTACTCTAATCGGTAGAACACACTAAGCTGAAGGAATCATCACTCCACAACTGGGAATTATCTTAAGAAATAGTTGAAGGCCCTACAATCATAACACACCCCTAGCGTTCTACTAAAACTAGAAAATTCGACTGAACCAAAATAACCACCTTGGATAGAATAACTAAAAGATAAACCCCTCAGATGTTTACAAATACTATGGCCAAGATGACCATTGTAACTAAACTAGACTCTATTAGTAATTTGAGTGAAGCATGAATGGGCCTACTAGACTGAACCTGATGCTGATAAGGCTATCGAAAAGGGTACCTACCCTGAAAGCCACTACCTTTGAATCGCAAGCCATTATGACTTCCACGAAAACTACCCTAATATCATAGTCTCTTATCTCTTCTCCCTTGAGCCTCACAATGCATCACCTCCATAACCTGTGCATGATCAGAAACCTTAACAAAGGATTTACTAGAACCAACCAAACTTTACATAGCAATGAAGAGATAAATTATTAATCCTCAAACAAAATACTAAACTCGCTTATACTTGATCAGCAAAATAGATGTAGCATGCCCAACCAAATTATCCAATCGATCCTCAAACTCTATAACAATCATAGAGCCTGACTCCAACCTCAAAAACCAACCTCAAATAATCTCTAAGACTATGAGACATATAATTTTCCAAGAAGACCTCAGAGAACTGAGTTTATATCAAATTGGGAGATCCAACTGACTTGGAATTAAGATAACCTCTTCCCAAAAGTAGTTTAATCCATACCATGAGTCTTAACTAGGCCCAAATTATAGAGCCTATCCTCGTAAACAACTAAGAATACATAAACATCCTTGGTTGATGCCCTAAAAAACCTAGGGCAGAGCCAATCATAAAAATCTACCTAGAATATTTTGCTCCTCAATAGACATGGCAAGGTGGGAAACTATTAGTTAGGCAACGACTGGTTTAAGGTGACCTCAGCTTTGGGAGTCGTAGCTATAGGTTGTGCCTCTACTTTAGTTCTACTATGATTCGCAGATTGTGCACCATCATATGGTTCCCCACAAACTAATACCAATAGCTAAACCAATGTTTCTTCGTGCAGTAAATAAGAAATAAACCTCAGTGGAGCCTGGGCT
Source organism: Capsicum baccatum var. pendulum (assembly GCA_030864225.1). NCBI lineage: Eukaryota > Viridiplantae > Streptophyta > Magnoliopsida > Solanales > Solanaceae > Capsicum > Capsicum baccatum. The sequence goes on from CM061554.1 coordinate 159,254,141, forward strand.
AGTCCCTGGCCCACCACTGGCTGGCTTAGAGGAATCTCTGATTGGAGAGAAACAATAAGGTCTGGTGAAGGCCTCCTACTTGGCCTCTGACTGGGGATACATCCTTTGGCTATCCTTGACCTTTAGGTCTTCTACGAACTATGATAGGATCCCTAGTTATAAACTAGGGATCCTCATATCGTGTAGCGGTAACACACATCCTAGCTAATTTTGAAAAAGTAAAACTAAAGGAATATTTAGAAACCAACTCAGACTCTCAGCATGAAATAAGTAAAAGAAGTTAAGGTCTCCTCAAAATTTTGAATAGCCTTCTAAAGATAAGAAATGGACATTATCATTATGATCTGTGAGACTTTACTCGACACTTGATCTTATACCAATAATACTAGCAAACCTTACGCTCTGATACTAATTTTTCATGACCTAATTTCTGAGTCATGATGGAACCTACTTTATCCCACCAGTAAGTAAGTCAAACCATAGCCTGAAGTTATAAGGAATGGGTTAATTTGGCAAAAAAGGAAAAAGGTTCAGAAATAAGCAATTTAAAAGACTTACAACAAGTCATGAAATAATAATAATAGTAATAGTATCGAAGATAAATAAGATAAAAATAATATCTAATGATCTAGTAGTCTGAGTGTGTGTACTGTAATAGTCAAATATATCCGTCTCGAATAATGAAAGACTACATAAAAGTAGAAGAAGGAGAAAGGTTAACAACTCTATGAGATCACCCTGTCTTTGAAATATAATCAAAATGATCATGGAATCAACAATGGACACTAGTCTTCAATCTACACTATAAAGGTACAAAAGTATAGTATGAGTACCAAAGCCACGGGTATTCAGTAGGTATTATTGACCGACTAAGAGAATATGATATAAATATAATAAAAATGTGAGATAAATAAATTAAGTCAAGGTAAAATAGGCAAACTTATTATAATGGTAGAAATACTTCAAATAAATAACGAGAACAAGCATGATATAAAATAAAGCGTAGTATTACTAATACTACAAAATTGGCTCCATAAGCCAGTGTGGAAAAGTAAATAACCTAACACAGGCCCTCATAAGCCCAGAGGTTGCAATGAATGAGAATAGATAACCAAAATTATAACAATTAACCTAATCGGAAGCCACAATCATGAATCCATCCATACCATAAGCATACCATAAATAACCTCTCAAGGACTAACTTAAATTGAAACTCAATATCATCATCATCATTTTCTAGACTTGAATCGAAACTCAATATCATCATCATTATTTACCAAACTCGAATCAAAATTTATTAAATCAATAAATCATCGAACTTGAAACAAAACTTGTATAACTCCCAAGTACCATTCTATCTTAAGTATCATGTAAAAACCTCTTCAAGATCCTAAATATATAATCATAGGTTAAAAGGCACCTATAATCTCTACAAGGAGCTAATAATAGTCTTGACCTATGATTGGTTGGAGGGGTTCATTCCTAATCATTGAAATTTGTTCTAAGGAAAATTTTACCCCAAACTAGGATAAAGTATCTAAATTTACTTCTAGATATTAAATGATCTAAATTTAGTCCCGAGATAAAAATTCTACCTTAAACATAAGTAACTAAGTCAATTACGCCTAGTTTACGACTCCTTAAAAGGCTAAATAATCCAAGTTACACTAATTATACCCCAAGACCTAATTTCCAATCCATATCAATTACATTATCACAAATATACTATGATTAAGTTCAATCTAAAACAAAAGTAAACCTAGCCTACATGGGCCAAAAGAAATCTGCTAAATCAGTACTTTTCCCTCTCGAGAAGCTTTCATATGATGACATGCTATCAAAATAATAATCTACTCATAAATAAAAGAACAACATTATCCATATTTCATGTTTATGCTTTAGGTCCAAAATCACATAAAAATCCCACATAGGGCCTGTATGCGGAATTGTATTTTTGAAACCATCAACGCGTTCCTCTACGCTCAAGGAATATTTATTCTCAAAAATGGGTAAATTTTGATATCAAATGGTGCTAAAATTAACCCACCAATAATCTAAGTAATTTGAGAAATTCACTATGAAATTTATGAAAACTTACCAAGAAGATAGAAGAATTGAGTGATTCAAGCTCACAAATACTCTAAAATCACCTATTAATGTTTCTTTCAAGTTTTCACATTCTCTAGGATTTTACACTCTTGAACTTATGTGAAAAATAGGAGAAAATTGAGCTAATTGGGGTAATTAATGGCTCCTAAGTAACTTAAGCAGGCACTACTTTTGCGACTAAGTGTCGCTTTCGTGGTACCTGCTGCCTGTATGCCCATCGCTTAAGAAGACTATTTGCCGCTTAAGTAGCCCTCAACTAGGAAAGCCTGGTCACTTAAGAGACCGACAATAGAATTCTCTTAAGCACCCATTTAATTAATCTACCCAATGGGTGCTTAAGAGAATGCACCAATTGACTACACTGCCTGATGACTTTGAATTTTTCCAAGTTTCCACCAACCCCTCAAAATTCATTTAAAATCTCATGAATGCAAATTAACTATGATACCCTATTAATTTGACTTTCCAAACTCAATGGCACAGTCAAAATGTCCATCCGAGGTCGTTTTGATATAAAATAAGTTCTACATCCAAGTGCCTATTTTCTTAACTTTTAACCAATAACTCAGAATGAGTCCCGAAGTCTTGGGACCCAATACAAAGGTCCTCCTAGATTAAAATCAATGTTATAAAGATTTTGGAACTATCAAAATTACCTTACAAGGTTGTTGGACTAAAGTTTTTGCTTGGTAGCCAATTCTTAGCAGTAAAGACTTTAAAATAAGGAACTAGATTTAAAAAAATTGCTCGGTAATAAATTCATTAGGTCTAGTAAGTTAGGAATGACTTGGAGTAGCAACAAGAAAGCTCTAAATAGCAAAAATACATAGGAAATATAAAAAAATGACATGGAGGTTCATTACAATGATTCTTTAGTAGTGGATCGAGTATACAAATCTTGTTTAGTGACTGTTCAAGAGTTTGATAATCCGATTGACCTCATTGTGTTATATATGGTATATTTTAATATGATTCTAGGCATGAACTATTGATCTCCTTACCATACTGTCTTGGATTATTTTGCAAAGACCATTACCTTTGCCATGCCTATCATACCCCCAATTATGTGGCAGGGTTTTATTAGCCGCACACCGATGGGAATTATTTCCTATATTTAGGCTAGAAGACTAAGCTCGAGGAGTTGTGAGTCATTTCATGCTTATGTTTATTATGTTAGTGCTGAGAGACATTTGCTTGACTTCATTTCTATTTTTGTGAGTTTTTTTATGTGCTTCCAATTGACCTACTAATCCTCCTCTTGGGAATGATATATATTTTATTATTGACCTTAAGCTATAAACCAACCTCTTTTTATGGATAATTATCATATAGATCCTGCTGAGCTAAAGGAGTTGAATAATCAACTTCAGGATCTTCTTGGTAAGGGTTTTATTAAACTAAGTGTATCAACTTGGAGTGCTCTAGTTCTATTTGTGAAGAAAAAGGATATTTGTATGTATATAAACTATATGTAGTTTAATAAGGTGACCATGAAGAATAAATATCCTATGCCTCATATCGATGATTTGTTTGACTAATTTCAGGGTGCAACAGTGTTTTGTAAGATAGATTTGAGGTTTGGATACCATCAATTAAGAGTTATGTCTGTGGACATCCCTATGACAACCTTCATGACTCTTTATGATCATTATGAGTTCTTGGTGATGTCTTTTTGGTTGACAAATAACCCAACAACTTTTATGGTTCTAATAAACCGTGTGTTTAAGTTGTATTGGGACTTTTTCATGATAGTTTTTATTATTGACATTTTGATACATTTGAGGAGTAGAAAAAAGTACGAGCAATATTTAAGGATTGTGCTCCACACTTTGAGAGATCATTGGATTTATGCCAAGTTCTCAAAGTGTGAGTTTTATCTTGAGTCTATAACTTACTTGGGGCATGTAGTGTTCAAGGATGGTATTATGGTGGACCTGGTAAAGATTGAGGTTATTTGTAGTTAGGATATACCTATGTTGCCTACTGAGGTTCTTAGTTTTGTTTGGTTGGCTAGTTATTGTCGGTGGTCCTTTGAGGGTTTTTCTTCTATTTTAGCCTCTATGACTAGATTCACCAAGAATGAGGTTTTTATTTTAGTGGTTTTTGATTTGTGAGGTGAGATTTTTGAAGCTCAAGTATTTTCCTACTTTAGCTCATGTTCTGACTCTCTTAGTTGAGAAAGTGGGTTTTACCATCTACTATGATGCATCTGATATTGGCTTAGGTTATTTTCTTATATAGTGGGGTCGTGTTATTGCTTATGCATTGAGGCAGCTGAAGGTGTATGAGTGCAACTACCTCATTTATGACTTGGAGTTGGCAACAATATTGTTTGCACTTTGATTTAGAGACATTATTTGTATGGGGTTTGCTATGAGATCTTTACTGATCACCACAGTCTTCAATATATTATGATCTAGAAGGAGCTTAATTTGAGGTATTATAGATAGATTAAATTTCTGCAGGACTATGATATCTCTATTCTATACTATCTAGGAAAGGTTAATGTGGTAGCGAATACCTTAAGCCAGAAGGAAGTGAGTATGGGAAACTTAGCCTTCATTTAAGTTTCTTTGCGATCATTGGCCTTGGACTTCCAGTCTTTAGCCAACTTGATGGTTCAATTGGATATTTATAACCCTAGGAGGATTATTTCTAGTCTTGAGGCTACCTTATTGGAGTAGATTTGAGGTCATCAGAATGAGGATAATAAGTTTCATAGGATTCAATGGTAGGTGTTGATAGGTGATTCTAGGAGGGTAACCATAGACTATAGGGGTGTTTTGAGGTTTAACGAACATATTTGTGTTCTAATTTTTAGGGATTTGATTTTGTTGATTCTTTAAGAGGCTCATAGCTATAGATACTCTATTTACCTCAGGACAACTAATATGTATAGAGATTAGAGGCAACACTACTGGTGGAGTGGTATAGAGAGAGACATAGCAGGGTTTGTGGCTCGATGCCTTTGTTGTCAACAGGTAAATTCTGAGCACCAAAGTCCTGCTAGATTACTTCAGTAACTACCTATTCCTGATTAGAAGTGTGTGCGAGTCACTATGGATTTCATAGGTAGATTGACTTTTACTTCTCATGGTTTTGATAGCATTTGGGTCATCATGGATCGATTAACCAAGACTGCATATTTTATTCTAATTTGAGTTTCCTTTAGTGTCGAGTGGTTAACCCATGTATATATTTAGAAGGTGGTTCGCAAACATGGGGTACATGTGTCTATCATTTTAGATCAGTTCTCTCAGTTCACTTCTAGCTTCTGGAGGACATTCCAGGATGGGTTGGGTACCCAAGTTAACCTTAGTACTGTATTTCACCCAAGAATGACGGTTAGTAAGAGTAGGCTATCCAAGTGTTAGAGGACATGCTCAACTCTTGTGTATTGGATTTTAGGTATCAGTGGGATAAGTTTCTGCCTTTGACAGAGTTTGCATACGATAATAGCTTCCATTCCAGTATTCAGGTAGCCCCATTTGAGGTGTTGTATCAAAGGTGATGTCGATCTTTGATTGGTTGGTTCAATACTTCTGAGGTTAGGCCTCATGGTACCAATTTTCTTCGTGAGTTATCAGTCCGAGTTCGGGTAATTCAGGATAGGCTATAAGCAGCTTAGAGTAGATAGAGGATTTATATTAACTGCAGACGTCTTCCATTGAGGTTTAGAGTAGGGTATAAGGTATTCTTTTGAGTATCGCCCATAAAGGGCGTGATGAGGTTTGGGAGGAAGGGAAAGCTCAGTTGATTAGCATCACTTGGTTAGTATAAATACTTGCACATAGTAGATACTTTGTCCAAGATCAACAATATATATTATGCAATCTTTGATTAATATTTAGCATATATTCCTTTGCAAAGCACTTCTTTTCAACATCTCCCCCCTCTTTCCCTATATATAAATATATTTTCCTGTGCATACATGTTAAATAACACATATGACCTTGTTAGGATATTTGATCACCTCAAAGAAATTAATTATCTACATCAAGTTATTCAAGCCTAGATTCTAGTAGGGCACCATTCGAAGACATCTTGAAGGACTAGGATTATTCTATCTTTAGATTAAGCTTATTTATGATAATTGTGTGCAATTATGCTAGTTTTGGGTAGGTAGTTTTAGTTTAGACATCGTTTGAAATATCTCATGCCTTATTTATCCAGTTATGACTCCGTTCTAGTAAAATTTGGGTCCCGTTATCTTTTAGTATTGTGTAGTATTTATGATCTTAGGACATGTTATTAATTTGCAAAATCTCAGATTCCTCTCTTTTAGCTAAGTTATGCGAACATTTATTTAAATGTATTTCCGTTACGATTTAGGACCACCATATATTCCATTTATGTTATTTATTATGAATTCTAGCACCACTTTGGCATCAGTTACAGTATGGTTTGAATTTTTAGTTTTACTGTTGAGTTGGCTGACTATGAGTTTTGGTTCAAGTTTGACATCTGGTTATGATATTATATGGGAGTTCTAATACTGATTACTATTGTTTTGGGAGTTGTGGTTCCTCTAAGTTTCAGTTCATGTCGGCATCTAATTATGAGTTCTATTGTATATCATATGTGTGGCCTCTCATTATTACCCACTATTTTTGGTTCGAATCTAGCATATGGCCTCTTTTTATTAACTACTACTACAGATTTAAGCCTAAAGTCTAGCTTCTCATTACTATCCATTGGTGCCGGTTTAATCCTGGTGCACATCGTGATGGCTACCATGGTTTCTTTGGTATGGGTTCAGTTATAAACTATTTAAAATTTTCTTTAAATTAATTTTATGTGTCCCACCGGCTTATGAGGGCACGATTGGCTTAATTATCTTCTTTAGTGCACTTGGCAGGCATATGGGGGCCCAGTTTGGTTATGTTTGATTTGACTTCATATTACTACGTTATTTATCTTTCTATATTGCTTTTACTTATTTTTTTATCGCATTTGGGGAGCTCAATAGTTTTATATCTTTCTATACCTGCTTAGTGTTGACTTAGACTACCCACTCATATTTCAGTTATACTTTTCCTATATTGAGCTTAGTTGGCTGATGATGCCTACTGAGTACCCGTTGCTCTAGTACTCACACTACAGTTCTACATTTTTTTCTTGATGAAGATCCAGTACTAGTGGTCGACATTGACGTGACTCCACTTTTCTAGTACTGATTTAGAGCAGGATGATCGTCCGAGGTTGATCCTCATCCATCTGTTTCAGTTTAGTCATTTGTACTCCTGTTTGTATATATTTTGTATATTTTGGATTCAGTCTTGTACTCTGAGTATCTTTTAGTAGTGACTCTAGTATCGTCCTTACCAGGTCTTGGGAGGGATTCATTTATATATTTTGATCCTCTTACTTCTTTAGTTTTTGTTGTATTTTATATGTTCTTCTTCTATTTTTGCTTATTACTACTACTATTATCATTTAATTTGGTATTTTCAGGTTTCTACCCATCAACCCATTATCTATCATTCCTGGTGATGGTTTAGCTTTTCTACTGATGGGATAAGGTAGGTACCATCATGACTTAAGAAATTAGGTACCGATCTGCTTTGGTTAGAGATTGGGTTACTTAGGATAGGATATGAGCAATTCAGAAAAGTCAAAAGAGTTATGCTGATCGTAGGTTTTGTGCATTGAGATTTGGAGTTGGTGATCGGGTTTTTCATTGTGTTACCCAAGAAGAGTTTGATAAGATTTGGGAAGAAGTGCAAGCTCAACCCCAGGTATATCAGGCCATTTTTTATCCTTTAGATCGTTAGGAGGTAGCTTATGTGTTAGCCTTGCCTCCATCCTTTTTATCTATTCATCCTGTTATACATGTGTTGATGTTTCAATGCTATATCCTAGATTATCCTCACATGCTCCAGTGAAACTTGATTCAGCTGGATGAGATCTTGACCTTCGTGGAGGAGTTAATCTATATTTTATTCAGAGATGTCAGACAGTTATGCTCTAGAGCGATTCCTATGGTTAAGGTTCAGTGGAGACATCATCCAGTCGAGGAAGCTATCTGGGAGACCGAGCATGACATACGACCCAATATCCTCACTTATTTGAGCCTTCAGATACTTTTAACTCTTTACTTTCATGGACAAAAGTCCTTTTAGTAATGGATGTCATAATAACCCTCTAGGTCATTTTTCAAATTTCCATATTTTTTCTACATTTAGAGCCTTCCTATAGCTGCCCCTAATTATTTATGACTTGCTGTAAATGATAGATCAATTTTAGCTAGTTTGTTTAACAATTTTATTAATTTTAAATGTGTTGAGAAATATTTAAAATTAAATTAGAATTCAGTAAAAGATATATTTTATTACCATTCAACATTATTTTAGATATTTATAAAAATTCTTTAGTTACAATATACGTATATTATTTTATAATAATTTTATAATTTACTAATAGTTTTAAGTGGAGATAGTGAGTCGAGTTATATTAAAATTTTCTTATTATTTGATAGAAGCTTTATTTAAAATAATTTTCTATTAATTAATAAATTCAAAATATTTTATTTATTTTACTACGAACCTATACAATAATGCCTGAGTAAATATTAATAGGATAAGAAATATTGGTGGTGTGACAAATGTGGCATTTATTCATGATAGAACTTACCATAATTATTACTTTGATTAAATATTGATTTACTGTAAACTACTTAATTTGTCTACATATACATATCATCTATTAACATCACCGCCTACTATGGTTATTCAGATATGGACTAACAACTATTTTTATCACTGCATTATTTTTAAAGTATTCAAAATCCTTTGAATTTGTTTTACACTTTTAGTAAATATTGCATCAAACGTGACTCTCTTTGTGTAGTTATATATATGAGCCTATATTAGTTTTTCTTCGACCTATTTAGTACGTGAGGAAGAAATTTTGTGAAGATAATTAACATTTTTTCGATCACCAAAAAAAAATTATCTGCATCAGGTTATACAAACTAAAAATTTTCGGTGCTAAGTACTGCTCCCAACTAAATGACATTGAAAACTATACTGTTCATTATGATTTCATTCTGGAATATCAACAATGGATAATCTGAAGTGCTCGAAACATGTAAACTGGTATATGCATAAATCTCTAGGTATCGGATTTTCATAACCTATCGGCTCTAAATAATGTGACTAAACAGTAGACATTCTATGATCTGAATATAATAGGAAATTTCATAATTCAAGTCTAAAATCATGAATTTAACAACATCCCAAGGGTTCATAATTCCAAGTATGCGAAAACACTAAATCTCATGGGAAAACATGGTATGTCAACTAATATGGATTGAAATCTACAAAATCATGATAATTAGTGTTTAATAGTCTTGAAACTGATAAATCTCATATCGCTTTATCATATGCTTGAAATCTTAAATCATGCATAGATTTGAGAATAGTGTGAATGATATAATATGGACCTAAGAAATCATGAATAATCATTAAAACATGCTTATGAGTGAAAAATATATCATGGGGGATTGAATTTAAGCTCAGAGTATTAATTGGATAAAAATTCTAGTTTAAGAAAATCATAAAATTCATGAACAAAGTCATAATTCTGGCATAAGGAGGAAAGGAAATCCTCATTGAATACTCACATACCTGATTACTTTTGATTCTTGAATTGAAGTTTGGAGGATTTGAAATTGGAGATGAAGAACCCTAATTTCTTACTTTAGAGGAATGAAAAGTCCCATGTTTCTTGAGTAATTAGTATGTTGTGTTGAAATGGGGAATTCGGAGTTGTTTAGGCTTTATATTCATCCTTATAATAGCTTAAACGATGTAGTTTTGGGGTTAAAAGAGTGGGAAAAGACCCAAAACAAATCTTAAAAATCATCCGAAAAACTCCTTGAAGCACTCACTCTGGCAATGACTCATTATGTCAAGCCGTGAGTCGTTGCTTGAGTGGTGGTCAGAGAAACTAAATTTGGCCTCTACTTCCATGGCAATAAGTACTCTAACGACCCGTTATATCTGACAACGAGTCATTGTCAGAGTCGTAATCACTTGAAACATAGTGGGGAGAAAGATACAATGATTTTAAATATTACAAACTACTGAAAGAATATATGAACTTAATATTACAAACATAATTTACATAGTGGGGAGAAAGATACAATGATTTTAAATAACAAACTACTCACATGTCTTAAGGTGAAGAGAGGTTTCCCTTTCAGCAGCCCCTAAGAAACTTCGCTACTATGGAGGAAAGAACTTAGATACTACATTAGATAACTTTCCACAAACTTATTCACTCTTTTTTTGTTGGAAAACTAAGAAATTCTCACTTTAATATTTTCTCTACTCTCGAGACTGTTATGCTCTTGTTGCTCTTTTCACTCTCCCATTTTAAGTTTGATGAAGAGGCTATTTATAGGCGTTCCTCGAACTTCAAATGTATTTTAGAAACTTTATGTGTCGGGTGCACTTTGTGGGACCCATCGTCACGTAGTCGTGTTTCTTCTTTTATTCATATTTTTTCACTTATTCTTTACTTAACATCATCCTTTTATCTTTTACGTCATTGTTTGTATCTTGGTTTTGGTATTTTTGTAAATATCGTCACTGCTTACGTATCCAAATTATGAAATACTTCTGTATCAAAACTTATTCCTGAGTCATCGTCTGCATTTGAGTCTTGAGGGAATTGATCCATAGCTGAGTTATAGTCATTTTCCCTTGTAGGATCATCTTCGTCACTCTCTCCACTCGATTGGCCTAGTATTGTTACTGTCCTAGGTCTTGTCTCTTCTCCTAAGAAAATCCTAGATCTTGGCTCGGGCTTTGGATTTTCCATTGTTAATTCTTTAGGTTATTCTGCTAATAATTTTTTGATAGAGTCTGCTACTATTTGTTCTATATTTCTTCTACTACTTTTCTTTCTTCATAGGAAGAAAACCTTTTTATATTTGTCTTAGGTATTTGCCGATGTCCCTTCTTCTAATGTCTAAGTACCAATTGTTTTGAAACTGGCTGGGAGAGTTCTCCTTACACTTTTTGGTGAAGTGTCAGCCATTAACTGATTTGATGCGTCTTTATCAGTTACCGTTTGAACTAGACTAGTTGTATCATTACCCAATATAGTAGGTCTTTCTATATTCAATGGAGAATGCACACCCATTAACAAATTTAATGCATCTTTACTGGTTACTATTTGAACTGGACTAGCAATATCATTACCGGATACAATAGGTCTTTCTGCATTCATTGGAGAATGCACACCCTTCTTATCCATTTTTGTAGAAAATAGAGAATGTTTTGGGACGATTTGAGTCTCATAAGGTTGTTGAGTCTGTTGTGATAATTCATAATGAAGAATCTTGATATGATCAAACAAAATACTTATATGTTCTAATATTTTTCCCTTTTCATTCATAAGATTTTCATTATATTATTTTAGAGTCTTATTTGCATGATTTAGTCTTCTAAAGGCTTCGGTCATGGAGGAACAATGATCTCAAAATATGATTTTGTCTGTATCTCTTTTGATATTGGATTAGGGAAATTCTTTCATATTTGGTTTTAGAGCAGGAGTAATATAATAATTTGGCCCTAGATTTCCTCGAGCATAATCTAACACTTCTGTGAGATCATTAAAGCCTTTATAGAGAGGAGTTGTATAGTCTCTTATAGAGTCCATCACTTCTATCCATGTCTAAAATACTCCCTGTGTCTTTCCTCTAAGAACAAAATAAAATTTAAATCTGTTAGTGTTATTTTTTTCTGTAAAATAATAACTTAAAGCATTAAGAACTAAAATAAAGTAACTATTGTTTCTAGGTGTCTTATTGTTGGCAATCCATAAATTTTTGATCAGGCAGATCTGCTATTTGTCCACCCTTATATCTGGTCTAAGTTTGAAAGTCAGGTTAGATGGATCATAACTGATCAGATTATGAGGCCCGAAAATCATCCTTTCTACTTCGGATGTTCTAACATTGTAAGTGGTCTATAATGAGTATTGCTCGTTAGCTTCTTTAAGTAGTCTTGAGAAAATGAGGCTTCAGCCTTACCTTTCCTATATACATACTGAAACAAAACTCGTTAGTTGTCTTCTTTTATTAGTCTAATAAGTTGGTCTGCTAGATTATTATCCATTCCTTTAATATGTTCTAATACAATGTTATAAATTGAAGTGGAATCTAAGAAATTTAATGATCTCCTTTTACTACTATTCTTTTCTTTTATTTTTTGATAGAATTTTACTATGGCTTCGCAGTCTGTTCTTACTAATATTTCAGGCTTATTTAATATATAGAGTTTAAAACTATTTAAATCATAACAATGTATATGCTATTTAGATTGCCCTTTTCTTTATATTTTCCACTTGAATAAGCACAAATCTTTTCATCCTTTTTGTCACTATATTTATTAGGTTTTGCTTTTAATATTGATCCTCATACACGGAGGCTTCTATTTGTCTCGACTATTAGATAATTTGTTTCTAATGGTAGTGTTAAGTCTGGTATATCTTAGATCATGCGCTTAAGTTGTTGGACTAACTTTATGTCTTCAATATTAAAAGTCTTTTGGCCTATTGATCCTGTTTTAGAATGTAACGATCCCGCTACCTTTCCTAAATCTCTAATAAAAGCTCTAGCATAATTTAGTAGTCCTAAAAAATTTTGTAAGTCCTTGGTTTTATCTAATCTATCTGGCATTTCTAAGACTCTTTTAGTTATGTGTGGTTGTATTTTTATTCTATCATCTCCAATGACTACTCCTAAAAATTTAATACTATTTTTACATAATTCCATTTTCTTTCTACTTATTATTATTCCATTATATATAAATAATCTAAAAACTTGTTGTAGATGTCCTAAATGTTCTCTCATGTTACTACTAAAGACTAAAATATCATCTACATAAACTAATACAAAGTTTTTATAGTCTCTAAAAATACTATCCAGTTTTCTTTGAAAAATTGGAGAAGCTGTCTTTAAACCGAACAGCAAAACCGGCCACTCAAAATGTCCTTCTAGACATGTGAAAGTTGTCCATTCTATACTATCTTCGTGCATTTTGATTTGCCAATACCCGGATTTACAGTCAAACTTACTAAATATTTTTCTTCCTGGTATTCTGTTTATCAATTTTGTTTTGTCTGGTAACTTATACCCATCCATCACAGTATTATCATTTAGTCTTTTGTAATTTATTACCATTCTAGATTTTCCCCATACTATTTCACTATGGATTCTTACTATGAAAGCTACTGATCTATGTCTTGATTTGGATCTTCTAATTATCCCTAACTCTAATAGTTCTTTTATTTGTATTTCAAAATCTTTAAGATCTTCATTTATAGCTTCTATAGATGTTGTTTTTATAGTATATTCTGGATTGATTATTTCTAATTTGCAAGTAATTTAATTGGATTCCCAATGTTGCAAAGGTTTTTCTCCAATTATTTCTAGTTTGTCTAGGATTTGTATTATTTATCTAGATCTTTTTGATCTTTTTTTACTCCTATCTGTTGTATACCTTTCTTAAAATTGTATAATTTTGTATCTATTTGTATTAGGGTGTAATCTTTTTCTAATGCTTCTACTAATAAAGCTTGTAACTCTTCATACATTGTTACCTTTTATTGTCGTTACATGTACAATTTTCTCCCTTATCATATTCTAGTGACGTTTTGGGTTTTATCTAATTATCTGAACCTTCTATCTGATTATCTAAGCCTTCTTCTGACTTATACTTAAAAAGGTGATATTTGGTCAGTATAGGTTGTGTCTGTACTGGTGAGTGGGTAATACTACTTGCGAAAATTACCCAATTTTTACTAATAAAACATCCTCCATTATTCTGCATCATAAAATCTAATTCTAACACAAAGTCTACCTTTATGTTTAAGTCTCTAACTAGTATTCTGGTGAGTGTGTATGATGGTTGATAGAATTTTTCACGTGTTAATAAAGGTCACTTTTGCCTTTGGTATATAATATGTATAAGTGTTATGGGTTCCATCCATTTACATGGATTTTTGGGGTTTTGGTAATTTTTTAATTAATTTGGGTGGTAAAATTTTGCTAATTAATATGTTTTTTGTACATCCTGAATCTACTATAGCTAATGTCTTGAACTCATAATCTTGAATTTTTATTCTTGCTAAAACTTTGACTGTACTAATGTTCTTTTCTTCATTATATACCATCCCTTCAAATGATATATTCATTGATTTTTTCTATTTAACTTTATCATTTTCGAGAGATGTATTTAATAATTCTACTTCTAATAAGTCTTCTTCTTTAATTACCTTTTTATGTTTTTCGAGGCTATATACTCTTATCTCTAACCTTTTTAGTTTTTCCTCTAATTCTAATATTCTATCGTCTGATGTTCTAACATTGGTTCTTTGTTGTAAAAATTATTTAAATTATTTGTTGATTTTTGGATTTCTAGGATTTCTAAGATTTTTTCTATACATTTTATGTGTCCTTCCCTATAACATTTTCTATATTTTGCCCTTTTATTTTTACTTGGAAACTAGCTACAGAAAAAACACCGGTTACTGTCTAATCCTTTACCTTTTTCAAAATCATGTTCACATTCTTCTATCAAATTAACTAAATCATGATAGTTTGGGTTTATCTTTTCTAATCCTATTTCATTTATAAATTTTTCTTCTTCAGAATCTGAGGAATCAAATTTGTCCTTTTCTTCTTCAAAGACTTCCATACTCCTAAGAGAGTATATAGTTTCATTATCTAACATGTATTCATCTACATTAATCAGATTTTCTTTTACATCTTCTATTAATTGTGCATTCCTAGATCTACTATTGTTTCTTTTTGGATAAGTATTTTCTAGGTGCTCTATACTTTTGCAAGTAAAACATCCTAATTTATTTTTGTTGGTTCTAATAGTGTTATAATTTCTTTCATGTTTCTGCTTATCTAGGTATGGCTTCCTCGCATTTGATCTCCTTAAGTAGTATTTCTTCCTAGGACGATAGTCTCTTTTATATGATTTTAAATATTTTTTCTTCTTATAATCTTGATCATAATGTTGTGTAGTATATATGTTTTTACAGAAATCTGTATCACTTCTTTTTAATTGTTTTTATATTTGTATATTTGTACATTTTTCTTGTAATATTTCCAATGTGTGTTGTATTCTTTGTCCTATTGACCATTTTGTGTTTGGATTTTGCATTACTCCTTCTCTTTTGGACCACTTTTCTTCTATTTCTCTTCCTAGAGCCCCTGGTAATTTCTTAAATAATCTTTTTCCTAGAGTTTGATCAAATGAGTTTTCACTAACTGTACAATAATAAAAATAGTCGTTTAGAAATTCCTTAATTCTTGACCAATTATTAATACTTAGTTGTTCTTAATTTATCAAAGTTCTTTGTTGTAATACTACTAATCCACTATTGGGATCTTTTCCATTCAGTAGAGTATGTACTTTGTTTACAAAATTGTACGGGTTTGCCCCAATTTCTACTAACACCTGGAAATCCTCTTGGAATATTGTCTTATATGCTTCCCATAAGACTTTAGTACTTTCTCCTAGAAATGTTTCTAGCTATCTATACATAATTTCTGCAATTGGTTCTTGATTACCCTGTATATGTTGTATGTAGTCTGGTACGACTACATTCTTCCGTATGTCTATTACAGCATTCCATGCCTGAGGGTCATGAGCTACTAAATTTAAGATCTTTCCTTTACTATCACCTTCTTGTAATCTAATGGGTTCTTCTTTTGGCATTCTTTTTCCTCTAGGTTTTATGTCTTTAACTATTTATTCTTCGGGGTGTACTCAAAATACTCTATATCTTGGTAAATTACCTGTTGTCACATTTACTTTTTGCATACCGGTTGTTCTCTGGAAAGGGCTTGCGGTACTCGCAGCACTTTCCATAAATTCTTTTATACTTTCTATCTCATCTATACTATAATTCATCTCTGAATCTTCTTCTTTTCATTCCTTTTTATATGTATAACCATAATTATCGGTTCTTAGCTCACATTTTACAAAATGTTCTTTAGCTTTGGTGAGTTTAAGATTTCCCATTTTACAGCCTATACATTTGAACATTCTGTCGTTATTTATTTCATATAGGGCCTCTGCTTTCATTATAGCCTTATTTACCTCAAAACCTTCTTCTAATATTTCTATATTCATAAAATTAGTACTTTCACATTCTTGAACTTCTTTATCAGTTTCCTTTTCATTCATGTATTGGTAGTCTGTAAATCTTACTGAAGTTTCTCCTTTATTTGTATACATTAAATGATTAGTTGGCTTTTGTGTTTCTTTCTTAGTAAATTTTTCCAAGTTCCATTCTAATCCTGCATAGTCTTCTGAATTTATCTTTAGGGATTTCATTATTCTAATACTTTTATTTCCAATTAAACTTACCACATCATCTATCTTTAGTCTAAATTTTGTACTACTATTAGTGACAAGCTTTCCTATAAATCCTACACATATTAATAAATTATTTCCATTATTCATTTCTTCATATCCTTTAGTCTGAATACCTATCTTTAAATATTTCCCGAATTCTAAAGAATTTATCATATAGTCTGGACTATAATAAAAAATCCCTCTATTTGTTGAAATGTCTACTTCCGTTACTCCTATGATAGATCTTTTAGAGTCTGACCATCTATTATCATATATTGTAACTAATACTTTAGTTCCTAGGTTTCCTAGTTAGTCCTTTTAGACCTAAAACAACGAGAACCCTATGCATGAGGCTCATGTTTGATTTAGCAATTTGTTTTAAAGATTCTGAGCTTATTAGATTTACACTGACACTATCTTTACCAATCATGCACAATTGTTCTTCTCTATAATGTTTATATAATTGTTCTAGTGAAAACATTCCTTCATTTTATAGGGTCTTAGCACTTAGTAATTTTAATTTGTTTTGTTGAAAGAGCTGTATATCTTTATCTACATCTACAATCTCTTCTAGATGGTGTATTGAAGTCATTATTGGTCTATTTATGATTTTAGATAGCATATTTGTAACACCCGAGTCTGTAACCCAGACACTACACGGTGCTAGTGACCCCGAAGGACCACCAGCTAACCCATGACTGGTACCTATAGTAAGAACTGTATAATAATAATACTGTAATAGCAACCTATTTAAAATAAATACAGAAGTGAGGCTGTAAACGCCATAAGGTTCATATTTGAAAACCAATGCTGAATACTAATAACTGAATACTGAAATACTGTCTGAATTATGAAGATGATGGGACAAGCCCCCAACTAACTCCGACTACTAAAAAATGCACTGAAATACTAAAATAATACTCTGTCCACGAACTATGAGGACTCACCACTAAGTATGTTGCTGATAGGCTGGGTTTCTATGTACGGTCAGAAGCCCGTATGTCTGAACCTATGATATAAGACATCATTGCATAAAAGAAAGGTATGTGTCAGTACTTTGAATGTACTGGTATGCTAAGTGAGGTAGGCTAATATGCATGGGTTTATGTGCATGAATAATAACTGACTGAGTAACTTAAACATAACTGAATAAGAGAACAAGCATGAATACATAAATTGTAACTGAGATCATGTTAACACTGGTTAATGAGTTATGAATACTAATTAACTGATATTTGAGTTTACTGATACTGTAATACTGACGACTGAGTGACTATTTTTGAAAGTTCTATTTGATAACTGGGTGACAATTTTCGATAGTCCTAATTTTGTAGAACTGAACTAAGTTCTATACTGAGCTGGGTGACTGTATCTTACAGTCCTAATTTGTTAAAACTGAACTGAGTTCTATACTGAGACTGAAACTAAAACTATGGGAGGTAATCATCTAACTGACATGCCCCTCTCTGAGTGGATTGGGGTCTAACCTGTAACCCTAGTTGGAAGGGTGTCAATACCGTGACACGAGTAAAGATAAGCTGTGAGTTAACCCTCTATGATAGAAAGCTCTTTCGTAAACCCTCGCTGGCAGGAAAACTCATATGAGAAGTATCAACCCTAGTCTGGCAGGAAGATATCTCAACCTACGCTGGCTACATAGTTCTGTAACACAGGGATTGCTACTAAGGGTCAAACCCTATACTGACAGGAATGCCTCCATCCCTGGGTTCGCATGGTGTTGAATCTTACTCCCAACTGAATAGACATTGAACTAATTTCTAGTCCATACTAGGCTTGACTGAACTGTTACAGATTGTACTATCTAACTGACCTGAACTGAGTTCACTGGGTTCCACTAACTGATGGAGTACTACTAAATTTGGTTAACTGACTGAGTTCACTGAGTTCTGAACTGAATACTGAACTTAGACTGTGACTGATTATTGAGTACTACTATTTGTAACACTACTGAGACTGTTCTGTAACTACTGTAGCTTTAGATAAAGAACTAAATGTTTAGGTATTGAATACCCCCAGGACTTGTTAACATGAAAAGTAAAGCATAAAGTAAACTTGAAAAGCATAACACTGTGCACTTGTTTATAATTCATCCATAGAGACATTTTATCAAACACTCATAAGGCATAAGTTTACATATATACTAGCATGTCATGATTTTTCCCCATTTAGTTCACATGATCACTTTAACAAACACTTGGGGGGCACCAATATGCACATGATACTAAACAACATGTAGGCATCATAACATTAATTTCCAATTTTACAAATTCAATGGCTTCAACATAAATTTACATAATACTACACTCACAAAAATCAATTCCACATGAAACTTGTAGTAAACCATGGATTAGAAACCCAATTAACATTATAATCATGAATACACTTAAATCTAATCATGGAAATCAGGAAATCAATCAAATTGAAGTTTAATAAAAAGTTTCTTGGACTCCAAGGGTGAAAGGAACCCTTGGATGGACACTTCACATACCTGAGTACTTGAATTAATGAAGGTTGAGGGTGAGTTCTTGAATCTTGAACCTTGAATTAGAAGCCCTAGGATTTTGTTCTTGAGAAATTTTGAGAATAGTGAATGAATTTTGCCACTAAAGTGGCTAAATCTCATGTTTTGGAGTTGATAGACGTGGAAAAATAATCCAAATACCCCTAAGGAAACGGATGCAATAGATGATGTGTCGCATTGAGACTGCATCAGTTCACTTAAAGTTGCACTGGGAGCTAGGGAAAAATATTCATCAATGCGATAGGCGATGCAGCACATCGAGATCGTGTCGATACACTGGTGTGGACTACCAAAAGTGCTTCAAATAATGTTCAAAAATTTTAAAACTCATCTGAGAACACCTACTGACATCCTGATCATGAACCAACTTAAAGATCAACTTTTAATATTTGTAAGGGTTATGAAATAAGATCACCAACAATGAAGGCTAAAATAACTAAGTATGAATACTTAGATAAAATTTTCTAAGTCTGGGACCCCTTAACAAGTTTTAAAGGACTAAATTAAGCTTACGATTTTGCGGGGTCTGATAACGCTCAATCTACAGCTCTTGTAAGAGTGTAAAGCGGTCGTTGTCAATTATATAACCCAACTGGGTTGGGTATCGATCTCACAGGGAATAGACGGTCAATAAGTAAGCAAATATTATTAGACTTTTGGTGCAAGTCTCGTGGAAGGGGGGATTTTAACGTGCAAATAATGTAATCAAAATAGTAAAGTAAAAACAGAAAATAGCAAAGTAAAAAGAAAGAATGTTTAGTAAGATGTAAAACAATGAGAATTGAGAGTTGGGATTATGTCCACCTTATGAGTTATACGTCTCTATTGTCAATGAGTTATGCGGAATTCAGACATGCATGTGCTTATAGAGAATTGTATTCTATGGTAAATCCAAGCGTCTTTCGACCTTAACAAGGACTATTTCACTTTAACTCTTTTGAGCTTAAAGCGTGTCTAACGGTACAAATTCTCCAAGAGGTTAATCTAGTTACGGCACTAACTTTTTAACAGGGGTTGGTGCCCTATTACCTTGACATTATCTCTTTTCCAGACATATAACTTTTCTTTCGAACAAGTTAATGCTATACTGGTGTATTCTATGTGTTTGCAACCACAAGAATTTGCATTAAGATGAAGAGAATAACGATATAAGCAGCATATGTGTCACGAATTCACAAACTCATAGCCTTAGATAGTATCTCATAAGGCTTCCATAACCCCAACAGAGAAGTTAAGCTATTCATGAGTGCAATGGAAATCACAATAGACATTATCATTATACCACAATAAAAAATCTCACGTGTAGTATGGTGTGGTATGGCGTTAGGCGTGAATTCCTTGCAAAATAGAGATTCTCTTGTTGTAAAATTAAAAGTCAAATAGATGAAAAATAATGTCAACAATGAATTAATAAAGAAAGGGAAAGGATGGAATAGGGATGAGGGTGGTGGAGAATTGTTTGGATGGATGGATGGATGGTGGATGGATGGGAATAATAAAAATCTCCAGCAAAATAGGGTATTTATAACACCCATATCCTATTCCTACTAGGCTACTGCGTACTTATCCTAATCCTAATAAATTACTATATCATTATCCTAATCTTAATAGGTTACTGCTGATTGATAACGCTCAATCTACAGCTCTCGTAGGAGTGTAAAGTGGTCGTTAGCAAATATAGAACCCAACCTGGGTTGGGTGTCGATCCCACAGGGAACAGCTTGGCCAACAAGTAAGTAAAATTACTAAACTTTTGGTGCAAGTCTCGTAAAAGGGGGGATTGTAATGTGTAACGAAAACAATAAAGTAAAAGTTGAAAATAGCAAAGTAAAGAGAGAAAGATTGTTACGTAAGTTGTAAACAATGAGAATTGAAGCGTTGGGGTTATGTCCACCTTCTGAGGTATACGTCTCTATTGCCTATGAGTGTGTAGAATTGTGACATGCATGTGCTTATAGAGAATTGTATTCTATGGTAAATCCAAGCGTCTCTCGACCTCAACAAGGACTATTTCACTTTAACTCTCTCGAGCTTAAAGCGTGTCTAAAGGTACGAATTCTCCAAGAGGTTAGTCCAGTTACGACACTAGCTTTTTAATAGGAAAGGGTGTCCTACTACCTTGACATTATCTCTTTTCCAGACAAATAACCTTTCTCTCGAACAAGTTAAATGTTAGACTGGCGTTATTCTATGCGTCTGCAGCCACAAGAATTTGCATTAAGATGAAGAGAATAATGATATAAGCAATATACGTGTCTCGAACTCACAAACTCACAGCAGTAGATAGTATCTCATTCCGCTTCCATAACCCCAACAGAGAAGTTTAGTTACCCATGAGTGCGAAGGAGATCACGATTTGCATTGTTATTGTTGAGTAATGGCGTGTGGATTAGGTGATAGGTGTGTGGCGTGATTCCTTAGCAAGTAACGATTCTCTTGTTGTGGAATTTCAGAATAGAATTAATGGAAAGATTAGAAGAGTTGTAATTGAGAAGTAGAATGTGTCTCTCCACTAAGGGAGGACTTGCCTCTCCACTAAGGGAGGACTTAATTAAAAATCTCTAGCATGATAGGGTATTTATAATACCCATATCCTACTCCTACTAAGCTAATGAAATAAATAACCAAATCCTACTAGGCTAATGGAATACTTAACCCAAATGTACTAGGTTAATGTAACATTATCATAATCCAAATAAACTAATGAAATACATAACCCAATTGTACTAGGTTAATGTATCATTGTCCAAATCCAGCTTTGTGTCTGTAAGTCCCCAAAGTCTTCAGAAATGTTGTTTTAGCCCGGGATAGATTTTCCATGCAGCAGTTTTGGTCCTTAGGCGTGTAGACTTCCTTCCCTTCCTTTGTGAGCTTTCTTTTGCGTCAAGTAAGCCATAAAATGTTGTATTTTGCATCATTTATACCTGAAACTTTCCTAATCATGTTCGTTAGCTCATTTACAGGAAAAAGGACTAAAAGTGCATGAAATATATAATTTGTTCTCAAAACTAGGCTAAAATATGGGCAAAATATATTGATATAGACGTGTAAATTCGCCTATCATCAACACCCCACACTTGCAGCTTTGTTCATCCTCGAACAAAATATCATGTCCTTCTAAGCATCAACTTAGGGTTTTTACAGCAACAACACAAAACATTCTTCAAGACAAGCACAAAAATTATCAACAAAGAGTAGCTTCCCGATTATAAGTAGAAACAGTTTAACCTCTAGCGTAGACTAGTGATGGTGATCAACTCGCATGCAACCGTTAAGGTACATAGAATCATATACAACTATCCAAAGCTCATCAACCATGTGTGTCTCACAATATAGTACCCATAATTACTCACAAATATAGCATATTTTTCAAACATGGGTATCAAAATGTCCTTGCTCTCACTCTCACAAAGAATTCATATGTAGCAACTGATGACCATAGGCTTGCCCTTAATGTAGTACTCTACTAAATGTCAGAATTCTAAGCTTAGGATCAAGTAGTTCTTTTGATGGTTGTAATGTAGGCTAAGGGACGGGTAGGATCAGCTATTTTGGCCAGAAATAGTGACTAAGTTCCTAAGCACTTTAATACATCACATTGTATCATTGACACTTTTTTCTTTCAACCTTTCTTTATTTTATTCTTCCACCCTTGTTCTCATCTTTTGTTTTTCAATTTTAGGCACAACTCACTTTTCAGCTTTCTTTTCCTTTTTCTTTTCACAACATACCTCTTATGATAGCACTTTCTTTTTCATAACACATTCAAGCAACATTACAATTTAAAGCATCATACTCACCCAATTTCCTCTTATGTTGTCACATGACTTTTTCACTTTAAAGCACTTAGGAATTTTGATCAAATTACGGTCTTGAAAAAAAATGGATTAGGCTTACATACAAGGTTGTCAAAGAAATAGGCTAAAGGCTCAAAAGGGTTTAACTAGGATGATGTCCATGGGTAGGTAAAACAAAGGTAAACATGTATAGGTTACCAAAGAAATGCCTAAATCATCTCCTAAACTCACACTCCTTATTTTCGCTTTGCATACATACCAGGCAAGTTCTAGCATCAGCCACATACATAGAAGAGACTATTAATCTCACACACACAAGGCACATGGTCGACTTGATTGGAAGTAATATAGACTCTCGACCCAACAAGTGAAGGAATTGAACCACAAAATATCACATAATGAGTCACAACTAGAGTCTAAACGTCTCAATAGTCACAGTTGTAACACATACTCTTGTTATAATCTCATGCTGCCTATCAAAATAATTTCATGCGAAGCTTAAAAAAATTTTACTACAAAAAAACAAAACGAAACAAAAATGAAACAAAAGCAAACAAACATAGATGCGAATAAAGAAGTATAGCATGCAATACCACCACCCCACACTTAGTCGGGACACTGTCCTCAGTGGAAAATAAATACGAGGAACCTGGTTGGTCGGACTTATCCTCTATGTCTGGGGTCATACCCCTTGCATTGGAATCATCATCAGAGTCGTCATCCTTAGAAGTTCCTCATAAGTATCCCACTTAATTCCAAGCGTGAGTCAAGGTGTTTGCAGCGGGGAGGGTTCTCCTTGCTCCTTGCGGCCTCTTTTCTTGCCCTTTTGGGAAGTGGTAGCCTTCTCCTTGCCTTGTCTCTCTTTAGATGCCATTGTACCTGAGACTTGAAATAGTGTTAGTGGTAGCACAATCTCAATGGATACAATCTATACATAAGCAGTAGGGGTACCACCCCACACTTAGTTTTGTTAACACAAATCAGTGAAGCAAAAGTGGTCGATTACTCAGATTTCGTCGACGTACGTTTTAGGATTGTATTCCGACAAGAAAGTCAGCAATGCATAACTTACTTGCATCCATTGGACTACTTTCATGGTAGATATAGCAACACTACTACATAGGGGTTACCACATGGAATAGCTATTCTTACAACAATCACAACCTCCTATGTCGGTAGGCAACTATAAGTCTTATCCCGATGAACGAGATAGTCTAACATGTAAGTATCCAAGTAACAAGCTTAAGCAATGTTCATAGCCATGGCAATTCTGCAAATAGTATAACAATGCTTATTAAAAACAAATTCAAGTCGGAGATCGGTCAAGATTATCCTAACGTATATGTTCACTCACATGTTTGTGTATCAACAATCCAAACACATTAACATCACCAATGATCTTTGAAGATGTAGCAATTCATAATAGGCATAGGAACGTAGTACTTACTAGAAATAGATGAAGAATAAAAGAGTACTTACGTGATTAAAGCCTTTGGAGATGTTCTTGTGAATTGGAAGAGCAAAAAGAGAAATTTTGAGATGATTTGGATGGATGTGCGGCGCCTTTGGGTCAATTTTTAGTGTGGTTATGTTTCAATACTAAGTCCCCTTTATATAGGAAGAGAATGGGTCGGGTTATGACCCATTTACAATCGGTTTTGGAGACAAAAATGCTACATATGCGGCGCATAATGCTTGGCATAGTCATGACATATGCGGCGCATTGTCTATGGCATAATGGGACATATGCGCCGCATAGTCTATGGCATTTGTAGACATATGCGCCGCATAGTCTATGGCATATGAGATACTGAGACCAATTGCCATAGCATAGGCGGCGCATAGTCAAAAGCATACCTAGGAATAGGCGACGCATAGTGTATAGCACACTAGATTCCGAGACCTTAGGCTATAGGATAGGTTGTGCATCGTTCTTGGCCTAGTTTTACCAAGGCCTAGCCTTTCTCGATGCCTATTTTGGCGTGAGAAATGCTCAATCCATAGCCTTATGCATCACCATTCCTAACTTACCAACTTTACCATACAATGCATCCAAATCGGCAATTGAAATCAATCTCCTCGTTGAATACTTCTTGCACCTATTTTTGCTCAAAACAAATGAAAACGATTAGTACGATGGGTTGCCTCCCACCAAGAGCCTTAGTTTTGGTCGTGGCACGACTCTTATTTTTGGATTTTCATTTATCAAGTACTAGAACGAAAGAAAAATGATGAAACGATAAAACGATAAAATGATAAAACAATAAAACGATGGGTTGCCTCCCATCTAGCGCCTTATTTATTGTCGTGGCACGACATGGTTACCTCGAGTACTCAGACTTCGTCGAGGTAAATGGTGGATCATTTTCTAAAAGGATTTAGACGGCAATGAGGCTTACCTGTGGGCATGCGATCTTCTTCGAGATGGCTCCTACGTTTCTCCGGAGAGTCACCAATTATATCATCAATAGTCCAACCCATAGCTCTCTTGTACCTCATCAGAGCAGAGATGAGAGCCTCCACGTGCTGTTCACTTAAATCATCCACCACACTTATCGAAAGTATACTTCCACTTTCCAAGAACACATACCTTAGATAATCGGGAAGCTCTTGCGATTCTAGCATTGGTGGCTCATCAATGGGAGTCTTCGCTGTTGGTTGATTCTTGAGATCATAATCTGGTTGCTTAGGAGTATAAGGCTCTATTTCTGTTAGAGCACTCATAAGTTCTTCATAACCTTCATTATCTTCATGCTCAACTTTCAGTGGCACAACAGACAATGGCTCAACAGTAGGCTGTTTCTCTATAGATAATTCTTTCGTATCATCATGATGAACATATAACTCATTCATATCGCTGGGCTGCTTCATTGTTTTGTATATATCAAACCGTACCACTTCGTCATTAATTCGAAACAAAAGCTCATTATCTTTCATGTCAATAAGCACACTTCCAGTTGCAAGGAAGGGACGTCCCAAGATGATGGGAACTTCAGAATCCTCCTTACAATCCAGAATAACGAAGTCTGCAGGAAATATGAATGAAGAAACCTTCACCAACACATCATTCAAGATACCCACAGGTCGTTTTACCGACCTATCATCCATCACAAGCCTCATATTGGTTGGTGTAGGGTCTCCCAACCCTAACTTTCTGTAGATAGATAGTGGCATCAAATTGATGCTAGCTCCCAAATTGCACAATGCCTTAGCAAAATCCAACGATCCAATTGTGCAAGGAATAGTGAAAGCTCCAGGATCTGCCTTCTTTTGAACTAGCGATCTTGTAGCGATTGCACTACAATGATGAACATTATCCGCCAAGTCATAAATTGCTGCCCGCTTCTTTGTCAAGAGATCCTTCATAAATTTTGCATACCCAGGCATTTGTTCAAGTGCCTCCACCAATGGAACATTAATGGTGAGCTGCTTTAACATATTCATGAATTTGCTAAACTTTGTGTCATCCGCCACCTTCCTTAATCTTTGGGGAAAAGGTGGTGGTGGGTATGGAAGTGTTCTCTCCACGGTTTTTTTCTCCTCTTGCTTCTGTTTTTCCACTTTTTCAGGCTGCACGTCACTAGGTGAAACGTCCCTGACGTTGGGAGTAGTTGTTGCGGCTTCTTCTCCTTTTGTAACGTCACTAGGTGTCATGTCCATGTCCGCAACTTCGTCAACCACTTGCTTGCCTTTTGCTGAAGTTTCCAGCACCTTACCACTTCTGGTAGTGATGGCCATGCATGACCCATCATTCTTTGGGTTTTGCACAGTATCGCTTGGTAAGGTGCCAGCCTTTCTTTGATTGAATGCTGCTGAAAGTTGGCTCAATTGCTGCTCTATTTGCCTGATAGAAGTGGAATGAGAATCAACTAGTTGCTTCATGGAGGACAAATCATCAATCACCTCCTTAACTCCTGCGCTCGTTGCTTCCACTCCTTTCAATAACTTAGCCATCATGTCTTCCATACTCCCAGAATTAGATGTGGTGGTATCACGTCTACCAGGGGTAACGTACAAACCACTCTTTTCATTATTTTTCTTCCAACTACCTTGGTCTTTGCTTCCATATTTATCATAATAGTTCCGACCTTGGTTTCCTTGGGCATTCCCACGGAAACCCCCTGATTGTTCAAGTAGTTGGCCTTCTCTTCAGAATCAGATTCGTCTCTTCCTTTTAGCGCTACAGCTTTCACTTTTTCGGTCTTCCCTGATAATAAGTGCTTTGTCAGAAGATCCAATTGTGTTTTTATGTGCGCCATGTCTTGCTCACGTTCTTCTTCTCTTCTTCTTTGGTCTGCAGACATGCCAATAGATAAAGTGGGGCTTGCTACCTCAGAATCCCTGGTATGCCAGGCTCTACTTTGTTTTGTCATCCGGTCTAGCATATTGCTTGCCTGAACAAAGGTGAGGTCCATAAATGATCCTCCAGCCGCATTATCAACCACTGGCTTAGTCCCCGAATTCAAAGCTCTGTATAATATCTCCATCAAGTGGACATTGGTCATATGATGGTTTGGGCACTGCATTAGCTTCGTCTTGAACCTCTCCCATGTAACGTGGAGAGCTTCAGTTGGAAGTTGTCAAAAATTGGTGATCTCATCTCTCAATTGTGCTCTTTTGGATGGCGGAAAGAATCTTTCTAGGAAAGCGTCTTTCAATTGCCTCCAATTAGTAATCGAATCAGGAGTCAGCCCATTCAACCATAGAGTTGCCTCCCCAGACAGAGACAATAGAAATAAGCGTAGTCGAATTGCATCTGTCCAACGCCAGGATTGTCGAATGACTTGCATGTAGAAATAAAGTTGATCAGATGCATATTCGGATCATCGCCTGCTAGTCCACCAAATAATCCTTTGAGTTGCAAAAGCTGAATCATGGCGCTAGTGATATTGAACTTTGCTCCAGGTGCCAAGGGTGGCAGAACAATGGCTCCTATGGCACCAGCTTCATCCAAATCGTCATCATCATCATCAAAAGCAATTTCCACAGTTCGACGATCAGGTCTCAATCGCTCTTGATGATCTCTCCTCTGCATGGGTTCCGCCATCTCAGCAGTATGCCGTGGGTTAAGTAGCTCTTCATCGCCTAGATCCTCATCGTCAAGATTTGTTTCTCGCCTACGGTTATCAATATTCTGTTGATGCACTTGAGCAGCCATCCTATCAATTTCACGTTGTGCATCCATTCTGTCAATAGAACCTGAATAAAACAAAAACAACAACTAAAAGTAAAAGTACGAGAATATTTGACCAAAGGGTCTAGCAACTATCACAAACTTGATTGACACTCGTATTCCCCGGCAACGGCGCCAATTTTTGATAACGCTCAATCTACAGCTCTCGTAGGAGTGTAAAGCGGTCGTTAGCAAATATAGAACCCAACCTGGGTTGGGTGTCGATCCCACAGGGAATAGCTTGGCCAACAAGTAAGTAAAATTACTAAACTTTTGGTGCAAGTCTCGTAAAAGGGGGGATTGTAATGTGTAACGAAAACAATAAAGTAAAAGCTGAAAATAGCAAAGTAAAGAGGGAAAGATTGTTACGTAAGTTGTAAACAATGAGAATTGAAGCGTTGGGGTTATGTCCACCTTCTGAGGTATACGTCTCTATTGCCTATGAGTGTGTAGAATTGTGACATGCATGTGCTTATAGAGAATTGTATTCTATGGTAAATCCAAGCGTCTCTCGACCTCAACAAGGACTATTTCACTTTAACTCTCTCGAGCTTAAAGCGTGTCTAACGGTACGAATTCTCCAAGAGGTTAGTCCAGTTACGGCACTAGCTTTTTAATAGGAAAGGGTGTCCTACTACCTTGACATTATCTCTTTTCCAGACAAATAACCTTTCTCTCAAACAAGTTAAATGTTAGACTGGCGTTATTTTATGCGTCTGCAGCCACAAGAATTTGCATTAAGATGAAGAGAATAATGATATAAGCAATATACGTGTCTGGAACTCACAAACTCACAGCAGTAGATAGTATCTCATTCCGCTTCCATAACCCCAACAGAGAAGTTTAGTTACCCATGAGTGCGAAGGAGATCACGATTTGCATTGTTATTGTTGAGTAATGGCATGTGGATTAGGTGATAGGAGTGTGGCGTGATTCCTTACCAAGTAACGATTCTCTTGTTGTGGAATTTAAGAATAGAATTAATGGAAAGATTAGAAGAGTTGTAATTGAGAAGTAGAATGTGTCTCTCCACTAACGGAGGACTTGCCTCTCCACTAAGAGAGGACTTAATTAAAAATCTCTAGCATGATAGGGTATTTATAATACCCATATCCTACTCCTACTAAGCTAATGAAATAAATAACCAAATCCTACTAGGCTAATGGAATAATTAACCCAAATGTACTAGGTTAATGTAACATTATCATAATCCAAATAAACTAATGAAATACATAACCCAATTGTACTAGGTTAATGTATCATTGTCCAAATCCAGCTTTGTGTCTGTAAGTCCCCAAAGTCTTCAGAAATGTTGTTTTAGCCCGGGACAGATTTTCCATGCAGCAGTTTTGGTCCTTAGGCGTGTAGACTTCCTTCCCTTCCTTTGTGAGCTTTCTTTTGCGTCAAGTAAGCCATAAAATGCTGTATTTTGCATCATTTATACCTGAAACTTTCCTAATCATGTTCGTTAGCTCATTTACAGGAAAAAGGACTAAAAGTGCATGAAATATATAATTTGTTCTCAAAACTAGGCTAAAATATGGGCAAAATATATTGATATAGGCGTGTAAATTCGCCTATCATCACTGATCCCCAAAGTCTTGAGAAATGTTGTTTTTGCCCGGGACAGGTTTTCCATGCATCACTTTCAGTCCATAGGCGTCCGAATGTTGCTCTCCTTCTTTTGTGAAGCTTCCTTTGGCGTCAAGTTATCCATAAAATGCTGAAATCTGCATCATTTATACCTGAAAACTTGCTAATCACATTTGTTAGCTCACTTACAAGAAAAAGGACTAAAAGTGCATGAATTATATATTTTGTCCTCAAAACTTAGCTAAAATATGGGTAAAATATAGTACTTTAGGCGTGTAAATTCGCCTATCATCAACACCCCACACTTAAGGCTTTGTTCGTCCTCGAACAAACTATCATGTCCATCTAAACATCTACTTAGGGTTTCACAGTAACAACACAAAATAGTCATCAAGACAGGCATAGCAATCATTAACAAAGAGTAGTTTTCTGATCACTACTAGAAACAATTTCAAGCTCTAATATAGACTTGTGATGATGGTTAATTCGTATTCAAAAGTTAAGGTACAAAGAATCTTACACAACTACCCAAGACTCATCAACCATGTATGTCTCACCATATATCACCCATAACCACTCACAAGTATTGTATATATTTCAAACATGGGTATAAGATTATCCTTGCTCTCACTCTCACAAAGAATTCATATGTTGCAACTGATGACCATAGGCTTGCCCTTAGTGTAATGCTCCACTAAATATCAGAATGCTAAGCTTAGGATCAAATAGGTCTTTTGCTGATTGTAATGTAGGCTAAGGGTCGGGTAGGACTATTTTGGCCAGAAATAGTGACTATGTTCCTAAGAGCTTTAATACATCACATTATGCCATTAATACTTTTCTTTCAAACAACCTTTCTACTTTCTTTTATTCTACTACCCCTTTTTTCCACCTTTGTTTTTCAATTTTAAACATAACTAACTTTTCAATTTTCCTTTCCCTTTTTTTTTTCTTTTCATAACACCTCTTATGATAGCAATTCTTTTTCATAACAAATTCAAGCACCATTACATTCTAAAGCATCATACTCACCCAATTTCCTCTTATTTTGTCACATGAATTTACACTTTAAAGCACTTAGGAATTTGGATCAAATTATGGTCTTGAAAAAATGGATTAGGCTTACATATGAGGTTGTCAAAGAAAATAGGCTAAAGGCTCAAAGGGGTTAACTAGGATAATGTCCATGGGTAGGTAAAAAGAAGGTAAACAAGTCTAGGTTGTCAAAGAAATGCCTAAATCATCTCCTAGACTTGCACTCCTTATTTTCGCTTTACATACATACCAGTCAAGTTCTAGCATCAGCCACAAACACAGAATATACTATATCCTCACACACACAAGGCACATGGTCGACTTTATTTGGAGTAGCATAGACTCTTGACCCAACAGATGAAGGAATTTAACCACACAATATCACATAGTGAGTCACAATTAGAGCCTAAACATCTTAATAGTCATGATTTTAGCACAAACTCTTGTCATAATCTCATGCTGCCTATTAGAATAATTTCATGCGAAGTTAAGTTAAAAAAAAAATTTAACTAATAAAAAAAAATTAACTACTAAAAAGAAAAACAAAACAAACATAAATGCAAATGCAGATAGAGAAGTATAGCATGCAAATACCAGCACCCCACACTTAGACGGGACACACTGCCCTCAGTGGAAAATAAATAAGAAGAACCTGGTTAGTCGGACTCCTCCTCTATGTTTGGGGTCATACCCCCTTCATCGGAATCATTATTGGAGTCGTCGTCATCAGAATTCTCCTCCACGTCGGAGTCTGGCATTCGTCGATAATCATCGGTCAGCACATCGTCATCAAGAGGTTCCTCAAAATATGTACCTACTCCACACATCGCCTTTGCGTGCTCATTCATTGGGTAGTCATAATCCAGCTGTTGGAGCTCTGCAGCAATTGGAACACGGCCACCGCTCATCATTGTAAACCGAGTCATGCCATAAAGATGGCAAAAGAAACTCTGATCTCGAGCATGCCTTTCTAAAGTGGTAAGTTTGACACCATGTGTAGTTTCAGCATCCTTAACCTTCGTGAGGTCAACCTTCTTTGGGTTGTGTGGGAGTTTATGATCAGCCGGTTCCTTTTTAATGTCTTCCTTCCTCAATATTGCGGTCAACAGATTGCCAAAACTGAAGTGGGACCTCGTGTGTAGCCTAGCTTTCCGCATTGTGGATCGAATAATTGCCCTAATGTTGATAGGGACATTCGTCATCAATGCGTATACCAAGAACACTATATCTCGTGTTATCTTTGTGTACTGAGTCCATAGAATTAGGCAAGAGTTGACTATGCGCAACCATATTCTTGCTTCTCTATTCAAAGGAGCATATGGGAAGGTGTTGTGTCGTCCGGTGTCCTTGTGTCTACTCCACCGTGCCATGGACCTTGTTCCCCAGAGTGTGTGTCGAATGGCTCTATATGGAGGTCTACTGTACAGCTCTTTGAATGGTGATGGATCAACAACAGGCAAGCCAAGAAAAGAGTTGAAGAAATCCGCATTGAGTTGTAAAACTTGGCCCCGAATATTGACTTCATTCCCTGTGGTTTTCGGTGACCAGTTAGCATAGAATTCTCGTGTTAAATCAAGATTACATTCTCCTATGTCTCGAAAGATGAAATCAAGATGTAACGCCATTATCTTGGTCAGCATGCGCGGTTCTTTCTTTACTAGGCTTTCCTTGTTTATCAAGTCTACATGAACATATTTCTTCTCTTTGTTGTTCCTATACCATTCCTTTGCTTCCTCCTCTAAAACCCATTTAATTCCGAACATGCGGCGTGGTACTTGCATCGAGGAGGACTCTCCTTGCTCTTTGTGTTCTCTTTTCTTGCCTTTTTGGGAAGTGGTTGCCTTATTTTTGCCTTGTCTTGCTTTGGGTGCCATTGTACCTGAGACTAAAACAATGTTCATGTTAGCATCATCTCGATGGATACAATCTATAAACAAGCAGTAGTGGCCCCACCCCACACTTAGTTTGTTGGTACAGACTAGTGAAGTGAAAGTGGTTGATTACTCAGACTTCATCGGCATACGTTTTAGGTGCTATATTCCAACAATAAAATCAGTGCAGTCATACTTCTTGTATTCTTAGCAATACTTTCATGTTTGATATATCAAGACTACTACATAGGGATTGAATCAAGGTATAGCATCTAGAAATAATCACAACCTCCTATGTTGGTAGTCAACCATAATTCTCACCTTGATGAACAAGTTATTCCAACATGTAAGCTTTCTATTGACAAGATTATGCAATTTTTGTGACCATGTCAATTCCGCAAAAGTATGACAGTGCATCAAAATCAAATTCAAGTTGGAAACATGTTAAGATCATTCTTACGTATTCTTTCACTCACTTAGTTGTATCACAACACATCAACCACATTCAAGTCACTTCTACTATTTCAAGATTTAACAATTCATAATAGGCGTAGTAGTGTAGTACTTATGGAATATAACTGAAGAACAAAGAAGTACTTACTTGATTGACGCCTTTGGATGATGTTCTTGTGAAGCAAAAGAGCAAAAGAAAAATTTTGGAGAGGATTTGGAGGCTATAGGCGGCGCTTATGCTAGGTTTCTAATGTGTTTTTGGTCTAAGACTAAGTCTCTCATTTATAGGAAAGGCTTGGGTCGGTTTTTGACCCATTTAAAATTGGATTTGGAGACAAGAAGTGACCATAGGCGGTGCCTTTTGCTTTGCCTATGCTAGGCATAGGCGGCGCCTTTTGCATAGCATTGTTGAGCATAGGCGGAGCCTATGCCATGGCATTCTTAGGAATAGGCGGCGCCTTTTGCATGGCATATGAGATTCAGAGACAAAAGGCATTGGCATAGGCGGAGCCTATTCTATGGCATACTTGGGCATGGGTGGCGCCTATGCTATGGCACACTAGATTCCGAGAGCTTAGGCCATAGTATAGGCCTTGCCTTGTTCGTGGCCTAGTTTTACATAGGCCTAGCCTTGTTCGTTGCCTATATTTTCATAAGCAATGCCCAATCCATAGCGTTTTGCTTCTTCATTCCTAACTTACCACCTTTAACATGCAATACGTCCAAATCAAAATTTGAAACCGACCTCCTCGTTTTACACCTCTTTGCACCTACATTTACTCAAAAACAACAAAGACGATTAGAACGATGGGTTGCCTCCCATCAAGCACCTTAGTTTTGGTCGTGGCACGACTCTTCTTTTTGGATTTTTATTTATCAAAAGCAAACAATTAGTAGAACGAAAGAAAGAAAAAAATGAAAAATGATGGGTTGCCTCCCACCAAGCGCTTGATTTATTATCGCGGCACGACATAGCTATCTCGATTACTTAGACTTCATCAAGATAGATGGTGGATTGTTTTCTGAATGGATTCAGACGACAATGAGGCTTACTTGTAGGCATGCAATCTTCTTCGAGATAACCCTTGTGCATGCCTATCCTGGGAGGGATACCAATTATATCATCAATAGTCCAACCCATGGCTCTCTTGTATCTTTTCAGAGCAGAGATGAGAGGCTCTATGTGCTGTTCACTTAAATCATCCGCCATACTTACCGGAAGTATATTTTCACTTTCCAAGAACACATACCTTAGATAATCGGGGAGCTCTTTCGATTCTAGCATTGGTGGCTCTTCAATGGAAGTCTTCGCTGTTGGTGATGGTTGATTCTTAAGATCAAGGTCCGGTTGTTTAGGAGTATGAGAATAGGACCCTATTTCTGTTAGAGCACATGGAGTTTCGTCATAATCTTCATCATCTTTATGCTCAACATTCAGTAGCGCAGAATACAATGGCTCAACAGTAAGCTGTTTCGCTACAAATAATGCTTTCATATCCTCATAATGAACATCAGCTACAGAGAACACATTCATATCACTGGGCTGCTTCATTGCTTTGCATATATCAAAACGGACCACTTCATCATTCAACCGAAATAAAAGCTTATTAGCTCTCATGTCAATAAGCACACTTCCTGTTGCAAGGAAAGGCCATCCCAAGATTATGGGAACTTCAGAATCCACCTCACAATCCAGAATAATGAAGTTTGCAGGAAAGATGAATGAAGAAACCTTCACCAACACATCATTCAACATACCCACAGGTTATTTTACCGACCTATCAGCCATCACGAGCCTCATATTGGTTGGTATCGAATCGCCTAACCCCAACTTCCTGTAGACGGATAGTGGCATCAAATTGATGCTTGCTCCCAAATCGCACAATGCCTTAGCAAAATTAATAGATCCAACCATGCACGGAATAGTGAAAGCACCAGGGTCTGCCTTTTTCTGTACTAAGGACCTTGTGGCAATTGCACTGCAATGATGAATATTATCCTTCAACTCATAGCTTACTGCTCGCTTCTTTGTCAAAAGATCCTTCATAAATTTCGCATACCCAGGCATTTGTTCTAGTGCCTCTACCAACGGAACATTAATGGTCAGCTGCTTTAACATATTCATGAATTTGCTGAACTTTGTATCATCCGCAATCTTCTTCAATATTTGAGGAAAAGGTGGTGGTGGATAAGAAATTGTTTTCTCCACGGCTTTATTCTCCTCTTGCTTTTGTTTTTCAGCCTTTTCAGGCTGCAGCATACTTGGTATGACGTCATGGACGTCGTGGGTGGTTTCTACGGCAGCTTCTCCTTTTGTCTTATCATCGATGTCTGCTGTCTTGTCAACCACTTGATTGCCTTTGGATGAAGTTTCCAGCACCTTACCACTTCGGGTAGTAATAGCCATGCATGATCCGTCATTCCTTGGATTTTGCACAGTGTCGCTAGGTAAGGTGCCAGCTTTTCTTTGATTGAGTGCTGCTTAAAGTTGGCTCAATTGCTACTCTATTTGCTTGATTGAAGTGAAATGTGAGTCAACCAATTGCTTCATTGAGTACAAATCATTTATTACCTCCGTTACTCCCGCGCTGGTTGCTTCCACTCCTTTCAACAGTTTAGCCATCATATCTTCCATGCTTCCGAAACCAGATGTGGTGGTGTCACGTCTTCCTGGGGGAACGTATAAACCACTCTTTTCATTCTTGTTCTTCCAACTACCTTGGTCCTTGTTTCCAGATTTATCATAGTAGTTCCGACCTTGGTTTCCTTGGGTGTTACCTCAGAAACCCCCCTGATTATTCAAGTAGTTGGCTTCTTCTTCTGAATCAGATTCGTCTCTTCCTTTTGACGCAACAGGTTTGACTTTTTCGGTCTTCCCTGATAATAGATGTTTTGTAAGAAGATCCACTTGTGTTTTCAGGTGTGCCATATCTTGATCACGTTCTTCTTCTCTTCTCCTTTGGTCTGCAGTCATGCCAATAGATAAAGTGGGCCTTGCTACCACAGAATCCCTGGTATGCCCTGCTCTACTTTGCTTCGTCATCCGGTCTAGCATATCACTTGCCTGAACAAAGGTAAGGTCCATAAATGATCCTCCAGCCACATTATCCACCACTGGTTTAGTTATTGAATTCAAGGATTTGTATAGTATCTCCATTAGGTGGACGTTGGTAATATGATGGTTTGGGCACCGCATAAGCTTCGTCTTGAACCTCTCCCATGTTTTATGAAGAGCTTCAGTTGGAAGCTGCCGAAAATTGCTGATTTCATCTCTCAATTGTGCTCTTTTGGATGGCGGAAAGAATCTTTCTAGGAAAGCGTCTTTCAATTGCCTCTAATTTGTAATAGAATCAGGAGTCAGCCCATTCAACCATAGAGTTGCCTCCCCAGACAGAGACAATGGAAATAGGCGTAATCAAATTGCATTCTGACCAACGCCAGGATTGTCAAACGACTTGCATGTAGAAATAAAGTTGATGAGATGCATATTCGGATCATCGCCTGCTAGTCGACCAAATAATCCCTTGAGTTGCAATAACTGAATCATGGTGCTTGTGATGTTAAACTTGGCTCCGGGTGCCAATGGTGGAGGAATAATGGCTCATATGGCTCCGGCTCCATCAAGATCCTCATCATCATCGTCGAAAGCTGGTTGTACAGGTCGGCGTTCATGCCTAAACCTTGCTTGACGATCTCTTTTGTTAGCAGGTGTTGCGATCTCAGCAGCATACCTAGGGTTTAGTAACTCGTCATCACCTAGGTCCTCGTCGTCAGGATTTATTGCTCGCCCGGGGTTATTAATATTCTGTTGATGCACTTAAGCGGCGGCTAGAGCAGCTAGTCTCGCTTGTTTTTGCTGAGAAGCCATCCTTTCAATTTCGTGTTGTGCCTTCATTCTGCCAATACGTTGTGGTTCAGGATTGATAGGTAATAACGGTTGACCAGAACTTCGAGTATGGGGCATGCACTGAATAAAAACCTGCAGAGAACAAAAACAAAAACTAAAAGTAAAAGTACGAGAATCTTTGACCAAAGGGTCTAGTAATTATCACAAACTTAATTGACACTCGTATTCCCCGGCAACGGCGCCAATTTTTGATAACGCTCAATCTACAGCTCTTGTAAGAGTGTAAAGCGGTCGTTGTCAAATATATAACCCAACTGGGTTGGGTATTGATCCCACAGGGAATAGCCGGTCAATAAGTAAGCAAATATTATTAGACTTTTGGTGCAAGTCTCGTGGAAGGGGGGATTTTAACGTGCAAATAATGTAATCAAAATAGTAAAGTAAAAATAGAAAATAGCAAAGTAAAAAGAAAGAATGTTTAGTAAGATGTAAAACAATGAGAATTGAGAGTTGGGATTATGTCCACCTTATGAGTTATACGTCTCTATTGTCTATGAGTTATGTGGAATTCAGACATGCATGTGCTTATAGAGAATTGTATTCTATGGTAAATCCAAGCGTCTTTCGACCTTAACAAGGACTATTTCACTTTAACTCTTTCGAGCTTAAAGTGTGTCTAACGGTACAAATTCTCCAAGAGGTTAATCCAGTTACGGCACTAACTTTTTAACAGGGGTTGGTGCCCAATTACCTTGACATTATCTCTTTTCCAGACATATAACTTTTCTTTCGAACAAGTTAATGCTATACTGGTGTATTCTATGCATTTGCAACCACAAGAATTTGCATTAAGATGAAGAGAATAACGATATAAGCAGCATATGTGTCACGAATTCACAAACTCATAGCCTTAGACAGTATCTCATAAGGCTTCCATAACCCCAACAGAGAAGTTTAGCTATTCATGAGTGCGATGGAAATCACAATAGACATTATCACTATACCACAATAAAAAATCTCATGTGTAGTATAGTGTGGTATGGCGTTAGGCATGAATTCCTTGCAAAATAGCGATTCTCTTGTTGTAAAATTAAAAGTCGAATAGATGAAAAATAATGTCAACAATGAATTAATAAAGATGCATAACTGATGCATGATTTCGTAACTGTTATTAAGGATAAGCTGACTTTGTATACTAAACATGCATATCTGATGCATGAGTACATGACTGAACTAATTCATAAATGCATGACTGATTATGCAACGTTACTTGATACCAAATTGCTAACTACATCTGAACATAAAATTGAGTAAATTTAAGGAAAACTGTTACCTTGAGTTTAGTCTAAGTTTGCGGAGAAAAGGTAAGGATACTTGGTTCGTATATCTGCTTTTTCTTCCCAAGTATCTCCCTCAACTGACTGATTCCGCCAAAGAACTTTGACTAGAGGGACTTCTTTGTTTGTCAATCTGTAAATCTAAAAATCAAGGATTTCAACAAGAATTTCCTCATAAGAGAGGTTGTTTTGAACATCTGTACCCTCTACAGGGACTACAACAGTTGGGTCACCTATGCATTTCTTTAGCAAGAAGATATGAAACACTGAGTGCACTGAAGCTAAGTCTGAAGGTAACTCAAGCTCGTAAGCTACCTTTTCAAAATGGCTAAGAATTCAGTAAGGACAGACATATCGAGGACTAAGCTTTCCCTTCTTTCCAAACCTCTTCACTCCTTTCATAGGAGAGGTTTTCAAATACACATAATCACCACTCTCAAACTGGATTTCCTTTCTGCGCACATCAGCATACAATTTCTGTTGGCTCTAAGCTATCTTAAGCCTTTCCCTAATCAACTGAACTTTTTCTGTGGTATCATATACCAAGTCAGGCCCTACCACTGTGGCCTCACCCACTTCAAACCAACCAATTGGAGATCTATATCTCCTCCCACAAAGTACTTCAAACTGAGCCATTCGAATGCTGGAATGGTAATTGTTATCATACGCAAACTCAATCAATGGCAAATAGTCATCCAACTACCTTTAAAGTCAACGGCACATGCTCTTAGCATATCTTCTAGAGTTTGGATGATCCTTTCTGCTTGACCATATGTCTGAGGGTTGAAGGTTGTACTGAGTTGAACTTGGATACCAAGACCCTTTTGGAAGGCTTTCTAGAAATAAGAGGTAAACTGGGTACCTCTATCTGAGATGATAGATAATGGAACTCCGTGGAATCTGACTAATTCTCTAAAATAAAGCTTGGCATAATCCTAGGCTAAATAAGAGGTATGGAATGGTAAGAAATTAGCTGACATGGTCATCCTATCTACGATAACCCAAACTAAATCATACTGACAACGAGTATAGGGAAAACCTATCCAAAGTCTATGTTCACTTTGTCCCATTTCTATGTGAGAATACTAAACTCCTACATGGACCCACTAGAATTCTATTGTTCAATATTAACCTGCTGACATGTTAAGCATTTAGCTATAAACCCTGCAATATTTCTCTTCATCCTACTACATCAATATCCTTCCCACAAGTCAAGGTACATCTTAGTGGACCCTGGATGAATAGAGTAGTGCGCACCACACACTTCTGCAAGAATCTGCTGCCTTAAATCATCTACACCAGACACGCATAGCCGACCCTGGCAATGTAATACACTATCTCTTTCTTGGGAGAAAATCTCTATTTTCTTATCTCTGACTGACTCCTTCAACTTAACTAGATTGGGATATCTGTTCCACTTTTCCTTCACCTCGAAAACTAGAGATGATTCTAAACTACTCTGCACCCATACACTACCTTCTCCTAAATCAACTAAGCAGACACCTAGTCGGGCAAGCTGATGAACTTCCTGTACTAACTTTTTATCATCTTCCATATGAGAAACACTACCCATATACATCCTACTAGGAGTATTATCCACTACATTGTCCTTTCCCAGATGATACAGGACACTCATGTCATAGTCTTTCAATAACTCCAACCACCTTCTCTGATGGAGGTTTAGGTCTTTCTGAGAGAACACATACTGGAGACTCTTATGGTTTATGAACACATCAATATGTACCCCATACAAATAGTGCCTCCAAATCTTTAAGGCAAATACTACAGTTTCTAACTCAAGATCATGAGTGGGATAGTTATTTTCATGGAGTTTAAGCTGTCTAGACGCATAGGTTATGATCTTACCTCTGTGCATCAAAAAATACCCCAAACCAACTCTGGAAGGATCATAATATACCACAAACCCGTCTAAACTATCTGGTAGAGTAAAAACTGAAGTTGTAGTGAGTCGAGTCTTAAACTCCTGAAAACTCTTCTGACAAGAATCTGACCACTGGAACTTGACTTTCTTCTGAGTCAATCTGGATATAGGGGATGCAATAGATGAAAATCCTTTAACAAACCATTGGTAATAGCTGGCTAAGCCCAACAAACTCTAGATATCTGATGGAGAGATGCATCTGGGCCAGTTTCTCACTATTTTGGTCTTTTGAGGATCTACGCTAAAGCCATCACTGAAAACTATATGGCCAAGGAATGCTACTGACCTTAGCTAAAATTCGTACCTACTAAATTTGGCAAACAACTGATGGTTTCTGAGAGTCTGTAACACTATTCTAAGATGGTCTGCATGATCATGTTCACTATGTGAGTAGATAAGAATGTCATCAATGAAGACTACGACGAACATGTCCAAGTACTTCTTGAACACACGGTTCATCAAATCTATGAAAGTTTTTGGATCATTGGTGAGACCAAATGACATGACTAGAAATTCAAAGTGACCATACCGAGTTCTAAAAGCTATTTTCAGAATATCACATTCTCTGACTCTAAGCTTATGATAGCCTGATCTAAGGTCTATCTTAGAAAAGTAACTGGCACTCTGAAGTTGGTCAAATAAGACATCAATTCTAGGAAGTGGATACTTTTTCTTGAACGTGAATTTATTCAACTGATGGTAGTCTATACATATTCTAAAAGAATTGTCTTTCTTACACATGAATAGAACTGGTGCACCTTAAGGGGATATGCTAGGTCTGATGAATCCCTTATCTAGGAAATCCTTTAACTATTCTTTTAATTATTTGATTTCTACTAGAGCCATTCTATTTAGAATAATAGATATGGGTTGAGTATCTACAAGAAGGTCTATGACGAAGTCAATTTCCCTCTTGGGAGGAACTCCGAGAAGATCTTTGGGAAATACCTCTAGGAATTCACATGCTACTAAAATTGGCTCAAGACTGGGAGTAATGGAACTAGAATCCGTGACTCGAACAAGATGATAGACAAACCCCCTAGATGTTAATTTTATTTCCCTTAGGTAAGAAACAAGCTAACCCCTAAGTGCTGAGGTACTACCCCTCTATTCTAGGATAGGTTCTTTTGAAAACTAAAATTGGACAATTTTGTTTTTGCAGTAAACTGAGGCATAGCATGAATGAAGCTGCTAATTCTACTAAGTTTTCTGAAGTAACTTTCTAAGATACCATGATCGGACAGTTCCTGTATACCCATCGGGCTATGATAGATTTACCCACTGGGCTAGACACAGAGAAAAGCTCTGCTAGGATTTTGGGACTGACTCCGAAGTCAACAGCTATATAAGGAGTTACAAAGGATAAGGAAGCTCTTGGATCTAGCAAAGCATAAACATGCAAATGATAAACTTGTAAAGTACCAATAACCAGATCAGGAGAACTTTCCTAATCCTATCTGGACGAAAGTGCATAGAGTCTGTTTGGGTGTTACCCACTGGTGGCACTGGAAGTGGCACCCTGCTGATTCAGGCAATCGGACAGAGCTGGGGGATAATTATACTGACTCTGCAAACCCACCTGAGGACACTATCTGAACCTGTGTCCTGGCTTGTCAAATCTAAAAGATACATCATTGCCATCTCTGCAGACACCCTGATGGTTTTTACCATACTTCTGGAAGAGAGGAATTGTTTAGGTACTACTAATACTACCCTGGGTTTAGGGCCTGATTGCCTATCTTTATTACCATATCTAAATTTTGGCACTAGAGCACTGGCTAAGGACAGAGCTGGAACTAAAGATTTTGGGTGAAACTGAGAATGAGTCCCACCCTCTGACTTAGGCTGAGTGAAGTTGAAGCTACCTATTTTAGCTCTCTTGTTCTCCCTCTCATTCTTTTTATTCTTGGCCTTCTCTATCTGTTGAGTGTGGACCATGAGCCTGGATATGTCTATCTCCCTAATTAGTATTATGGTCCTACGTTCATTGACCATACTGTTAGACACACTCGAAACAAACTTACATATCTTAGATCTGTTATTTTCTACCATATTAGGGGCATATCTGGCTAACTAAGTAAACTTGAGAGAATACTCTTATACTATCATGTTGCCCTGCTTCAGGTTAATAAACTCTAAAACCTTTGCTTCTCTTAACTCTAGTGTGAAGAACCTATCCAGAAAAGCAATAGCAAACTCATCCCATTCTAT
Organism: Capsicum baccatum var. pendulum; assembly: GCA_030864225.1. Classification (NCBI taxonomy): domain Eukaryota; kingdom Viridiplantae; phylum Streptophyta; class Magnoliopsida; order Solanales; family Solanaceae; genus Capsicum; species Capsicum baccatum. The sequence goes on from CM061554.1 coordinate 159,296,438, forward strand.
GGGCCCTGTATTTGTCGCCCTCTTTTCTTTCCGCTATTTGAACCACGAGTAAGCCACATCCTATAAATTATATGTGGCCAACTCATCACTATCACTAGCAGTCACCCCCATAATATTTGTAACCTTCTACACCTGATCAAGAAATTTATGTGGGTCCTCATCTAACTTTAACCCATTGAAAGAGTGTAATTTCATTAAGGTAAAGTCCCAAATGGAAGCTGGGTGTTTATTCTTGGCTATCACAGAATGAGCTAGGGTGGTGAAAGTTGCTTTAAATTTCATGTGGGAGACATACTCATCCAGAGGATTTGGCTGAATGGGCTGAGGTAGTGGCTGATTTCCTGTTCTTCTTATATTCTTCTTTGGAGGCATGTTCTACAAATGGAAGAGAGAAGATAATTAGACTGAGAGTTTAATTTGAGCTATGCTCTCTCGCACGACATAAATACTTAAAGAAGGAAAACATTTCCTAAAACATCTTGTAGCCACTTGTCCAGAAGTATGGCGCACTATACACCCATGACTCTACTAGGCGTGGCTTTCAAACTTCCTAGGACTCTATTGAACCTTAGGATCTGATACAATATTTGTAACACCTTGAGTCTGTACCTCAGATGCTACACGGTGTTAGCAACCAAAAAGGACCACCAGCTAACCCATAACTGGTACTTACTGTGAGCATTGTATAATAATAATACTGTAATAGCAACCTGTCTTAAATAAATGCAAAAGTGAGGTTGTAAATACCATAAGGTTCATAACTAAAAACCAATACTGAATACTGATAACTGAATACTAAAACAAATATCTAAAATACTCTAGTCTGAAAGCCTCTAACTGTCTGAATTATAGAGTTGATGGGACAAGCCCCCAACTAACTCTGACTACTAAAAACTGCATTGAAATACTAAAATAATACTTTATCCTCTAACTATAAGTACACACCACTATGTTTTCTGCTGATAGGATGGGCTGCTAAGTACGGTCAGGAACTCGTGTGTCACGCCTCAATTTTCTAAACCGTAACACTACACGGTGCTCATGAGTCGAAGGACCACAAGCTAATCCATGACTAATATTTGTACTTGTATACTGTATAAAGGACTAAAAAATTATGGAAACATGAACTAAAAGGCCATAAGGTTCAGTACTAATACATAATTGAAAATATGGTATAACAATGCCAAACTAAATCTGAAATAACTGGCTGGACATACTATAGTCTGAAAGCCTCTAAACTATCTGAATAAGGAGTTGATGGGACATGTCCCCAGCTAACTCCAACTACTAAAATAAACAGAAAAATGAAATAGTAATGAAATCATCATGTCCTCAAAAGATGAGGACTCACTTCTAACTGTAACTGTTGAGACTGGAATCTACTGTTGATGCTATGGAGCTCATTCTTATAAACCTACGGCATAAGAAATCATAGAGTGAATACGTCAGTACTTTAAATGTACTGGTATACAAGTGATGTAGGCAAAATGCATGGGGTTCATATGCATGAACAATAATAACTGTCTGACTAACATGAACGTGAGAATACATACATGGCTACATAACTATAACTAAGATCATGATAGGACTGAATACTAATTTTATTGGATTTACTGATATCTGAGTACATGAATAATGGGATACTAAATAATTGAGTTTACTGATCCTGATATCTGAGTCACTGATAAGCCAGGAACTGATACGGTATTGTTGAATATTGAAGGACTGAAACTATATTACTGATACATGAATAATTATTTTTGATTGTTCAAATTATGAAGAACTAATCTGGTTGACTGTATCTGATAGTCCTGAAGCTGAAGACTGATTACATGAGTTCTAATAGATGATATATTTAATATCATGAGTTCTGAGAACTGATATATCTGATAACATGAGTGATTATATCTGACAGTCCTAAATCTGATGGAACTAGCTGAGTTCCATACTGAATCTGAGTTAATTATATCTAACAGTCCTGAAATTTAAAGAACTATTTGAGTTCTTTTACTGAGACTGAGACTAAAACTGAGACTATGGGAAGTAGTTATCTAACTGACATGCCCCATATATGCTATTATAGCTGAGCTGGGGTCCAATTTCTTCCCTAACTAAAAGGGTGTCAATACCGCATCATTGGTAAGGACAAGCTGTGAGTGACCCTTATCTGGCAGGTTACACTAATGAGAATGGTGGGACCCTAATCTAACAAGTTAAGCCACCTCATCAACCCTAATCTGACAGGTTAATATGTCTCAACATACACTGGCTATGTAGTTCTGGAACACAAGGATGACTGCTAAGAATCACACCCTAATCTGATAGGTGAGTTCCCATCCTTGGGTTAGCTCGGTGCTGAATCCTACTCCCATCTTAAAGACACTGAACTGAATAATTGAGCTGAACTAAATGACTAAACTGAACTAATTAGTTGAACTGGACTGGACTGAGTTAACTGAACTGATACGAGTGGTATTGTTTAGTGGAGCTAAACTGAGTTTACTGAGTTTCTTTGACTAATGGAATGTATTGAGTTCTGAGGACTGACTGAGAGTACTGAAGTTGCTGAGACTAACTGTGAATAATGAGGTTGCTGAGGTTACTGAGCACTGAGATTACTGAGATTACTGAATTTTCCTGAGTCACATAACTGAATGATTTCTATAGATCATGGATTGACTGAGAGTATCATGATAACATGACATGGCTCTAGGCACACAGCTATATTATATTTTCAGGTACAAGTACCCTCAGGACTTGATGGAAGGAAACTAACATGACTTTCTTGAATACATGACCAACATCAACAATCCATAATATCATAACTTGGGGGATTTTATAGAGTACATGGTTATCATACATCTTGTACATAAGTAGGATTTGCAAGTAAGCATAGCATAATCTCATAAGACTAGTTCATGAGTAGGCCAACAACATTTACAAGACACATTACCAACATGGAAGTCATTGGAACATAGGGGCATATCATGAATCCTTCACTTAGTCACAATTTAGTTATATTGCATGATTTTTGGTTTCTTAGGCATTTTATCAAATACCTTACATGCACCATTTTGGGCATAGGTATAATCATCAATTCAACAATCTTAAACCACCAAATTTATGGATTTCAACTTATATGCTAACATGTTCTCATAAAATCACACAAAGATTCCAACTTGGGAATCATACAACAACAACCACATAGTTACAATTAACCCACAACAAAATATTCACAATACATAATTTAAAACATGATTCTTGAACTCCATGGATGAACACTATGCATACCTTATATGGAAGATTCTTGAAGATTAATGGTAGAACTTTCTTGAAATTGAATCCCCAATCAACTAGTTTTCTTAGAGCTTGAGATAAATCAAGGAGTAATAAAACCCAAATCTTGAAGCTTGATCTTGAAAAAAATATAAATTTTTTTTATTGTTATTAGATTGGGAAACACAAATCTTGATGTTTTCTTGATGATTCTTAAAGAAATTCTTAGACTTGTTTCTTGATTTTTTTGACTAGGGTTCTTGTCCCTTTGAGAGAAAATAAGTTGTTCCTGAGTTTGAAGAACTTGAATATCTTAGATTCATAAAGAAAGGTTTGAATCTAGTTCTTGGGTTTTGATCTTGAAAGAAACCCTAATTTTGATCTTATGGATGAAGGAGGAGTTATGTGCTTTGATTTGAGGTGATTGGGTGTTAAATAGGGTGGGAAAAGGCCCAAAAATCTCTTTAAAACTATGTTTTAGCGTTGTTTATGGAAAAACTGATGGTCTGAGTGACGGACCGTCACTCTGGTGACTAACCGTCACTCCAACCATCATTTTTCATCCAGAAAATGGCCTCACTGGTTTAGTTGTGACAGCCAAAGTGACGGTCCATCGCTGACTTGATGGTCCGTCATTTTGCTCGTCGCTCTTGGACGGCTCGGGCAGCTCTCAGTAAAACGGCCATAACTTTTTACTCTGATGCCAAATTTTGGCAAAATTGGTATCGTTGGAAAGATAATTCAATTATCTATTTGTTGATGGAAAATTCTTTGTAGAATGAGAAATATGCTCATTTGAATTTGACTATGGCAATGCCCTTGTCAAGAATTCAATCAGTAAGGACTAGTTTGATTCATCCAATAGCTAGGACGTATTTGAGTCCTTAATATATATCTAACTTGATCATAAAACTATCAAATTACTATAATTTATTTCTCATGATCTTGGCATATGGTACTTCTATCAATTAGGATTCTGGGGTATTACAATATCTCCCCCTTGGAAACGTTCGTCCTCGAATGAGATTGATAGAGAGAGGGGAAGAACATAAAATGATGTACATACTGAACATGAATAACTGGAACATGATCTCATGGATGACATGATTGATAACTGAACATATCATACTAAACATGCATGACTGATAAGCTGAATTCGCGCATATCTGATGCTGGGATAATTGACTCATGAATTTATGACTAAATGTCCTGATGACCTGAATTTCTTGCAACAAGAATGCATGTTTGATGCATGATTACATGACTGATCTAACACATGAACGCATGATTGAACGTGCAATGGCAATGGACACTAAGCTTGCAGTGGGAATCTGATATAAAGTTTGTAATGGTAGTTTGAGCATGGAACTGAGTAAGTTCGAGGAAAACCCATTACTTAACTGATAATACGGATAAACCCATGATCACGCTAGGATTATACATGAATGGGAACATGAGAACATAACTGAGATTGAAATGTGATGCATGAACTGAATTCTATGAACCTAACTGAGTTTTGAATACATGGCGAACAACTGAGGTTGGATCTTAAGGGTCAACTTATACGTACCCCTCACTCCAAATTGGATTCATTACAAGAAAAGAGAATGGGATTCTTATGTTATGAAAGTTTGGGGAATCATAGCATATCTCCCTCTTGGGACACTAGGTCCCTCTAGGATATACTGTCTTGGCTGAGCTACTGAGGAAGATTGAGGCGATGCGCAAGGCACCTAGAAACTAAATCATGGCTGATTATCTGAGATCTGAAACTTGAGGCCTAATACATGATCTAAGATGAAGTAACTAAACTTCATGCACTGCAACTGAGACAACTGAAAGATTTATGAGGTGTTGAGCACTACTGCATGAATATACTAACTTATCTATTTAACTGAATAACTGATAGCTGAATACTGGGCATGTGAGACTTCTCTGTACTTAGTCTGAATAACTGGACTAAGGCTATAAAATATTATGCATAGGGGGTAATGATTAACTGGATAATAGAGGTGACTGAGCATGAATAAGAAAAACTGTATCACCTTAAGAATGCAAGGCTAGGCGTATAACATAATTTGGAAACACCCTATAGATTGAGGTACTAAAATACTACTAATAGTTGTAGCATGGGTCAAGCAAGTCAGAAACTGAACTGAATTTCTGATTTGATTACTAAACTGAAGTTGGCATTTTAACTAAAACTGTAACTTGGACTCATACTCGAGCTAGATGCTGGATTCGGATAACTGAATACTGATAACTGTGGTTTAGATTGATACTGAAGTACTTAATGCTTAGACTAAACACTGATTTCTGAGTTCTAAATACTGATTACTAAAATTATAATTGAGTTATGATAGTTGCACAATAAAGGCTGACACAAGTCAAGGCTTTGAATGTACACTCATTCTATGAAATTTCCCAATTTTTAAATACTACCTCTTGCTAGCCATTTACTTGCACACTTATCATGACATTCTAGCCTATCTTAATGACTACACCATCACGTAATATAAGAATTCAATAATTTTTTCGTAACACATAATATTTACTCACTCCCATATGAGAAACTGCTCACCACTACACTATTTACAAGGAGAGCTTACTGAAGGATTAAATCAGAAAGACCTGAAACTTGAATGGATACTAACTGAACTTGACACTTGAACTGAAACTTGAGGAATAGAATATCAACAACATAAATTTACCAAAAAGGTCTGAACTGAGGATATACATGGCATAGTCTGAATTTGTCTTATCTGTAGGGGCATAGCATGAGTCATGAAATTGAATATACTGTAAGGCGTGAATGTATACATAAGTCATGAGCTGCATGACCTGAGACTGAAATTTCTGAATCTGTGGGACATAATTTGTAACACTGAGGGAGCTGATACTCCTTATAATAGAAATTGGAATCGCATATAATTCTATGGAAAGCGTGCAAATATAAGTTGTTTTTATGGAAATGAGATATGAAGCATGCATAGGTATCAGGCTGACTGAAGTATAAAACCTTACACTGAGATAAGTATGAGTCAGGAATTGTCTTCCCTTACTATTTTTGTATACATACTGGCACTACTACAGGAATCTGAGAGCCTGACTTAGTTGTTTGATCTATAATCTCCCCCTTAGCTTTAAGCCATCACTTAAATCTATAAGCACTTACTAAACTCTAAAATGAACTGCAATCTTAATCACATACTTACACTCTGTCAAACACATGCTTGCCTTACTAAGCCCATTAGTTTCTTCTATTGCTTCATATACTACTAATATCATATCCATACCTTCATACTTAATTCAAACCAATAAACTAAAATTCTAGCTTACACTATTCATGCCTACTGATTTACTCTAGTACAACTATCCCCATGTATACATAATCTGATCAAACTAGATAATACTATCCCAAATCTACTACTGTTAACTTCTGAGTTCATGCTTAAAAATTCTAGGTCTATGCTGTCATAGGATTTTGATAAGAGATCTAATGGAATATCTAAAATTAGGTTCGTGAATGAGTTCTCATGGTCATGAATGAAATTTGTATGACTTGTAACATAACGGGATTGATGGGGTATTTTTGAGTCTGTGGGCAATTCCATAACTGACTTCAGGGACTATCTAACAAAGCCCTATCTCTAGGACTTAAGCTTCACTATTTCTGTTACCTTGAAAGTAAGGTGGACTTAACATGCGTGGAGCATGATGAGAATCTATATGAGTTTTCTTAGAAAACTTTTCTATAGCATAATCTGAGACATGAAAAAAGGAAAATTATTCCTAAAACATCTCATAGCCTCCTGCATATAAGTGTGGTGCACAACATACCCATGTACAAGACTCTACTAGATATGGCTTTCTGACTTCCTAGAAATCTATTAAACCTTACGCTCTAATAGCATTCTATCACGACCCAAGTTGGGGACCTGACCGCGACGGGCACCTCAAACTATCAAGGCCTGAGAGACCCCTGTAACTCCCCAACCTACTAGTGATATTGTCCACTCTGGGCCCAGGCCCGTATGGCTTTAAAATGTGTCACTATGGAGTAAGGCTTTCTCACTTATATACCCAGTATCCCTCCCATGTTTTGCCGATGTGGGACTCTTTCCTAAGGAAGAATGTTACATCGTGCGTCTGAACCTATGATATAAGACATCATTGCACAAAAGAAAGGTATGCATTAGTACTTTGAATATACTAGTATGCTAAGTTAGGTAGGCTGATATGCATGGGTTCATGTGCATGAACAATAAATGACTGAGTAACATGAACATAACTGAATGACAGAACATGTATGAATATATTAACTATAATTGATATCATGTTAACACTGGTTATTGAGTTCTGAATACTGATTAACTGATATCTAAGTTTACTAATACTATAATATTGATGACTGAGTGACTGGTTTTGACAGTCTATATTGATAACTAGGTGACTGTTTCTGATAGTCCCAATTTTGTAGAACTAAACTGAGTTCTATATTGAGCTAGGTGACTATATCTGATAGTCCTAATTCTATAAACCTGAATTGAGTTCTATACTGATACTGAAAATGTGGGAGGTATCATCTAACTGACATGCCCCTCTTTGAATGGATTGGGTTCCAACCTATAACCCCAGTTGGAAGGGTGTCAATACCGTCCCACGGGTCAAGACAGGCTGTGAATTAACCCTTTCTACTAGAAAACTATTTTGTCAACCCTCACTGGTAGGAATACTCATATGAAATGTATAAACCCTAGTCTGGCAGAAAGATATCTCAACCTACGCTAGCTACATAGTTCTGTAATGCAGGGATTGCTACTAAGGGTCAAACCCTATGCTGGAAGAAATATCTCATCCCTGGGTTTGTTCGGTGCGGAATCCTACTCCCAACTGAATAGACACTAAACTAATTTCTACTCCATACTAGACTCGACTGAATTATTACTAATCGTACTATCTAATTGAACTGAACTGAGTTTACTGGGTTTTGCTAGCTAACAAAGTACTACTAAATCTGGTTAACTGACTGAGTTCACTGAGTTCTGAACTGATACTGAAATAAGATTGTGACTGATTACTGAGTACTATTATTTGTAACACTATTGAGAATGTTCTATAACTACAGTAGCTCTAGGTAAATAGCTAAATTTTCTAGTATTGAATACCTCCAGGACTCGATAACATAAAAAGTAAAGTATAGAGTAAACTTGAAAAGCATAACATTGTGTACTAGTTAATAACTCATCCATAGAGACATTTTATCAAACACTTGTAAGGCATAAGTTTACACATATACTAGCATGTCATGATTTTTCCCCATTTAGTTCACATGAGCACTTTAACAAACACTTGAGGGCACCAATATGCACATGATTCTAAACAACATGTAGGGATCATAACATTAATTCCTAATTTCACAAATTCAATGGCTTCAACATAAATTCACATGATACAACACACATGATAATCAATTCCATATAAAACTTGTAATAAACCATGGATTAGAAACCCAATTAACATTATAATCATGAATACACTTAAATCCAATCATGAAATCAATCAACTTGAAGTTTAAGAAAAAGTTTCTTGGACTCCAAAGGTGAAAGGAACCCTTGGATGAACACTTCACATACCTGAGTACTTGAATTAATGAATGTTGATGGTGAGTTCTTGAATCTTGAACCTTGAATTAGAATCCCTAAGGTTTTGTTCTTGAGTAATTTTGAGAATAGTGAATGGATTTTGCCTCTAAAGTGGCAAAATCTCATGTTTTGGGGGCTGATAGATGTGAAAAAGTGACCCAAATACCCCTGAGGATGCGGCTTTTTAATGACTAAAAATTGGCCTAGCGATGCCCAAACCAATGTATCACATCAATGGGATCGACACGATGGACGATGCGCCACATCAGGTCTACGTCAGTTCACTGGAAATTGCACTGGAAGCTGGCGAAAATATTCATCAATGCAATAGGTGATGCAGCGTGGTGAGATTGCATCGATACGCTGGTTTGGACTCCATAACATGCTTCAAACGATGTTCAAAAAAATTAAAACTCATTCGAGAACACCTACTAACATTCCTGATCATGAAGCAACTTAAAGATCGATATTTAATAGTCGTAAGGGTCACAAAATAAGGTCACCATCTATGAAGGCTAAAATAACTGTAAGTATGAATACTTAGCTAAAATTTTCAAAGTCTGGGACCCCTTAACAAGCTTTAAAGGACTGAATTAAGCTTAGAATTTGCGGGGTCTTACAATATTGGTTCCTAATCTATCTTGGGTAAATCTTGATCTTGGTCTGTTTGTGGATGTTGAAAAAAGGTCCATGCTTTGGTTTTAGTTGGTTTAGTTTCTTTAGCTTCATCTTTTTCTTTTTGGGGGGTTATTTCTATCTTCTTTAGTTGTTCTATTAATTCTTCTATATTTTTATCTTTTGGGTAGCTTGTTGTTTTACTTTTTCTATATTTTTACTAATCTCCAATAGAAATAATATAACAATATTATTTTGTTTTATGACTGCAAAGTCAATTCTTCCTTAAGGCTGGTAGACTGGTAGCCCTTTGGGATTTGTTTGAATTTTAGCAACCTTTTGTAATATTGTTATATAGATTTGGTCATTTATAGGACTATTACTCATGAGTGTGTTATTTCTTTTAATTGGGCAATTTCTTTTCTTATTTCTTGCAGCACTAGTTTTATTTCTGGATTTCTTAAGCTACTCTCTTTATCTTTATTAATTAAATCTTTGAATTTGTGGTCTAATTCTGCTTGTTGATTTTTCAGGAAATCAAAATTGTTTTCTATTCTGTCTAATAACTTTTTTGTTTGTTTTGCAGGTCTTCTAATATCTCTAGTGTTTTTAATATTTTAGTATCTTCCTATTGAACCTTGTCTCCTAGGTTTATTATAAAGTCTGTAATAGTATTTAGTTGTGGGCTTTCTCTATGTAATGTATGTTCTCCATAGTTAAAATTACACCTACTAAGAGAATTATGTTTTAAACGTCTGTATTTCTTTTCAGCTTAGATTGTTAGATCTAAATACTCTTGTTTCTTTAAATTTTCTATTATAACACTATTATTCTTTATGCTAATGAGGGTGTATTGCTAGTAAACTGTTTTTTTATGTCTTTTATACTAATATTTTTATATTCTATACATTATATAATTAAAACGCCCTGAGTCTGTACCCCAAACGCTTCACAATGCTAGCAACCCCGAAGGACCATCAGCCAACCTATGACTGGTACCTGCTATGAGCACTAAATAATAATAACACTGTAATTGTAACATAACTGAAATAAGTATGGAAGTCGTACTGAAAATGCCATAAGTTTCATAACTGAAAGACTAATACTGAATACTGAAAGCTGAATACTGAAAATTGAAACATCCATCTGAATTACTATAGTTTGAAACCCTCTAACTGTCTAAATTATGGAGTTGATGGGACAAGCCCCCAACTAACTCCGACTAATAAAAATTGTACCAAAATAATAAAATAATACTCTATCCTCAAACTATGAGGAATCACTACTAATTCTGCTACCTATAGGCTGGGCTGCTAAGTACAGTCAGGAGCCCGTGCATCTGAACCTATGATATAAGACATCATAGAGAAAAAGAAAAGTATGTGTTAGTACTTTGAATGTAATGGTATGCTAAGTGAGGTAGGCTGATATGTATGGGTTTATATGCAGAACAATAACTAACTGAGTAACATGAACATAACTTAATGAGAGAACATGCATGAATACATAAATTGTAACTGAGATCATGTTAACACTGGTTATTAAGTTTTGAATACTGATTAACTGATATCTGAGTTTACTAATACTGTAATATTAATAACTGAGTGACTATTTTTGACAGTCCTGATTGATAACTGGGTGACTGTTTCTGACAGTCCTGATTTTATAGAACCAAACTAAGTTCTATACTAAGTTGGGTGACTATATCTGATAGTCCTGAATCTGTAGAACTAAACTGAGTTCTATACTGAGACTAAAATTATAACTGTAACTGTGGGAGGTAGTCATCTAACCGATATGCCCCTCTCTGAATGGATTGGGGTCAAACCTGTAACCCTAGTTGGAAGGGTGTCAGTACTGTGCCACGGGTAAAGATAAGTTGTGAGCTAATCTTCTCTAACAGGAACCTCTTTTGTCAACCCTCGCTGGTAGGAAAACTAGTACAAGATGTATCAACCCTAGTCTGGCAGGAAGATATCTCAACCTATGCTGGCTATATAGTTCTATAATGCAGGGATTGCTACTAAGGGTCAAACCTTATACTTGCAGGAATTTCCCTATCCCTGGGTTCGCTCGGTACTGAATCCTACTCCCAACTGAATAGACATTGAACTAATTTCTAGTCCATTGTACACTTGACTAAAATGTTATTGATCGTACTATCTAACTGACCTGGACTGAGTTCACTGGACTTCGCTAACTGATGGAGTACTATTGAATCTAGATAGCTGACTGAGTTTACTGAGTTTTGAACTGAAGACTGAACTGAGACTGTGACTAATTACTGAGTACTACTGTTCGTAACACTACTGAGACTATTTTGTAACTACTGTAACTCTAGGTAAACATCTAAATTTTTGGATATTGAATACCCCCAGGACTCGATAGCATGTAAAGTAAAGCATAGACTAAACTTGAAAAGCATAACACTGTGCACTTGTTCATAACTCATCAATAAGGACATTTTATCAAACACTTGTAAGGAATAACTTACACCTATACTAGCATGGCATGATTTTTCCCCATTTCATTCACATGAGCATTTTAACAAACCAATGGAGAGAACTACTATGCACATGATACTTAAACAACATGTTGGCATCATAACATAAATTCCCAAATTCACAAACTCAATGGCTTCAATATGAATTCACATGATAATACACACATGATAATCAATTCCACATGAATCTTATTATAAACCATGGATTAAAAACCCAATTAACATTATAATCATGAATACATTAAAACCCAATCATGGAAATCATGAAATCAATCTACTTGAAGTTTATGGAACCCTTGGATGAACACTTTACATACCTGAGTACTTAAATTAATGAAGGTTGGTGGTGAGTTCTTGAATCTTAAACCTTGAATTAGAAGCCCTAGGATTTTGTTTCTTGAGTAATTTTGAGAATAGTGAATGGATTTTACCTCTAAAGTGGATAAATCTCATGTTTTAGGGGCTGATAGATGTGGAAAAATGACCCAACTGTCCCTGAGGATGCGGCTTTTTAATGACTTAAAATTGGCATAGCAATGCGTAGACCATCGCGCCGCATCAATGGGATCACAATGATGGATGAAGCACCACGTCGAGTCCGCATTGATTACTGGAAATTGCACTGGGATTTAGGGGAATATTCATTGATGCAATAGGCGATGGGCCCGTCGAGATCACATCGATGCACTATTTGGACTCCAAAACGTGCTTCAGACATTGTTCAAAAAATCTAAAACTCATCCGAGAACACTTACTGGCATTCCTGATCATGAAACAACTTAAAGATCGATATTTAATGGTTGTAAGGGTCGCGAAATAAGATCTCCAACCATGAAGGTTAAAATAACTCTAAGTATGAATACTTAGCTAAAATTTTCTAAGTCTGCGACCCCTTAACAAGCTTTAAAAGACTAAATTAAGTTTAGAATTTTGGGGGGTCTTACACTAATACTTTCTAATCTACACTTCAACAAGTTTATATGATCTGCACAGTATACCAATTTTATAGGGTCTCAGGTTATAATGACCTCATAATTTTATAGTTTATAATACTTCTATTTGATTTATTAAGATTTGTTCTGCTTTTAAAATTTCATTTCTTTGTTTTATTTCTTTATATAATTTATTATAAGATCTTTGTACTAGTCTAGCGACAGGATATGTTTTCATATATCTTTCCTCTACTTTATCCTAAAGGAATAATTTCTCTACACCTTTTTCTATGAAATCTTATGTGTTTATTATATCTTTATATATCACTTTTAATACCTTCTAATTCCCACTTTAGGGTGCTTATATATTCTTCTAATAGTTTTATTTTTGATGATTCTAGTATTCTAATATAGTTATTTAAGACTTCTTCTAATTCGATCGCTTTTGATTTTAGTAATATTACTCTATTTAAATACCAATATTTTAGTTGTATACTTCTAGCCCACCGGTGTGTTCTCATATATTTCTAGATTTGAGATAACCTATTAACTCATATTCTAATTGGGATATTAGGATAATTAACTAATCTAATGTTATAGAGTCTTCTTTTGTATTACTAAATCTCTTATATTCTAAATATAAACTATTTAATTTTTCTCTAATCTCTCTATAAGCCTTAGTATTTCCATGAGGTTTTCTCATTAAGCTAGATTAATAGGATAATTTTGTCACATAATATTATCTACCCTTAGTTCGTTTGTAATGTAAAATATTTGGACTTGCAATTCAGATAACCTATTATCTACTTGTAGAAGTTCCTTACAGACCTCTTCTCTTGATTCTAGAGAAACTTCAAATAGTCCAATAAGTAACTGTCTTTGTATTATTAAGATGTTATATAAGTTTATAGACTCCTTCTTTATTTTTCTATTATACCAATAGTATTCTGAATCTAATATTATTCGTTCTTCCTAGGGTCTAGTTTTTCTTTTTTGAGTTCTAGACACCATATATAATAAAGTCTCCTAGAATCTTAGGGCTCGGATACCAAAATAAATAAGGACAAATAAAGTATTATTAAAAATAATAATAATAATAATAATAATAATAAGGACAATAAGCAAGTTATGAGTAATAAATAAATAAAATGAATGATTTATGCAATTTATGAATAATAAACAGCAAGATTAAATAGAGTTCAACAATATGATGTAAAATCCTACTCATTACTCCCTCCTTCATTTTTCGTTAATCATGTGTAGTGGTGAAATTATCAAAATCAAAGTATGTTTTCCTCCCAAAATACTTTTTTTATATTACACCAGCTCTAAGACCAAATATGAAAGAAGTTACCCAATATAATAACAAAAAAGACTCAGACAAAATCATATTTTGCAATCATTGTTCCTCCATGACCAAAGCCTTTAGAACACTAAATCATGCAAATGAGACTTGATGATAGGCGAATTTACATGCCTATAGTGCTATATTTTACCCATATTTTAGTCTAGTTTTGAGAACAAATTATATATTTCATGCACTTTTAGTCCTTTTTCCTGTAATTGAGCTAACGAACATGATTAGCAAAGTTTCAGGTATAAATGATGCAGAATTCAGCATTTTATGGATTACTTGACGCCAAAGAAAGCTTCACGAAAGGATAAAAGGAAGTTTGGACGCCTAAGGACCAAAAGTGACGCATGGAAAATATGTCCCGGGCAAAAACAGCAATTCCAAAGACTTTGGGGACTAGCAGTAACTTAGTAGGATTAGGATAATGCTACATTAACCTAGTACAATTGGGTTAAGTATTTCATTAGCTTAGTAGGAATAGGATATGGGTATTATAAATACCCTATTTTTCTAGAGATTTTTATTCATTCTTCTACTATTCCTCAACAATTCTCATTCTAGTTTTAATTCATCTTTCTACTTCTTCTTCTATTCATCTATTCTTAATTTCCGCAACAAGAGAAACGTTACTTGCAAGAAATCACGCCTAACACCTACCACACTTGTGCTACACGAAATTCTTATTGTGGTATAATAACAATGTCAATTGTGATTTCCTTCGCACTCATGGGTAACTAAACTTCTCTATTGGGGTTATGGAAGCCAAATGAGATACTATCTATTACTATGAGTTTGTGAGTTCGTGACACGTATGCTGCTTATATCATTATTCTCTTCGTCTTAACCTAAATTATTTGTGGTTGCAAATGCAAGAATACGCCAGTATAACATTTAACTTGTTCGAAAGAAAGGTTATCTGTCTGGAAAAGAGATAATGTCAAGGTAGTAGGGTCCCATCCCCTATTAAAAAGTTAGTGTCGTAACTGGATTAACCTCTTGGAGAATTCATAACGTTAGACACGCTTTAAGCTCGAAAGAGTTAAAGTGAAATAATCCTCGAATAGGTCGAAAGACTCCTGGATTTACCATCGAATACAATTCTCTATAAGCACATGCATATCGGAATTCAACACACTCATAGCCAATAGAGACGTATAACTCAGAAGGTGGACATAACCCCAACTCCTCAATTCTCATTGTTTACAACTTAATAACTATTCTTTCTTTCTACTTTGCTATTTTCAGTTTTTATTTTATATTTTGTTTACATTACTTGCATGGCAAGATTCCCCCCTTTACAACTAACAAGTTTTGTTTCAGTATATGTATAGGCATAGGTAAGGCTGAAGCCTCATCTTCTCAAGACTAGCCTCCGCGGATGGGGAGTAATATTAAAAGCAAAACCTAATAAATATAGTAACAAGAAGGATGAAAAGATATGCGCTAAAAAATAGCCCCTAAAAAACTTCACCACAACAGAGGAAAGAATTTAGAGAAAAGACACAGTGAGTATTTCAGATATGGATAGAAGTTATCGACTCTGTAAAAGACTAGTAAGATCATCAGGCCAAAAGATTTTTAATACTGAAGATATTTATTTAGTCCAAAAACTTAAGTGCATGATCCAAGATATCCTAAACTTAACATTAGAAACAGATTTAGTTCTGGTTTTCTTTTGTATTATTAAGTCTCTTATATTCTAAATATAAATTATTTAATTTTTCTCTTAAGATATGTGAGTAGTTTGCTATTTAAAATCATTGTATCTTTCTCCCTACTATGTAAATTATGTTTGTTATATTAAGTTCATATTTTCTTTCAATTGGTTTTATTTTGATATTATTACATGATTGATAGTCGTGCGGATTATCGCCAGCTTTCCAATCCTATAAATCTAGAGCATTACTTATAAAATACCCTGCGTATATGGTTATTCTCTCAGTGTTTTGGGAATAACAATGGATTAATCTGTAAATTCCTAGGGATTTGAAAAGTCCAAAGAAGATTTGAAAGGACTGTTGTATTATCCCAGAGTATGATTAAAGAAGATATTGCTAAAATACATGGAGCAATATAAAAAGAAAAACCTAATAAATATAGTGACAAAAAGGATGAAAAAATTTGTGCTTATTCAAGTGGAAAGTATAAATAAAAAGGCAATCTAAATAGAATAGATGCAGAGATGCAAGCAATAATTTATGATTTAAATAGTTTTAAACTCTATGTATTGAATAAGCCTGAAATATTAGTAAGAACGGACTGCGAAGCCATAGTAAAATTCCTTCAGAAAATATAAGAAAAGAATAGTAGTAAAAGGAGATGGTTAAATTTCTTAGATGCCAGTTCAATTTATAACATTTTATTAGAACATATTAAAGGGAAGGATAATAATCTAGCAGACCAACTTAGTAGACTAATAAAAGAAGACAACTAACAGTTTTGTTTCATTATGTATACAGGAAAAGGTAAGGTTGAAGCCTCATCTTCTCAAGACTACTTAAATAAGCTAATGAGCAACACTCATTATAGACCACTTACAATGTTAGAATATCCGAAGTTAGAAAGGATGATTTTTGGGCAGGACTGGAACAATACTAGGCCTATCGAGTGGAGACAGTAACGAAGATGATCCTACAAGGGAAAATGAATGTAACTCAGCTATGGTTCAATTCGCTCAAGACCCAAATAGAGACGATGACTCAGGAATGAGTTTCGATACAAAAGCGTTACATAATTTGGATACATAACCAGTGACGATATTCTTAAAAAGACAAAAGAATAAGTGGACAGATATGAATAAAAGAAGAAACATGACCATGTGACGATGTGGCCAAATCGTCTCTGAATCTTCTTCTTTTTGTTCCTTTTTATGTGTATAACCATAACTATCGATTCTTAGAAAGAGAAAAACAATCTCAAGAGTAGAGAAAATATTAGAGTGAGAATTTCTTAGTATTCCAAAAAAAAAAAAGTGAAAAATTTTGTATAAAGTTATCTAAAGTAGTATCTAAGTTCTTTCCTCCGTAGCGGCAAATTTTCTTAGGGGCTCCCGAAAGGGAAACCTCTCTTCGCCTTAAGACATGTGAGTAGTTTGTTATTTAAAATCATTGTATCTTTCTCCATACTATGTAAATTATGTTTGTTATATTAAGTTTATATTTTCTTTCAGTTGTTTTTATGTTGATACTATTACAGGACTGATAGCCGTGCGGATTACCGCCAGCTTTCATATCCTATAAATCTATTGCATTTCTTATAAAACACCCTTAGTATATGGTTATTCTCTTAGTGTTTTGGCAATAATGATGGATTAATTTACAAATTTCTAGGGATTTGAAAAGTCCAAAGAACATTTGAAAAGGTTGTTGTGTTATTTCGGGGTGCGATTAAAGAAGATATTTCTAAAACACCTAAAACTAAAGAGAAAGAAATGAACAGGGTATAAAAAAAGTATTTGGGAGGAAAACATACTTTGATTTTGATAATTTCACCACTACACATGATTAACGGAAAATGAAAGAAGGAGTACTGCGTACTATTTTACATCATAATGTTGAACTCTGTTTAATCTTGCTGTTTATTATTCATATATTGCATAAATCATTCTCTTAATCTATTTATCATCCTTATTATTATTAATAATAATAATAATACTTTGTTTGTCCTTAATTATTTTGGTAACCTTGTCTCCTAGGTTTATTATTGTAATACCCCGGGAAATTTTTTGTTGAAATTTTGTGCGTAAACGTGTTGGGTTCTATCTTCTAGAATGAACTATAAACTTTTCATGTTTAATGTCTTAGATTATGACCCACCATTGCGTAGAGTATCGAATAAGCTTTCCAACGATATATGGATCATCCAAAACGGACACTCGAGCGATGAGTTATGAAGATTCCGATCGAACCATGAATAGTAGTAAACAGTAAAACGTGCAGGAAAAAGTACTGAGGCCTGGCGTATTTTTGCTTCAAATTTAAACGATCATAACTCCTTGTACATAATTATATGGGAGATCTACTATATATCAACGGAAAGCTCTGCGAGTCCTCTTTCCAATGAAATTGTTTTCATCCAATTTGTCTATCGAAACAAAAAGATATGGTCGATCTACTTCAGCCTATCAAAAGCGATTTTTTGGTTCAACTTCAAATGATCATAACTCCTCGTATACAATGATCTGGGTGAGATACTATATATCAACGAAAATATATGAGAATCTTCTTTCTAATGAAATTAGTTTCATCCAATTTGGATATCGAAGTAAAATGTTATTGTTTATTTACTTCAGACTATCAAAACAGTCCATCAAAGGACAGATTCAATAATTATTTGATTTTTAGGGGCATTTTGGTCATTTTACCTCACCCAAAATCTGTCCAAACCCTATATTAAAGCCTATTAAAAGCATTATATATTATATTTCATCAAATTCCCTCAAAAGGAAAACCCTAAGCTCCTACATCAAACTTCAAGAACCTCCACCATTAATTCTACAAATTTATTCAAGATTCCAAGTTCCTAGTTCAAGAACTCCAAGAACCATCATTCAAAGGAACGATTAACATCTCAAAAACGAGTATTGATCTAAAGTTCATCATTCAAGGTATGTGGTGTTTTTCAACAAAAACTCTCTTTCGTTCTTGTGCCCAAAAGTAATTTTCATTACAAAGGCATGATTTTTATTTGATTTTTACAAATTTGAAGCATGAACCCATATCTTATGATGATTATTATGAAATTTTGATGTTTATGATTTTGAAAGATGAATTTACATGTGTGGAGATATAAAGCATGAATCTTGAACGATATTTATCATGATTTTGATACTTGGGTCGTGAATCCCCATTGAAAATTGTGTTTTTTAGAAAGTGTGTGTTATAAGCACGTTGATGTTGAATATTTGAGACATTTTGAATGATTTGAACTTTTGGTCTTAATGGAGTTGTTTTGAACTTGAGTGTGAAAGAAATCCACAACGTGGTTGATTTTGATATATGGGAAGCATGATGGCTCCTGATGTATATTTATATATTACTGAAATTTTTTTGTTGTGGATTGTCTTTAAAATGATCTGAGCTAAGTCCGGGAGAAATCTTTAGCATCGAGTGGGAGGTATAATGCGACCTTACTTCCCTAGAACTACGTGCCCCCGTAGGAGTGAGCCTGAGGCTAATTTATATAGTGATCACTAGTTTGTGTGGATTTGATATCGATGGTCCTACTCCGATGGCAAGGATAGGACGGCTCTCCCCAATGTGGGTTGTACGTTGGACCCCATGTAGCTCACATGGTTTATGTCGGTTATAGGATCTCCCAGCGTGTGTGTGTTTCCTTGTGTCTATGGTGAATGGTAAAGTGATTTGAAAGTGGAATTGTAAAAGTTATTCTTTCAAAAGATTTAAATGATATTTACATTATGAGAATTGATATTCTTGATGAACTGAAAGTGATTGACAAATTATATGATAACTCACATGTGTTATTGTACTTATTTCATCCTCCCATGATTATGATGATTTTCTTTGGGCTATGTGAGTCTTTCATACATCCTGTATGTTTCTTATAAATATTTATGATGATGATATTTATACAACTGCATACACCCCCATATAGTCGGTTCCTTTCCATGGTACTGACCCACATCTTCGGATGTGGGTTGAATTTTCTCGAAATGTAGGTTTAGGTGCTCAGTTCTAGGTTCGATAGTAATTCTTCGGGCACATTATTATACATCCTTTATTGTGGTGAGTCCTCATGTTTCGAGGATGTGATGTCTAATATTGGTTTCACAGAATTGTTTACATTTGATAACTGAGTATGAGTCAGTTGGGGCAT
The DNA here is from genome assembly GCA_030864225.1 of Capsicum baccatum var. pendulum. NCBI lineage: Eukaryota > Viridiplantae > Streptophyta > Magnoliopsida > Solanales > Solanaceae > Capsicum > Capsicum baccatum. The sequence goes on from CM061554.1 coordinate 159,316,601, forward strand.
GTCTCAATGGCTCACTTATTTTATTGATTTTCTTAGAGGCTTGTTAGACTAGTATAGATATTGGGAGTTGACTAATAAGTCATATTTTGTTATTTTTCTGAAATTCTATTATTCTTGGATGATGATTACTCTATTGATATTTGAGGGTTATTTATGGAAACCCCATTGATTTGTGTTGAACTAAATAAAAATGGCTCAAAGCATTAGCTTGGGTCTACTCGTAGCCTCAAGCACCGTGTGATGCTTCAGGACCCGTTTTTTGGGGAGTTACAAACTTGGTATCAGAGCCTAAGGTTTTAAGGTGTCCTAGGGAGTCTGACAAGTCGCGTTAAGTAGAGTCTTGATCATCGGTGTGTAGCGCGCCATATTTATGTGCAAGAGGCTATAGGATGTTTTAGGAAAAATTGTGATTCTTTCTTTCAGAAGTGTCTCTCTCTGCTATTGATTCGTGCTCTCCTCTTTTAGAAATATGCCTCCACGTCGAGCAAGAAGAAATAATAATGGTCAGCAACCTCAACCCGCTGACCCATTAAATTAAAATGTGTTTCATGTTGAATTTTGGGCAGCCTTTCAGGCGTTGGCCCAAGCTGTTATTGCAAAATTTAGGCCAACCCAGCCCCGGCTCCATAGAAGTAGGGAGGTGATTCAGCTGTTGCTAGGATCCATGACTTCATTCGGATGAATACACCAAAATTCTATGGATCCAAGTCTGATGAGGATCCATGGTTGTTTTTAGAGGAGGTGCAAAAGATTACTCGGGTGATGCATGTATCTGAGGAACATAGTGTGGAGTTGGATGCGTATAGGTTGAAAGTCTTTGCTTATGACTAGGTTGTTGCTTGGAGGAAAGGTAGAGGTGAGGGAGTTGTCCCTACAACTTGGCAAGAGTTCCAGGATGCATTCCTTCATAAGTTTTTCTCTTCGGATATGAGGGAGGCGAAGGTATAAGAGTTTATGAACCTGCAACAGGGCTCTATGACTATTAGGGAGTACTGTCTAAAGTTCAATCAGTTAGCCAAGTATGCTCCTGACTTAATGGCTGATAATCGGGCTAGTATGAGTAAGTTTGTGACTAGAGTGTCTAGTTATATGGTGAAGGAGTGTAGGTCTGCTATGCTGAATAGTGAGATGAATCTTTCTAGGCTGATGACTCATGCCCAATAGATTAAGGCAAATAAGATTAAGGAGAGAGATAGAGTAATAAGAAATAAGAGAGCTAGGTTCGAGCAGCACGGATAGGGTCAGACTAGAACGTACGGAGGGAGTCTCCCTCAGTATCAGGATTGTTTGTCTATGCCAGCACCATCATCTACTAGTGCTCCCGTGCCTAAAGGTAGGCAGGAGAAATATAGCAGGTCATATGCATCCAGGTCCCAGTACAGTACTGGCAGTAAGCAAAATCATCCCCTGTGTCCTAAGTGTGGTAGGGCTTATTTGGGTGAGTGTTGGGGTGAGAATAGGGGTTGTTTCTGGTGTGGTGACATGGGTCACAGAGTTAGAGATTGTCCACAGGATGGACAAGGGCGTCGTGACTATCGCCCTCAGACCCAGACTCAGACTGATAGTGCTCCAGTTTCAGCAACTCGCCCAACCCCAGCTCAGGGCGCCTCTTCTAGCAATGCTGGCGGGCAGTGCCAGAATAGATTTTATGCTTTACCATCCCACTAGAAATAGGAGGACTCTCCTGATGTTTTTAATGGTATGCTTCATATATTTCAGTTTGATGTGTATGCTTTGTTGGATCCTGGATCCATCTTCTCATATGTTACACCTTTGATTGCTGTGAATTTTGAAATGAGTCCCGAGATTATTCCTGAGCTATCCTAGTTTCTACCCCAGTGGGTGATTCGATTGTTGCCCAGAAAGTGTATAAAAAGTGTCTTGTTACCATTCTTCATAGAGTCTTGTTGGCTGATCTGATTGAGTTAGACATGGTAGATTTTGATGTGATTCTGGGTATGGACTGGCTATATTCTTCTTATGCCTTCATTGATTGTCGGACCCGAATGGTCAAGTTTCAGTTTCTGGGTGCATCCGTGTTTGAGTGGTCTAGGAATTATGTGTCACCCAAGAGTCTTTTTATCTCTTACCTCAAAGCTAGAAAGCTTATTTCTAAGGGGTGTATTTACCATTTGGTTAGAGTCAAAGACACTAAGCTTGAGACTCCAACTCTCCAGTCTACTAACGTCGTCAATGATTTTCTGGATGATCTCCCAAGGATACCTCCTGATAGAGAGATAGAGTTCGGGATTGATCTTCTTTCCGATACTCAGCCCATTTCTATTTCTCCTTATCGTATAGCCCCTGCAGAACTTAAGGAGCTGAAAGAGCAACTCAAAGATCTACTAGATAAGGGTTTCATAAGGCCCAGTGTTTCTCCTTGGGGTGCTCTTGTATTGTTTGTGAAAAAGAAAGATGGATCTTTGCATATGTGCATTAATTACCGCTAACTGAATAAAGTCACCGTCAAAAATAAGTACCCCCTTCCGAGAATAGATGATTTGTTTGACCAATTGCAAGGTGCAAGTTATTTCTCAAAGATAGACCTTCGTTTCGACTATCATCAACTCAAAGTTAGGGAGTGTGACATCTCGAAAACCATTTTCCGAACTCATTATGGCTATTTTGAGTTTTTTTTTATGTCTTTCGGGTTAACTAATGCCCCAGTAGCTTTCATGGACCTTATGAATTGATTGTTCAGACCATATCTGGATATGTTTATCATAGTGTTCATCAATGATATACTGGTGTACTCCCGTAGTGAGGATAAACATTCTGATCATCTCCGAACTATCTTTCAAACCCTTAGAGATCACAAGTTGTTTGCCAAGTTCAGTAAGTGTGAGTTTTGGCTAAGGTCGGTTGCTTTTCTGGGTCATATCATTTCTTCCGAGGGTATTAGAGTTGATCCCCAAAAGACCGAAGCTATTAGAAATTGGCCTGGACCTATTTCTCCGACTGATATCCAAAGTTTCTTGGGTTTAGCTGGCTATTACCGCTGTTTTGTTGAGGGTTTCTCCTCTATAGCGTCTCCTATGACTCGGTTGACCCAAAAGAAAGTGAAGTTCTTGTGGTTCGAATCTTGTGAGAAGAGTTTTCAGGAGTTGAAGAGTCGACTCACTTCAGCCCCTATTTTGACTTTGCCTGATGGTGTTGATGGTTTTGTGGTGTACTGTTATGCTTCGAGAGTTGGTTTGGGTTGTGTATTGATGCAGAAGGGTAAGGTGATAGCTTATGCTTCTAGACAGTTGAAACCCCATGAGAAACATTACCCCACCCATGACCTTGAGTTGGCTGCTATTGTGTTTTCTTTGAAAATTTGGAGACACTATTTGTATGGTGTCCATGTTGATTTTTTCACTGATCATAAGAGTCTAAAGTATGTGTTTACCCAAAGAGAATTGAATCTTAGGTAGAGACAACGGTTAGAATTGTTAAAGGACTATGATATGAGTGTGCTGTACCATCCGGGTAAGGCAAATGTTGTGGCGGATGCCCTAAGTAGAGTGTTCATGGGTAGTGTTTTGCATGTGGTACAAGTTAAGAAAAAGTTGGATCGTGATGTACATCATTTGGCTCGATTGGGGGTTAGGTTTTTTAACTCTGCTGAAGGTAGTATAGGGGTTCAGAGTAGTTCCGAATCCTCCTTGGTTCTGGAAGTGAAGGAAAAGCAATACTTAGATGCTAGTTTGGTCGGACTGTAGGAGTCAGTCAAGGACCAAAAAGTAGAGGTTTTATCCCAAGGGAGAGATGGTGTGTTGAGATTGCAGGGTAGATTGTGTGTCCCAAATGTTGATGATCTAAGACAGAGGATTATGGCTGAAGCACACGGGTGCGATATTCTATTCATCCTGGTGCCACCAAGATGTACCGAGACTTGCAGGAAAGCTATTGGTGGAGTGGCATGAAGAAAGATATAGAAGCATTTGAAGCTAAGTGTGCAACATTCCAACAGGTTAAGGTTGAACACCAAAGACCTGGTGGTATGATGCAAGAGTTTAGTATTCCCACCGAGAAGTGGGAAGAGATAAATATGGACTTCGTGATTGGTTTACTTCCTTCCCGACGCCATCATAATTCAATTTGGGTTGTGATTGATAGGTTGACTAAGTCTGCTCATTTCTTACCTATTCATACTTTATATACTGCTGAGGATTACGCTAGATTGTATATCCGAGAGCTAGTCAGACTGAATGGAGTTCCCTTGTCTATCATTTCGGATAGGGGTACTCAGTTCACTTCGCAATTTTGGAAAGCTTTTCAGAAGGGTCTTGGTACCCAAGTGCTTTTGAGTTCTGCTTTTCATCCGCAGACCGATGGTCAGGCTGAGTGGATCATCCAGACCTTAGAGGATATGTTGAGAGATTGTGCACTTGACTTTAAGGGAAGTTGGGATGATCACTTACCGTTGATAGAGTTTTCTTACAATAACAGTTTCCACTCTAGCATTGGCATGGCTCCGTTTGAAGCCTTATATGGGAGGAAGTGTAGATCACCCATAGGTTGGTTTGAGGTGGGTGAAGCAGCTGTGAGTAGTCCTAATTCGGTATTTGAGGCTATGGAAAAATTTAAGTTGATTAGGGGAAGGTTGAAAACTGCGCAGAGTCGTCAGAAGTCATATACGGATGATAAAAGGAGAGACCTTGAGTTTGAAGTTGGTGACCTGGTGTATCTGAAAATTTCACCCATGAGGGAGGGTGAAAAGATTCGAAAAGATAGGGAAGCTTAGTCCCCGTTATGTTGGTCCTTACAAAATTCTTAGCCGTGTTGGTAAGGTAGCTTATGAGGTCGAGTTGCCTTCCGAGTTTTCCTCTGTTCATCCAATATTCCATGTCTCCATGCTTAGTATTCATATTAGTGATGTTTTGGTAGTGGATTCCTCTGTGAGTGCTGACATTCAAGAAAATCTTTCATTTGATGAGATTCCTGTTGAGATTCTTGATTTCAGTGTCCGAAGACTAAGGAACAAAGAAGTTCCCTTGGTCAAGGTGTTGTGGCGAAACCAATCTGTTGAGGGTGCAACTTGGGAAGCTGAGGCGGATATGCAATCCAAGTACCCGCACCTCTTTTCTGCGAACATCGATCAAGCTGAAGGTACCGTTCTTTTCTAAATCATGCACTTTTGATAAAAGTTGAATCAGTTTAGCTGTCATTTATTATGTGTTCAGCTCTAGTTTCTTGAATTTATGCATTCTATGTTGCATTCGGAGTGAAAAACGATGTGGCGATGAGTCTAACGAATGGTTTCAGCTGTATGCTCTATACCCTATCTAATCTTGGCATGTCTAGCGTCATTCGAGGATGAATGTTTCCAAGGGGGGATGATGTAATACCCCGAGAAATTTTTCGTTGAAATTTTGTGCGTAAACGTGTTGGGTTCGATCTTCTAGAATGAACTATAAACTTTTCATATTTAATGTCTTAGATTACCACCCACCATTGCGTAGAGTATCGAATAATCTTTCCAACGATATGTGGATCATCCAAAACGGACACCCGAGCGACGAGTTATGAACATTCCGATCGAACCGTGAATAGTAGTAAACAGTAAAACGTGCAGGAAAAAGTACTGAGGCCTGGCGTATTTTTTCTCCAACTTTAAACGATCATAACTCCTTGTACATAATGATATGGGAGATCTACTATATATCAACGGAAAGCTCTGCGAGTCCTCTTACCAATGAAATTATTTTCATCCAATTTGTCTATCGAAACAAAAAGTTATGGTCGATCTACTTCAGCCTACCAAAAACGAATTTTTGGGTCAACTTCAAATGATCATAACTCCTCGTATACAATGATCTGGGCGAGATACTATATATCAACGGAAAGATATGAGTCTTCTTTCTAATAAAATTAGTTTCATCCAATTTGGATATCGAAGTAAAATGTTATGGTTTATCTACTTCAGACTATCAAAACAGTCCATCAAAGGACAGATTCAATAATTATTTGATTTTTAGGGGCGTTTTGGTCATTTTCCCTCACCGAAAATCTGTCCAAACCCTATATTAAATCCTATTAAAAGCATTATATATTATATTTCATCAAATTCCCTCAAAAGGAAAACCCTAAGCGCCTACATCCAACTTCAAGAACCTCCAAAGTTCACCATATATTCTGCAAATTTATTCAAGATTCCAAGTTCCTATTCAAGAACTCTAAGAACCATCATTCAAAGGCATGATTAACATCTCAAAAATGGGTATCGATCTAAAGTTCATCATTCAAGGTATGTGGGGTTTTTCAACAAAACCTCTCTTTCGTTCTTGTGCCCAAAAGTAATTTTCTTTACAAAGGCATGATTTTTATTTGATTTTTACGAATTTGAAGTATAAACCCATATCCTATGATGATTATTATGACATCTTGATGTTTATTATTTTGAAAGATGAATTTACATATGTGGAAATATAAAGCATGAATCTTGAACGATATTTATCATATTTTGATATTTGGGTTGTGAATCCCCATTAGAAACTGTATTTTTTTAGAAAGTGTGTGTTATAAGCACGTTGATGTTGAATATTTAAGATATTTTGAATGATTTGACTTTTTGGTCTTAATGAAGGTGTGAAAGAAATCCACAACGTGGTTGATTTTGATAGATGGGAAGCATGATGGCTCCCGATGTATATTTATATACTACTGAAATTATTTTATTGTGGATTGTCTTTGAAATGATCTGAGCTATGTTCGGGAGAAATCTTTAGTACCGAGTGGGAGGTATAAAGCGACCTTACTTCCCTAGAACTACGTGCCCCCGTAGGAGTGAGCCTGAGGCTGATTTATATAGTGATCACTAGTTTGTGTAAATTTGATATCGATAGTCCTACACCGATGGCAAGGATAGGACGGCTCTCCCCAACGTGGATTGTACGTTAGACTCCATGTAGCTCACATGGTTTATGTCGGTTATAGGATCTCCCAGTGTGTATGTGTTTCCTTGTGTCTATGGTGAATGGTGAAGTGATTTAAAAGTGGAATTGTGAAAGTTATTCTTTCAAAAGATTTAAATGATATTTACATTAGGAGAATTGATATTCTTGATGAACTGAAAGTAATTGACAAATTATATGATGACTCACTGATACGCCCAAATTACAACTCTCGTTAGAAAGTGTAAGCGGCCGCTGTCAAATATAGAACCCAATTGGGTTGGGTGTCGAATCCCACAGGGAATACTCTGGTCACTAAGTATTGCAATTATTAGTAGACTGTTGGTCGAAAATTCCAAGGAAAAGGGGGGGTTTAGGTTTAGACGCAAACGAATATTATCAAAGTAACGATGGAATAATATTTATAGTAAGATTTAATCACAGAGAATGATAAGTTAGGGTTATGTCCACCTTGTAGTTTCTACTTCTCTATTAACTATGAGTAATGCGGAATTTAGACATGCATGCACTTATAGAGAGTCGTATTCTAATTCTAAATCCAAGTGTTTTTCAACCATCAAGGATTATTTCACCTTAGCTCTCTCGAACCTAAAGTGTGTAACAATTGGTACGAATTCTCCAAGACGTTAATCCTGCTAAGGCATTAACGTGTAAATAGAGGTTGAAAACCCTATTTTCTTGTCACACTCTCTTTTCCAAGTATGTAACTTTTCTGTCGAACAAGTTAATGTTATACTGGCACATTCCCTATGTTTTCAATCATGAGAATTCAATTAAAACGAAGAGAGTAATGATATAAGTAGCATGACACATCATAAATTTACAAACTCATAGCAATAGATAGTATATTACAAGGTTTCCATAACCCTAACAGATAAGTTTAGCTACTCATGAATACAACGGAAATGACAATAGACATAATCATCATACCACAACTTAGAATAATCTTAGTGATGGAGATGATTAGCGACAGTGAGGGAGGAACGTGTTCCCCTCTATCCGATGCTCAAGCCTTAGCCATTTTTCTCTGTTCCAAAATATTACAGAATCTGAAAACTGAATAATGAATGAATAATGCTGAAAAACTCAGCAATAAGGTTTTTATAACATCCTTCTCTAATAAGTTGCTACTGCATCCCTAAGTATTTAAAAATACTGCATTTGCCCGGGAAAAAGTTCCCATGCATCACATTTAGTCCACAAGCTGTCTTCCCTCTTATGTGAAGTTTTCCTTTGCTGCCCACAGGTCCACAAAGTGCTGAAATCTTCATCATTAGTACCTGAAAAACATGCTAATCACATAGGTCAGCTCACTTAAAGGAAAATGGACTAAAAGTGCAAGAATTATATATTTTATCCTCAAAACTTAGCTAAAACATAGGTAAATTATGGTGCTTAAACGTATAAATACGCCCAACATCACCACCCCACACTAAAAGCTTTGTTTGTCCTCGAACAAAATATTACATCCATGCAAACACCTAACTAGAATTTCACAATAGCAACACAAAATGTTCCACAAGACATGCACGGCAATTATTAACAAAGAGTAGGTTTCTTGTTCACTACTAGAAACAACTTAACCTCCAACATAGACTCATTAGGATGGTCAATTCGTATATACAAGTTAAGTCACAAAAAATCATATAAAACTGCCCAACAATCATCAACCATGTGTGCTCACACAAGATATCACCCATAATCACTCATAGTTTTGCATTTTTCGAAACATGGGTATATTGCAACTAATGACCATAGGTTTGCCCTTAGTGTAATGCTCCACTAATATCAGAATGCTAAGCTTAGGATCAAATAGGTCTTTACAGGTTGTAATGTAGGCTAAGGGACAGGTAGGACTATTTTGGCTAGAAATAGTGACTATGTTCCCTAAGCGCTTTAATATACTACAATATGTCATTTACACCAACTCTTAACTACCACTCTACCTTCCTTTCATCGACCAACCCCTTTAAACCCATTTTGTTATTCAATCATAAACACAACTATTTTTTTTTTTTTTTTCTAATTTTTTTTTTTTTTTTACTAAGCATCCCTATGATAGCCACTCTTTTTCACAACATTTTCAAGCACCAATACACTCTGAGGCATTACTTTCACCATTTTCCTCTTATCTTGCCACATGATTCTACAATTTAAAGCACTTAGGAATTTGGATCAAATTATGGTCTTAAAAAAAATGGATTAGGCTACATATGAGGCTGCCAAGGAAGATAGCTAAAGATCAAAGGGTGTTCACTAGGGCAATGTACAAAGGTAGGGAAACAGAAGGTAAACAATTTCAAGGCTGCCAAAGAAATGCCTAAATCATCTCCTAAACTCACACTCTTTATTTCGCTTCACATACACACCAGGCAAGTTCTAGCATCAGTCACAACAAAGAATATACAATAACCTCACACACACAAGGCACATGGTCAACTTCATTGGGAGCATTATAGATTCTTGACCCAACAGATGAATGAATTAAACCACAACAATTTATCACACAGTGAGTCACAACTTAGAGCCTAAGTGTCTCAATAGTAATGATTTAGCACAAACTCTTGTCATAATACCATGCCGTCTATCAGAACGATTTCATGCAAAATCTAAAATCTCACTAACTAATTACGACTAATTCAAATAAAAAAGAATAAATGTAGGCAAAGAAGTACAATAAAGCAGACATATACCCACACCCCACACTTAGACGGGACACACTGCCCTCAGTGGAAATAAATAAGCAAAACCTGATTAGTCAGACTCGTCTTCTATATCCGGGGTCATACCCCCTGCGTCGGAATCATCATCAGAGTCGTCATCATCAGAGTTATCCTCCACATCTGAGTCTGGCAGTCGGTGATCATCGTCAGTCGGCACGTCATCATCGAGAGGTTCCTCAAAATGTACCCCCACTCCACACATGGCCTGCACATGCTCATTAAGTGGGTAGTCATAGTCCAACTGCCGAAGCTCTGCATCAGTTGGAACACAACCCCCATTCATCATGTTAAACCTAGTCATGCCATATAGATGGCGAAAGAAACTTTCATCTCGAGCATGTCTCTCAGCAGTGGTAAGGTTGATGCCTTGACCAGTTTCAGGCTCTTTAATTTTCGTCAGATCAATCTTCTTCGGGTTGTATGGAAGCTTATGGTCTGCGGGTTCCTCTTCAATGTGCTCTTTCCTTAAGATCGCAGTCAACAAATTACCAAAACTGAAATGGGACCGTTTGTGCAGCCTTGCCTTACGCATGGACGATCATATAACCGCACCAATGTTGATGGGAATATTCGTCATCACAGCATACACCAAGCAAACTCGATCACATGTGATCTTAGTGTATTGTGTCCCAAGAATCAGGCAAGAGTTGACTATCCTCAACCATATGCGAGCTTCTCTGTTCAAGGAAGCATATGCGTAGGTATTGTCCCGACCATTATCCTTGTGACGAATGCACCGGGTCATGGACCGTGAGCCACACAATGTATGTCTGATGGCCCTGTAGGGAGGTCTCTAATAAAGCTCTTTGAGTGGTGCTGGGTTCACAGATGGAGTTCCCAGAAAAGAGTTGAAGAATTCCGCGTTCAGTTGCAAGATTTGGCCCCGAATCTTTACTTCACTTCCGGTAGTCTTTGGGGACCAATTGGCATAAAACTCGTGCGTTAGATCTAGATTGCATTCCCCTATATCTCGGAAAATGAAATCAAGGTTTAGTGCCATGATTTTAGCCAAAATGTGGGGGTCTCTCTTTCCTAGACTCTCCTTTTGCATCAAATCAACGTGAACATATTTCTTTACTTTGTTGTTCCTATACCAATCTTTCCCTTCCTCCTCTAGAACCCACTTGATTCCAAAAGTGCGTCGAGGCACTTGCAAAGAGGAGGACTCAGCTTGGTCTTTTCTTGACCTTTTCTGACCTTTCTTTGAGGTGGACACTTTTTCTTTTCCTTGTCGTCCTTTTGGGGCCATTCTACCTGAGATCACAACAGAGTCATGTTAGTTTCATCTCGGAAGATTCACTATAATCGAACAACAAACAGTGATGGCACCACCCCACACTTAATTTCTTGGCACAGACTAATTAAGTGAGTGATGTCAATTACACAGACTTCATCGACATACCTTTAGGCGGTATGTTCCAACAACATGTTTAGCGCAGTCATACTTTCATGTAATCTTGACTGTCTTTTCCAACTCTATTTCAATGGGTTAATGCACTTTTTGAACAAGACTACCACATAGAGATCTTATCAGGTTATTGCATAGAAATAATCACACCATCTTATGTTTGTGGTCAATCATAATCAGTACCTCGGTGAACGAGTCATTCAAACATTCAAGATTACAATGTTCAAGATTATGCATTAACTTTACAATTTTAAATCCATAAAAATATGACAGTGAATACCAATCAAATACAAGTCGGAGTAAAGTCAAGAACACCCACACGAGTCCTTTCACTCAACTAGATGCATCATAACAAACCAACCATATTCTTATCACCAAACACCATTTTAAAATCTAATAAACCATTATAAGCGTAGTATTGCAACAACTACGGAATATAAAAGAATAACTTACTTGGTGATGGTTCAAGAAGATGAGCTTGCAATATTAGATGAGAAAAAAGAAAAACTTGGAGAAATTGGAAGAGCTTGGGTGGCGCCTAGGTTGAACAAACAATGGCATTGTGTTCTAAGGTTGAGGATCTATTTAAAGAATAAGCCATGGGTCGGGTTTGGTCCATATTCAAATGGGTTAGGAGGCAAAAAAGCATAAGTAGGCGGTGCCTTTTGCTTTGCCTATGCTAGCATAGGCGGCGCCTATGGTATTGCCTACATTGGCATAGGCGGCGCCTTGCCTATTGCCTACATAGGCATAGACGACGCCTTGTCCATTTTCTATGTGAGGCAGTGAGCATAGGCAATGGCATAGGCGGCACCTATAGCATTGCCTACATTGGCATAGGCAATGCCTTGTCCATTGCCTATGTGAGGCAGTGAGCATAGGCAATGGCATAGGCGGCGCCTATAGCATTGCCTAGATTGGCATAGGTAATGCCTTGTCCATTGCCTAGATTGGCATAGGCAATGCCTTGTCCATTGCCTATGTGAGGCAGTGAGCATAGGCAATAGCATAGGCAATGCCTAACCGATAGCCTTTGCTCCATCATTCCTAACTTACCACCTTTAGCATGGCTCACTTTCAAATCAAAATTTGGGACTAATCTCCTCCTTAATACATCTTGTACCTACACTTAACCAAAAACAACAAACATGATTAGAAGGATGGGTTGCCTCCCACCAAGTGCCTTAGTTTTGGTCGCAGCTCGACTCTTCTTTTTTAACTTTTCTTTATCAAAAACAAAATCCTAGTAAAACAAAATGATTAAAAATGATGGGTTGCCTCCCATGTAGCGCTTGATTTATTATCGTGGCATGACATAGTTATCTCGATTACTCAGACTTCATCGAGATATATGGTGGCTATACATTTTATCAAGTCGGGTGGACCGATATATGGCTTCACTCGTTGGCCATTCACCTTAAAGAAACCACCATCATTGTTTTCTAACTCCACTACTCCAGATGAGTAGACTTGGCTAATTCTGAATGGACCAGACCATTTAGACTTCAACTTACCTGGAAATAGCTTCAGTCTGGAGTTGAAAAGAAGTACTAAATCACCCTTCTGAAAGTTTCGTTGGATAATCCTCCGATCATGCTACTTTTTCATCCTTTCCTTGTAGAGATCTGCTCTTTCATACGCATGTAGACGGAATTCATCCATCTCATTCAGTTGTTCCAATCTCATATTAGTAGTATCATCCCAATTCAGGTTAAGCCGCTTCAGTGCCCACAGTGCTTTATGTTCTAGCTCAATTGGCAAGTGACAAGCCTTCCCATAAACTAGTTGGTATGGTGGCATGCCAATTGGTGTCTTAAACACAGTCCTATATGCCCATAAGGCATCGTCCAGCTTTCTGGACCAATCTTTCCTACTGGCATTCACAGTCTTAGCAAGGATCAGCTTGATCTCCCGGTTAGACACCTCTACCTGTCCACTAGTTTGTGGGTGGTAAGGTGTAGCTACCTTGTGTTGCTTAACCCCATATTTCACCAATACGGCTCTGAACAGCTTATTGCAAAAATATGAACCTCCATCACTTATGATGGTATGAGGTACCCCAAAACGAGAGAAGATATTTCTCTTTAAGAACGCTACAACACGCTTACCTTCATTATCAGCTAGCGCGACTGCTTTGACCCATTTGGATACATAGTCCACAGCAACTAGGATATATTTCATCCCAAACGAACTCACAAATGGGCCTATGAAATCAATGCCCCAGACATCAAATAACTCTACCTCAAGCATTTTAGACATGGGCATCTCATGGTGCTTTGAGATAGCGCCTTGCCTCTGACATTGATCACATCTTCTTACAAAATCGTAGGCATCCTTGAATAATGAAGGCCAATAATAACCGCTTTGCAATACCTTCCTGGCCGTCCGATCACCTGCATGGTGACCCCCAACTTGGGAAGCATGACTTGCTTCCAGTATGCTAGGCACCTACACATCTGAGATGCATCGCCTAATAATACCATCAGCACATCGTCGAAAAAGATACGGCTCATCCTAGAAGTAGTGTTTCACATCATGCACCTTTTTCTTTTGATGAAAGGAGAGATGCTCAGGAATCACACATGTAGTTTGCAATGTCTGCATACCACGGTAAGTCTTCCACCATAGTGGCTAGGATCTCTTCATCGGGAAATGCATCATCGTTATCAAGGTTGGGTTTCACTATGTGCTCACTCTCAAGTCTAGATAGATGATCAGCTACTTGGTTCTCGCAACATTTTCTATCCTTTACCTCAAAATCAAATTCTTGAAGCAGTAACACCCACCTAATTGGCCTTGGCTTAGCATCCTTCTTTGCCATTAGATATCTCAGAGCCGCATGATCTGTATGAACCACCACTTTGGTTCCCAACAAGCATGGAACTTTTCGAAATCATAAACAACTGCTAGAAGCTCTTGTTCAGTGACGGTATAGTTCTTTTGTGCTCCATTCAAGGCCTTACTCTCATAGTAGATTGGATGAAATAGCCTTTCTCTTTTCTGACCTAGTACAGCACCCAAGGCTACCCCGCTTGCATCACACATAACTTCAAAAGGTAGGGACCAATCGGGTGCTACAATTATAGGAGCTTCAACTAGCTTTCCTTTGAGGCATTCAAATGCCTTCAAGAAATCTTCACCAAAATCAAATTTTGCATCCTTCTCCAAAAGTTTGCATAATGGGCTAGCATTCTTGGAGAAGTCTTTAATAAACCTTCGATAAAAACCTGCATGATCGAGAAAACTACGAACCCCTTTTATAGAAATTGGAGGTGGTAGTCTCTCGATAACTTCAATCTTGGCTCGATCAACCTCAATTCCCTTTTCAGAGACTTTATGCCTAAGAACAATGCCTTCCTTAATGATAAAATGACACTTCTCCCAATTTAACACCAGGTTGAATTCAACACATCTCTGCAAAGCCATACTCAGATTTGCTAAGCATGATTCAAATGACTCACCTACAACCGAAAAGTCGTCCATAAACAACTCCAAGGTGTTTTCAACCATATTAGAAAATATGGACATCATACACCACTGAAAAGTGACAGGTGCATTACATAGCCCAAATAGCATTCGTTTGAATGAAAAAGTACCATACGGGCATGTAAAAGTGGTCTTCTCCTGATCTTCAAGAGCAATGCAAATCTGATTATATCCAGAATAACCATCTAAGAAATAGAACCATCCCTTCTCTGCCAACCGATCAAGCATTTGATCTATGAATGGCATTGGGAAGTGATCCTTTAACGTCCATGAATTCAGCTTCCTGTAGTCCATGCACACTCTCCACCCTGTGACAGGTCTGAGTGGAATTAGCTCATTCTTTTCGTTTGCAATTACTGTCATGCTCCCTTTCTTGGGCTCACATTGTACCGGACTCACCCATTTACTGTCTGAGATTGGATACACCACCCCTGCATCTAACCACTTAATAATTTATTTCTTCACCACCTCTTACATAGGTGGATTCAAATGATGTTGATGCTCAATTGTGGGAACACAATCTTCCTCGAGCTGAATCTTATGCATGCATATCCCAGGAGGGATACCAATTATATCAGTAATAGTCCAACCAATGGCTCTCTTGTACCTCTTCAGAACAGAGATGAGAGCCGCTATTTGTTGTTCACCTAAATCAGCCGCAACAATAACCAAAAGTGTATCACCACTTCCCAAAAATGCATACTTTATATGATTGGGTAGCTCTTTCAGTTCTAGTACCAGTGGGTCTTCACTGGATGGCTTCGCTGGTGGTGAAGGTCGATTCTTAAGGTCAAGGTCCAGCTTCTTAGGGGCATGAGAATATGACCCTTATCCTGTTAGAGCACAGATAGTTTCATTATATTCTTCAACATCCTCGCGCTCACAGTTCAAAAGCACAGCAGCCAATGGCTCAACAATAAGCTGCTTCTCTACAGATAATTCTTTCTTATCCTCATAATAAATTTCAGCTACAGAGAACACATTCATATCTTTAGGTTGTTTCATTGATTTGCAAACATCAAAATGGACCACTTCATTATTCATCCAAAATAAAAGCTTGTTTGCTCGTAAATCAATAAGCACACTTCCTGTTGCAAGGAAAGGACGACCCAAGATTATGGGAACTTTAGAATCCACCTCGTAATCCAAAATAACAAAGTCTGCAGGAAAAATAAAGGTAGAAACCTTCACCAGGACATCATATAAGATGCCAACAGGTCGTTTTACCGACCTATCTGCCATTACGATCCGCATGTTAGTTGGTGTAGGATCGTCGAACCCCAACTGTCTATAAATGGATAGTAGCATCAAATTGATGCTAGCCCCCAAATCGCACAACGCCTTCACAAAATTCAAAGATCCAACCATGCAAGGAATAGTGAAAGCACCAGGATCTGCCTTCTTCTGTACTAAAGATCTCGTGGCAATCGCACTGCAATGATGAACATTATCTGCTAGTTCATAGCTTGCTGCCCTTTTCTTTGTCAAAATATCCTTCATGAATTTGGCGTACCCTGGCATTTTCTCCAGTGCCTACACCAAAGACACATTAATAGTCAACTGCTTCAACATGGTCATGAATTTACTGAACCTGGTGTCATCAGCCTTCTTCTTCAGTCTTTGAGGAAAAGGTGGTGGTAGATTTGGAAGAGTTTTCTCCACCACTTCCTTTTTATTCTGCTTCCCATTATCAATCTTTTCAGACTGCTGACATCTAGGGGTAGTATCATGAACGTTCTCATTCTGATTTTTCAGCTTCTACAGAGTCATCACAATCTGCTTCAATAACATTCTCTTTAAAATTATCAACCACCGGCTTGCCTTTGGATGGATTTTCCAACACTTTACCACTCCTGGTAGTAATAGCCATACATGATCCATCATTCCTTGGATTTTGCACAATGTCACTAGGTAAAGTGCCAACCTTTCTTTGATTGAATGTCACTGATAGTTGACTCAGTTGTTGTTCCAGTTGTTTTATTGCAGTGGAATACGAGTCAACCAATTGATTTATTGAGGACAAATCATTCTTTACCTTAGTTACTCTCGTGTTGGTTGCCTCCACTCCTTTCAATAGATTAGCCATCATATCTTCCATGGACATCTTCCCAGAGCCAGATGTCGCAGCCTCACGATTTCCAGGAGGAACATACAAACCACTCTTGTCAGTCTTAGTCTTCCAACTCCCTTGGTCTCGGTCTTTGTATCTAGATTTATCATAATAGTTCCGACCTTGGTTTCCTTGGGCATTGCCTCGGAAACCCCCCTGATTGTTCAAATAGTTCGCTTCCTCCTCAGAATCGGAGTCATCTCTTCCCTGTGATACAAGGCCTTAACTTTTTCTGTCTTCCCTGATAATAAATGCTTGGTAAGAAGATCCATCTGCGTTTTTATGTGAGCCATATCCTGGTCACGTTTCTCTTCTCTTCGCCTCTGTTCTGCAGTCATTCCAATAGATACAGTAGAGCTTGCTACCTCAGAAACCGTGGTATGCCAAGCTCTACTCTGCTTTGTCATACGATCCAGCATATCACTTGCCTCAATAAAAGTAAGGTCCATGAATGACTCACCTGCAGCATTATCAACCACTGGCTTAGTCACCGAGTTCAAAGCCCTATATAATATTTCCATCAAGTGGATATTGGTCATCTGATGATTTGGGCACCGCATAAGCTTCTTCTTGAACCTCTCCCATGTTTCGTGAAGAGCTTTAGTTGGAAGTTGTCGAAAATTGCTGATCTCATCTCTTAATTGTGCTCTCTTGGATGGCGGAAAGAATCTTTCAAGGAAAGCATCTTTCAGTTGCCTTCAATTAATAATAGAGTCAAGAGTTAGCCCATTCAACCATAAAGTTGCCTCTCCAGATAGAGACAATGGAAATAAGCGCAACCGAATTGCATTCTGTCCAACTCCTGAATTGTCAAACGACTTGCATGTTGAGATAAAATTGATCAGATGCATATTCGGATCATCGCCTGCAAGTCCACCAAATAACCCCTTGAGTTGCAATAGCTGAATCATGGTGCTATTGATATTGAACTTGGCTCCGGGTGCCAAGGGCGGAGGAATAATAGCCCATGTGGCACCAGCCCCATCCAGATCTTCATCATCATCATCATCAAAAGGAGCCTGCACAGCTCGGCGTTCAGTTCTCATTCTAGCTTGACGATCTCTCTTGTTCACAGGTATCGCCACCTCATCTGTACACCTTGGATTTAGTAACTCATCATCACCCAGGTCCTCATCATCAGGATTTGTTGCCCGACCTGGGTTATCAATATTCTGTTAATGCACTTGAGTAGCTGCCAATACAGCTAATCTAGCCTGCTGCTGTTGAGAAACCATCCGTTCAAGGTTTCGTTGCGCATCCATTCAGCCAATAAGATGTGGTTCAAGATTTATAGGTAATAATGGCTGACCAGAACTTTGTGTATTTGGCATGCGCTCTACCAAAGCTGAACAAAACAAAAACAACAAACAAAAAGTAAAATTCAAGAATCTTTGACCAAAGGGTCTATTAACTATAACAAACTTAGTTGACAACCGTATTCCCCGGCAACGGCGCCAAAATTTGATACGCCCAAATTACAACTCTCGTTAGAAAGTGTAAGCGGTCGCTGTCAAATATAGAACCCAATTGGGTTGGGTGTCAAATCCCACAGGGAATACTCTGGTCACTAAGTATTGCAATTATTAGTAGACTGTTGGTCAAAAATTCCAAGGAAAATGGGGGTTTTTGGTTTAGACGCAAACTAATATTATCAAAGTAACGATGGAATAATATTTATAGTAAGATTTAATCACAGAGAATGATAAGTTAGGGTTATGTCCACCTTGTAGTTTCTACTTCTCTATTAACTATGAGTAATGCGGAATTTAGACATGCATGCACTTATAGAGAGTCGTATTCTAATTCTAAATCCAAGTGTTTTTCAACCAGCAAGGATTATTTCACCTTAGCTCTCTCGAACCTAAAGTGTGTAACAATTGGTACAAATTCTCCAAGACGTTAATCCTACTAAGGCATTAACGTGTAAATAGAGGTTGAAAACCCTATTTTCTTGTCACACTCTCTTTTCCAAGCATGTAACTTTTCTGTCGAACAAGTTAATGTTATACTGGCACATTCCCTATGTTTGCAACCGTGAGAATTCAATTAAAATGAAGAGAGTAATGATATAAGTAGCATGACACATCATAAAATTCACAAACTCATAGCAATAGATAGTATATTACAAGGTTTCCATAACCCTAACAGATAAGTTTAGCTACTCATGAATACAACAGAAATGACAATAGACATAATCATCATACCACAACTTAGAATAATCTTAGTGATGGAGATGATTAGCGACAGTGAGGGAGGAACGTGTTCCCCTCTATCCGATGCTCAAGCCTTAGCCGTTTTTCTCTGTTCCAAAATATTACAGAATCTAAAAACTGAATAATGAATGAATAATGCTGAAAAATTCAGCAATAAGGTTTTTATAACATCCTTCTCTACTAAGTTGCTACTGCATCCCTAAGTATTTAAAAATACTGCATTTTCTCGGGAAAAAGTTCTCATGCATCACATTCAGTCCACAAGCTGCCTTCCCTCTTATGTGAAGTTTTCCTTTGCTGCCCACAGGTCCACAAAGTGCTGAAATCTTCATCATTAGTACCTGAAAAATTTGCTAATCACATAGGTCAACTCACTTAAAGGAAAATGGACTAAAAGTGCAAGAATTATATATTTTATCCTCAAAACTTAGCTAAAACATGGGTAAATTATGGTGCTTAGACGTATAAATACGCCCAACATCACTCACATGTGTTATTGTACTTATTTCATCCTCTCATGATTATGATGATTTTCTTCGGGCTATGTGAGTCTTTCATACATCCTGCAGATTTCTTATAAATATTTATGATGATGATGTTTATACAACTGCATACACCCTCATATACTCTGTTCCTTTCCATGGTACTGACCCACATCTTCGAATGTGGGCTGTATTTTCTCGGAATGTAGGTTTAGGTGCTCAGTTCCAGGTTCGACAGTGATTCTTCGAGTACGCTATTCTGCATCCTCTGTTGTGGTGAGTCCTCATGTTCCGAGGACGTGATGTCTGATGTTGGTTTCACGGAATTTTTTATATTTGATAATTGAGTATGAGTCAGTTGGGACATGTCTCAATGGCTCGCTGGTTTTATTGATTTTCTTAGAGGCTTATCAGACTAGTATAGATGTTAGGAGTTGACTAATAAGTTGTATTTTGTTATCTTTCTGAAATTCTTTTATTCTTGAATGATGATTACTCTGTTGATATTTGAAGGTTATTTAGGGAAACCCCGTTGATTTGTGTTGAACTAAATAAAAATGGCTCAAAGGGTTAGCTTAGGGCTACTCGTAGCCTCAAGCACCGTGTGACGCTTCGGGACCTATTTTTGGGGGCGTTACAATTATAAAGTCTGTAATAGTATTTAGTTGTGGGCTTTCTCCTTGTAATGTATGTTCTCCGTTGTTGAAATTACACCTAATAAGAGAATTGTCTTTTAAACGTCTGTATTTCTTTTCAGATTGGATTGTTAGATCTAAATACTCTAGTTTCTTTAAATTATCTATTTTAACACTATTATTCTTTATGCTAATGAGGGTTTATTGATAGAACACTATTTTTTGATGTCTTTTATTCTAATATTTCTGTATTCTATACAATATCTAATACTTTCTAATCTACACTTCAACAAGTTTATATGATCTGTTCAGTTTACCAGTTTTATAGGGTCTGAGGTTATAATGGCTTCTGATAATTCTATATTTTCTAATACTTTTATATGATTTATTAAGATTTGTTCTATTTTCAAAATTTCATTTCTTTGTTTTATTTCTTTATATAATTGATTATAAGATCTTTGTACTAGTCTACCGACAGGATGTGTTTTCATATATCTTTCCTCTACTTTATCCTAAAGGAATAATTTCTCTACACCATTGACGCAAGAAATGACGTAAAAGATAAAAGGTTTATGCCAAGTAAAGAATAAGTGGACAAATTTGAATAAAAGAAGAAACATAACCTTGTGATGATGGGGCCAATATTTTAGTTGTATACTTCTAGCCCACGGGGGTGTTCTCATATATTTCTAAATTTGAGATAACCTATTAACTCATATTCTAATTAGGATATTATGATAATTAACTTATCTAATGTTATAGGGTCTTATCCACTATTGCAATCTTCGCCAGTTAGTAGAGTATGTACTTTGTTTACAAAGTTGTACGGGTTTTCCCCCATTTCTACTAACACTTGGAAATATATTCTAATTGGGATATTATGATAATTAACTGATCTAATGTTATAGGGTCTTTTCTATACATTTTATGCATCCCTCCCTATAACATTTTCTACATTTTTCCCTTTTGTTTTTACTTGGAAATCAGCTACAGTAAAAACACTAGTTACTGTCTAATCCTTTACCTTTTTTAAATTCATGTTCACATTCTTCTATCAAATTAACTAAATCATGGTAGTCTGGGTTTATTTTTTCTAATCCTATTTCATTTATAAATTCTTCTTCTTTAGAATCTGAGGAATCAGATGTATTCTTTTCTTCTTCAAAGACTTACATACTCCTAGTAGAGTATATACTTTCATTATCTGACATGTACTCATCTACATTTATCAAATTTTCATTTACATCTTCTATTAATTATGCATTCCTAGATTTACTATTATTTTTTGGGATAAGTATTTGCTAGGTGCTCTATACATCCGCAAGTTAAACATTCTATTTTATTTTTATAGGTTCTACTAGTGTTATACTTTCTTACATGTTTTTGCTTATCTAGGTATGGCTTTCTAACAGTTGATCTCCTTAAGTAGTTTTTCTTACAAGGATGATAGTCTCTTTTATATGATTTTATATATATTTTCTTCTTATATTCTTGATCATAATGTTGTGTAGTATATATGTTTTTAAAGAAATCTGCATCACTTCTTTTTAATTGTTTTTGTATTTGTATATTTGTACATATTTCTTTTAATATTTCCATTACGTGTGTATTATTTGTCCTATTGACCATTCTGTGTATGGATTTTGCATTACTCCTTCTCTTTTGGACCACTTTTCTTCTATTTATTTTCCTGGAGCCCCTGGTAATTTATTAGATAATATTTTTCCTTACTAGGTTTTGCTTTTAATATTACTCCCCATCCGCGGAGGATTCCATATGTCTCGGCTATTAGATAATTTGATTCTAATAGTAGTGTTAAGTCTGGGATATCTTGGATTATGTGCTTAAGTTGTTGGACTAACTTTAGGATTTGATGTGTCTTTACCAGTTACCATTTGAACTGGACAAGCTGTATCATTACCTAATACAGTGGGTCTTTCTGCATTCATTGGAGAATGCACACCCGAGTGTGCATTCTCCAATGAATGCAAAAAGACCCACTGTATTGGGTAATGATACATCTAGTCCAGTTCAAACGGTAACTGGTAAAGACGTATCAAATCCGTTAATGGCTAACACTTTTCCAAAAAGTGTAGGGAGAATTCTCCCAGCCAGTTTCAAAATAATAAGTACTTTATTTTCTTCATTACATACCATCCCTTCAAATGATATATTCATTGATTTTTTCTATTTAAATTTATTATTTTTTAGAGATGTATTTAATAATTCTACTTCTAACCTTTAGAAGACTAAATCACACAAATGAGACTCTAAGACAAGATAATGAAAATCTTATGAATGAAAAGGGACAAATGTTAGAACATACAGGTATTTTACAAGTTCGTATCAAGATTCTTCATTATCAATTATCACAACAGACTTAACAACCTGCCCCATCCGCACATGGTCATATTTTTTTTTTATTCATATTTGTCCACTTATTCTTTACTTAGCATCAGCTTTATATCTTTTACGTGATTGCTTGCATCTTTATTATTCCATTATCTACAAATAACTTGAAAACTTATTGTACATGTCCTAAATTTTGAACTGAAATAAAGTAACTATTGTTTCTAGGTGTCTTATTGTAGGCAATCAATAAATTGTCGATCAGGCAGATCTGTTGTTTGTCCAACCTTATATCTTGTCTAATTTTGAAAGTCATGGTCTTGAGCGAATTGATCCATAGCTGAGTTATAGTTATTTTCCCTTGTAGGATCATTTTTGACACTGTCTCCACTCGATATGCCTAGTATTATTCCAGTCCTGGGTCTTGTCTCTTCTCCTAAGAAAATCCTGGATCTTGGCTCAGGTTTTGGATTTTCCATTGTTATTTCTATAGGCTATTCTGCAAACAGTTTTTTGATAGAGTCTACTACCATTTGTTCTATATTTATTCTACTACATTTCTTTCTTCACAGGAAGAAACCCTTTTTATTTTTGTCTTGGGTATTTGTCGATGTCCCTTCTTCTAATGTCTGAGTACCTATTATTTTGAAACTGGCTGGGAGAATTCTACAAATATTTTTTGGCAAAGTGTCGGCCATTAACGAATTTGATGCGTCTTTAACAGTTATCGTTTTAACAGGACTAGTTGTATCATTACCCGATACAGTGGGTCTTTCTGCAATTCATTGGAGAATGCACACCTCAAAGCCTTTATGGAGAGGAGTTGTATAGTCTTTTACAGAGTCCATTACTTCTATCCATGTCTAAAATACTCCATGTGTCTTTCTTCTAAGAATAATATAAAATTTAAATCTGTTAGTAATGTCCTAAAGGAATAATTTCTCTACACCTTTTTCTACGAAATCTTATGTGTTTATTATATCAGATAATGAAAGTATATACTCTATTAGAAGTATGAAAGTCTTTGAAGAAGAAAAGAACAAATCTGATTCCTTCGATTCTGAAGTAGAAGAAGAATTTATAAATGAAATAGGATTAGAAAAGATAACCTATTAACTCATATTCTAATCGGGATATTACAATAATTAACTTTTCTATTGTTATAGGGTTTTCTTTTGTATTATTAAGTCTCTTATATTATAAATATAAACTATTTAATTTTTCTCTAATTTCTCTGTAGCCTTGGTATTTCCACGAAGTCTTCTCATTAAGCTAGATAAATAGGATAATTTTGTCTCAAAATCTTATCAAGACTTAGTTTATTTGTAATGTAAAATATTTGGACTTGGACTTCAGATAACCTATTATATACTTGTAGAAGTTCCTTACAGACCTCCTCTTGATTCTGGAGAAACTTCAAATAGTTTGATAAGTAACTGCCATTGTTTTATTAAGACGTTATATAAGTTTACACACTCCTTTATTTTTCTATTATACCAATAGTATTCTGAATCTAATATTATACGTTCTTCGTAGTGTCTAGGTTTTCTTTTTTGAGTTCTTGACACCATATATAATAAAGTCTCCTAGAATCTTAGGGCTCTGTTACCAAAATAAATAAGGACAAATAAAGTATTATTAAAATAATAATAATAATAATAATAATAAGGACGTTAAGCAAGTTATGAATAATAAATAGATTAAGAGAATGATTTATGCAATTTATGAATAATAAACAGCAAGGTTAAATAGAGTTCAACAATATGATGTAAAATCCTACTCAGTACTCCCTCCTTCATTTTTCGTTAATCATTTGTAGTGGTGAAATTATCAAAATCAAAGTATGTTTGCCTCCCAAAATACTATGTTTATACATATTATCTACTTGTAGAAGTTTCTTACAGACCTCTTCTCTTGATTCTGGCAAAACTTCAAATAGTCTGATAAGTAACTGTCTTTGTTTTATTAAGATGTTATATAAGTTTTTACACTCCTTTATTTTTCAATTATACCAATAGTATTCTAAATCTAATATTATTCGTTCTTCGTAGGGTCTAGGTTTTCTTTTTTGAGTTCTTGACACCATATATAGGAAAGTCTCCTAGAATCTTAGGGCTCTGATACCTAAATAAATAAGGACAAATAAAGTATTATTTAAAAAAATTATAATAATAATAAGGACGATAAGCAAGTTATGAATAATAAATAGATTAAGAGAATGATTTTGCAATATATGAATATTAAAAAGCAATATTAAACAGAGTTCAGCAATATGATGTAAAATCCTACTCAGTACTCCCTCCTTCATTTTTCGTTAATCATGTGTAGTGGTGAAATTATCAAAATCAAAGTATGTTTTCCTCCTAAAATCTTTTTTTATACCCAGTTCATCTCTTTCTCTTCATTTTTAAGTATTTTAGCAATATTTTCTTTAATCACACCCCGGGACAATACAACAGTCCTTTCAAATCTTCTTTGGACTTTTTAAATCCCTAGAAATTTATAGATTAATCCATTGTTATTGCTAAAATACTGAGATAATAACCATATACAAGGGGTATTTTATAAGTAATGCACTAGATTTATAGGATGGGAAAGCTAGCGATAATCTGCACGGCTATCAGTCCTGTAACATATCAACATAAAACCAACTGAAACAAGATATGAACTTACAATAACAAACATAATTTACATCATAGGGAGAAATATACAATTATTTTAAATAACAAACTACTCACATGTCTTAGAGTCTCATTTGCGTGATTTAGTCTTCTAAAGTCTTCAGTCATGGAGGAATAGTGATCGCAAAATATGATTTTGCCTGTGTCTTTTTTTATATTATATTAGGAAACTTCTTTCATATTTGGTCTTAGAGCTAGAGTAATATAATAATTTGGCCCAAGATTTTCTCTAGCATAATGTAACGCTTCTGTGAGATCATTAAAGCCTTTATTGAGAGGAGTTGTATAGTATTTTACAGAGTCCATCACAAAAACTAAAAAGGTTAGACATAATAGTATATAACCTCGAAAAACATAAAGAGGTAATTAAATAAGAAGACTAAATTTGGACTTAACATAACCTATTATCTACTTGTAGAAGTTCCTTACAGACCTCTTCTCTTGATTCTGGCGAAACTTCAAATAGTCTGATAAGTAACTGCCTTTGTTTTATTAAGACGTTATATAAGTTTATACACTCCTTTATTTTTCTATTACACCAATAGTATTCTAAATCTAATATTATTCATTCTTGAGACAAAATTATCCTATTTATCTAGTTTAATGAGAAGACCTCGTAGAAATACTAAGGCTTACAGAGAAATTAGAGAAAAATGAAATAGTTTATATTTAGAATATAAGAGACTTAGCTAAAGAACATTTTGTAAAATGTGAGCTAAGAACTGATAATTATGGTTATACACATAAAAAGGAACAAAAAGAAGAAGATTCAGAGATAATTTATAGTATAGACGAGATAGAAAGTATAAAAGAATTTATGGAATGTGCGGCGAGTACCGCAAGCCCAGGCTTATAGAGAAATTAGAGAAAAACTAAATAGTTTATATTTAGAATATAAGAGACTTCATAATACAAAAAAAAAACCTATAACATTAGATCAGTTAATTATCTTAATATCCCAAATAGAATATGAGTTAATAGGTTATGGATTTCGGATATGGCTAATAATATGGCCTATAGACATGATTATGGATCAAAACATACGGATATAATTCTTGTTCCAGTGTATAAAAATGATTAAGCAGATGGCTTATAGCTATAATTTATTAGTATAATCTATTGAGTTTAGCTTATTGAAATGACTTATTAAAATAGTTCACAAATATGATTTCTAAATATGAGTTTCTATTTAAGTCCGGTAACTACTGATGGTTTAGATGATATTAGTTTCAGTTCAAGTCTGACAAAATTAATGATAATAATAATGCTATTAAGTTTTGGTTCAAGACTAACAATTGTTGATGGTGTTGATGATACTAGTGTCAATTCAAGTCTAGCAAAACTAATGATAATAATGATGATTATATTGAGTTCTAGTTTGATTCTGACATTGAGGATTATTTATGATGTGATACACAATGGGAGGACTCTTGGTTATGGTATGATGGATGGTAAATTTTGGTTATTTGGTTGTTAGCTTCCCTGATTGTACCATCCAGGCTTATGGGGGCCTCCGTTAGGTTATTTACTCTTCCGCTCTTATTGTCTTATGGGGGCAAATTTTGTAGTTAATGGTATTATGTTTATGTTATCATTCTCGTATGTATTTAGTTATCTATGTTCAATGGTGTTTGAGCTTTTTTCCATGTTCACCCTTTTTATCTTGACTTAGCTTATGTTATCTTGTATCTTATAATATTTATATCATGATTTAGCTTAGTCGGGCGATGATGCCTACTAACTACTCGTGGTTTTGGTACTTATACTACACTTCTTTACCTTTTTGGTGTAGATCCAAGTACTAGTTGCTGCCATTGATTTGACGTTCGTGTAGAGTTGATTTTGGAGATTAGATGAGCTATTGGTGTCAGAGTTACCTTTTTACTTCAATGTATCTATATCTAATCTTTTGCCTTTGAGACCAACTGTATTTCACTATTCAGTACTCATAGTTTATTGTAGTAGCTCTTGTTCTGACATTACTGAGTCTTGAGATACTTGTTGATTTTCTATCTATTTATTAGACCTTATGACTATATTATTGCTATTTGAATCTCTAATTTTTACTTTCTAGCTTTTAGGCTATTTTCCACTAAGTTAGCCTATTGCATCTAGCTCCAAGCTATGGTTCGGCTTACCTACTGGAGGGATAGAGTAAGTGTCATCATGATCAAAATCGAGTCGTGACAATAACCCTCATTACAATAGTATATTACAAACCATTCCTAACTCAACTACTTCTTGAGAATCCAACTGATGAATAAGAGTTGGTTGCATCCACTTTTCTTGTCTTTTTTGCTTTTATTTGTTGTACCTGTGTACTCCAGACTACATTTTTTCCATTCCACTTCAGGACACGAGGTTTAAAACCAATATCTATATTGGTTGTTTAAAAACTCTTCAAATTTTTACCTCCATAAAAAATCATCTCACTTTATATACCAGGCTGCAAAATCAAATAAAATATGTAACTTAATAAACATAGAAAAGTTGAATGTAAAAATAGTTATAGACAAAGAATGAGACAGATAAATACATTGTGCACTTGGGTTCCAGTTGTAGGTTCAGAGTAAACACCACAAAAAAAGTTGTATGCCTTTTGTATCCAGTAGAAGCAGCAAATTAGGCAACACTGTATGATCTCTTATTAGTTGGTAAAGGTGGAACTTGACTAGAAGAAGCATTTCTTACACTTCTAAATGGGATTTCTCTTGCATTGGTTATATTTCTCCCCAATCCTCTACCAGTCCCTACTTGACATCTACCAATTTCTCCTTCACCTCCCCTACCATCACCACATTAACGTCTACTAGTCCCTCATTTACCTTTTACTAGCACCACATTGACCTCTACTTGAACTATATTAACCTTTACCAACCTCAACTTTACCTATACCAGCATTACCTTGACCTCTACTAGTACCACTTTGACCTCTACCAGCCCTACTTGACACCATTCTTTGAGGTGCTCTTGGAACAACAGTTGTGTCAATGCAAATAGACCCTACTTGGCTGGATTGTGTAGTTACATATATTTGAAATGTCATGCTTGACTGTGAATGATACCCTATCCTAGACTACATAGAATAAATATTCCATGAGGGTGGAAAGATCAATAAATACAACACCATATTCCCAGCAGTTTCAATAATAATAATAATAATAATAATATAAAGGTTGAACATATATCACTTACACTTGCCTGACTTGCACTAAGGGTATCCCTTGGCATTACACTAGTGTCATCATAAATAGAACATGATTATGTTTGATTCCATGAGGGTGCAGGTTGAGTGCTAGGCTGAGTACAGCTACTGTTCCTATCCCTTTCTAAAAGACAAACAAAAATATCAAAAGTTTAATAATATGGTAATTTTTCAACAAATATTAACTGTTATGAAATTGATTTAAGGCTTACTCTTTTTGCACATTATGTCTTATTATGGACAACTTGGTTGCACCTTGAACAGGTCATCTTGATACCCTTTTTTTATAGTTTACCCCACTTTTTGGCTCATCCTTGCTCTTTCTTTTGGTTTTGCTAGGTTTGTCCATGATCTTTCTTGGTTTTGGAGGCTCAATTGATGGTTTATGGTTTCAAGCCACATTTTCATATTGCGAGTCAATTGGATGAAAAGGTTATAAGCCTTAAGAAAGGTTTCATTTCTAAGCCAGTGATCTACATATTGATCCGGATCTTTATTCAAGTAATAATAAGCACATATAGCATGAGGACAGTGAATACTTCTTAACATCCAATACTTACGGTCACAATACTTCTTGTCCAAGAGAACAGCAAACGTGTACCCTATCCCTAATTTTAAAATTATTAACTCAATTTCATTGAACTCTACACCTATTAGAATATTCCTTTTATCTTCTAAAATAGTTTTTGCCATAGGTGCAATCTCTGATATCCATCTATGTTTCAACAAATCTAATCATATCTACATATTTATTCATCATTTTATGTTTGATGTCACATTATGATTATGGACTGATGTCTAGCAGCTAAGATCCAAGAATCGAAAGTCTTACACATGTTATTTTCTATAATATCTTATTTATAATGTGTTTTGAAATATGCCCCAAGAATGTAACAGCTCATATTATACTTAGCTTAGTTCAGCTCCTAGTTGCATGCATAAGAGGCTTAAAACCTGAAAATTTCACTAAGTGTTGGGGACTTAGTCTTATTTTTGGCCTCTTAACTTTGAGGATTTTTAAATCGGTCCTCCCGAACATAAAACCTAGGTTTTTGAGTTAATTCATGTTCAGGGTTGTAAGGAGCATGTCTCGAGGAAGTCTTTGATTTTTTGAACAAGTATTAGATCGTGTTTGGATTTTGATTCCTGTAGCTCACCACGAAAGTGGTACGTCGCGGTGGTTATAGCGATGAAGGCCTCATCGCATCGCAGTGGTTTATTAAACCACATTCTAGTTGTGAACTTAATTCTCTAAGAGGCAATTGAGAGTTTTTTACCCTCAATTCAATTCGAAAAACCACGAATTAAAATATCAGTTAGGGCATTATATGACCATTTTCCCAAATTCTCCTATCAAACTCTAATCATCACCTAAGTTCATCAAATTCAATTACCTCCTCTTCAAGAAAAATAAGAAATCAAGTTCCCAAATCCAAGAATCTTTAAGAAAGCTTAAAGATTTATGTTTCTCTTTTAAGATTTAAGGTTTAAGGTATTTGTAACGTTTATCCATGGGTTCTTTTCACCCATGGAGTCCAAGAATCCCATTTTGATATTAAATTATGAGTTTATACAAGTTTATTATGAATTGTCTCCATGAAGTTGTTATTGATTTTGATTACAAGTTATGTTACAAAGTGTTTTTTGAAGGAATGAGCCTTTATATAATTTGAGTAATTAAAATCCTCCTGTTAAATCCCAAATTCAAGGTTTTAGAATTGTTACTATGTTTTCAATCACATGTTTTACCCATTCCCGTGCTTAAATTCATCACTCCCATGTGTTTAATGAAATGTCTAAATATTGGGTTTTGAGCAATGATCCTTTATTATGGTTTTTAAAGCTCCATATGTCCTTGTCGTTATTTTTATTTAGTGTTGGAGGGTTATGAACACCTAATACTTAGTTGTTTACATAATTGCAGTATCTTTAGAATAATTTTAGATAAACCATGAGCGTTGTCATTCAGTTAGTTATCATGATCAGTTGTTTGCTCAGTTCAGCTTAATTCAGTCCAGCATTTAGTGTCATTTAGTTTGGAGTAGGATTTAGCACTGAGCGAACCCAAGGATGGGG
The DNA here is from genome assembly GCA_030864225.1 of Capsicum baccatum var. pendulum. Lineage (NCBI taxonomy): Eukaryota > Viridiplantae > Streptophyta > Magnoliopsida > Solanales > Solanaceae > Capsicum > Capsicum baccatum. The sequence goes on from CM061554.1 coordinate 159,346,868, forward strand.
GCTCACCTGCCAGTAGAGGGTGTGACATTTAGTAGCAGTCCCTGAGTTCTAGAAGTACGTAGCCAGCGTGGTTAGAGATATCAACCTGTTAGTTGAGGGTTGATAATGTATTTACCTACTGGTTGAGGGTAATACATATCTCATTAGAGCACCTGCCAGATGAAGATGACTCATTTGTCCTTCAGTATATTAGTTTAGTGGATCCACACAGCCATTGTTAGTACCCTGTCATGGTATTGACACCCTTACAACTGGGGTTATAAGTAGGACCTCACTTAGCTCAGATCGGGGCATGTCGATCAAATGATACCTACTACAGTTTTAGTTCAGTATTCAGTATAGAATTTAGTTCAGGTTGCTTGACCAAAGCATACAAATTAGTAGTTATTCAGTTATCAAATTTTAGCATTTTTTTACAAATTATTTCAGAAACATTACATGTTTGGTCTTGTATTCTCAGTATTTCAGTTTTTATGCATGCATACTCAGTTATCTCATGTTATTCAGCCAATCATTATTTCATGCATAGTTAACCCTTCCATTTCAGCCTACCTCATCTCATATACCAGTACATTTAAAGTAGTGATTACATACTTTTCTTCATACAATGATGTCTTATATCATAGGTTTAGATATACAGTTTCCTGACTGCACTTAGACAGTTCAAGTTATCAGTAGCAGCAGATGTGGTGAATCCTCATATGCTGAGGACCTATTATGTTATTTCAGTATTTTTGGTTTTCTTTTCAGTTAGTTCAATTTGGAGTTAGTTGGGGCCTGTCCCATCAACTCTTCAATTAGTTAGAGACTTTCAGATGTTTTTAGTTATTCAGACAGTTAGTCAGTTTATTAGTTGTTTTGATCATTCTTCTCAGTACGTCATCAGATGTTCAGACTTATGATTTAAATCATATTTTCAGTATTTGAAACTTATGGCTTTATTCAGTTAGTTTCGTACATGTTCACTATCAGTATATTATTTAGTGCTCATAGTAGGTACTAGTCCATAGGTTAGCTTGTGATCACTTGTGACTATAAGAATCGTTGTCACGACTAAGGAGTAGCCTTGGGGTCATGATAGAACTTGGTATCAGAGCCAGGTTTTACAGTGTCCTAGGGAGTCTGAAAATTCGCATTGAATAGAGTTTTGTGCATGTGTATGAAAAGTGCCACACTTATGGACGGGAGGCTACAAGGCGTTTTAGGAAAAGTTTCCCAAAATAATCTTTTCTGACTTATTCTTCCTGTTATTTATAGACAATGCCTCCCAAAAGAAATAATGGAAGAAGGAACAGGAAGCAGCCCGCACATCCACTAGTTCAGGAAGATCCCCTGAATGAGCAGGTCTCTCACGCTAAATTCAGAGCTATTTTTACTACCTTAATTCATTCAGTAATTGCTCAGAATGATCAGTAGGTTGTTGTCCTATCTAGGCTTATGGTTCATGCTTAGCAGAGTGAGGAAGAGAAGCGTAGGGAGAAAGAGATAAAGAGTAAGAAAGCCAGAACAGGTAGCTTTAATATTTCTCAGCTGAAGTCTGAGAGTGGTAAACATTCTCAGTTTAGTTAGAAGTTTTCTACCCCATCTCCATATTCATCTAGTGCGCCATTACCAAAGTTCAGGAATGATAGTTGGGATAGGGCACTATGCTTTAAGCCCCATGGTAGTGTGAACAATGGTCATACTAATCTGCTCTATGGTAAATGTGATAGGAATCATTCGGGTGAGTGTAAATCTGGCAGTGATGTATGTTTTGGGTGTGGTAAGCCAAGCCACAAGATCAGGAAATATCAAGTAGTTGCCTAGACAGGTAGAGATTTGCGCCAACAAGGTCAGTCCAATCAGTCATCAGCTTCAGTAGGTCGCTGACTCAGCAGGGCGCTACTTCCAGTGCCACTAGTGGTCAGCTCCAGAATAGATTCTATGCACTCCAATCATGTCATCATTAGGAAAGTTCTCTTGATATGGTTAAGGGTACGTTACAAGTGTTTCATCTTCGTGTGTATGTTTTATTAGACCCTGGAGCGTCACTTTCTTTTTTAACCCCTTATATAGCTGTCAGTTTCGATGTCAGTCCCAGAACCTTAACAAATCCTTTCTCAGTATCTAACCCAGTGGGTAAGTTTATCATAGCCAGACGGGTATACAGAAACTGCTCAGTTACAGTATCTCAAAAAATCACTTCAGTAGATCTTATAGAACTAGATATGACTAATTTTGATGTTATTCTCAACATATATTGGCTCCATTCATGTTATGCCTCAGTTAATAGCAGAAATATAGTCATTCAATTTTAGTTTCCCAATAAACCAGTCATTAAATGGAGGGGTAGTACCTCACTGCTTAGGGGTCCTATGTGTTTTCAGATCCCTTCTCAGAATCTTATAATAGCATATGACCTAGAATTAGAAGGATGAACTCAGAAGTTTAGCAGCAGTAAAGTGGGGATAGTGTTATAGGAATTTGGTGGATTATGTATCCATGGGGTTAGTTGTATGGTCGGTCAACCAGAAGGCTTGAAATAGTGTATGCAAGAATTTATGTTTATTAATTTGAAATTAAGTATAATGATGTGGGTGTGATTTAGAGATGTGATATTAGTATGATATAAAAAGAGTTTGCATAGTTAATTAAAGGTTTGGGGATATCCATGTTACGTGTTAGGATCTAAGATTGAATCTTGAATGGTTGCAGTTCAGTTTAGAGTTTATTAATAGGGTCCCTCAGACTTAGAGTAATGGCTTATAGCTAAGGGGGAGATGATAGAATAAGTAACCAAGTTAGACTGTCAGATTCCAGTAGTGATGCCAGTACATTGTAGAATAGTGGTAAGGGAGTATGATACCCAACCCATCCTTATTTTAGTATTTATACTTCTGTCCTCGCGATATATATTCATGCCTTACATGCCATCCCCATGATCATAACTCATATTTATTCACTTTTCATAGAACCATGTATGCTTCCAGTTCCTAGTATAAAGAGTTCCAGTTTGCTCAGCTGCATGAATCATATTCCATGAAATTTATGAACTTCAAACTCAGGTCATGCAGCTCATGACTCATGTACTCATGCTTTACAGTATGTTTAGCTTTAGTACTAATGTGACACTCTTAATGATCAGCGAAATTCAGATTATGTCATGTATATCATTAGTTTTTATCTTTATAATAAACTCATGTTGTGGATACTCTATTTCTCAGGCCTCAGCTAAGAATCTAAGTTATGCATAGTATTCTTATATGCTTTAGGTCCTCATGCTCTAACCTCTTAGTGACCTCTCCTTATGAACTGAAAGTGGTGATGAACAGTTGTTTAGATAGGAGATAGTAAATGTTTCATATTTGGAGAAAGATTGTTGTATGCTTGCTTGATCTAAGGTTATAAGTGTGGAGTAATAGTGAGGCTACGTTTTTTATATATGTCATGGTTAGTTGAAATTTTGTGTGTGATTTTGTTAAGAATAGCACATGGAAGTTATTAATGATAGAAGTACTATAGAGTACGTAAAAGATGCTTTGATGGGTTGTTTTCCTAGAAGTTCATGTGTGGTTATGATAATAGGCTTGAATTTCATGTTTATATTTATGTGGATAAATATATTGCGTGTTAGTGAATGTCTAGTAAGAGGTTGAATATAGCTGTTCAAGTGGTAATAATAATTATTCATGAGATGAGGAGTTGTGAAAAGTGCAAGGTGTGTTGAATTTATGATTCCGGCTAGTATTATAGTGTTATAGGTGTACTTTGTCGATTCGAGTAGTCTTGAACATAGTGAGAGAATTAAGTTCCACCCAAACTTCAGTAGATAGAGTTGTCAATGAACATGTGAACGTTCTCAGTGGCCTCAAGTGAAGTGCGGTATTGAAGCAAAATGTATAGTTGAGGGAGTATGTCTAAGCTCAAGAGTAGCAGATGCATTGTCTATGGCATAGCAATTCTATCCTAGTTTATGTTTCATAGGCCTATGTGCCATGTTACAGAGTTACGTCCATATTAAAAGTCCTTACTCATATATCTTATAAAAATCATGCCCAAGTTCTTTTCTCCCTACTGTTATTATAACTTCTTAGAAATACTGTTGAAGAAATACTCCAATTGAGTATAAGCTTTAAGTATATTTTAGTCCGTATAGCCAGCAATTTATTTTAGTAGTCAAATAGATGAGTTCCTATGGTTTCTCCATCTTCTGATCTAGTCTTACTATAAGAAGTTTCATGAATATTTCCATTACAAGAGATAGTTTGTTCGCATCCATATAAATTGTGAATTCAATTCTGTTCATGCATCATGATTCAGATTCAGAAATTCAGTTAGGATTTAATTCATAAGTGCTCGTGCATTATCTCAGTCTTTTCTTAGTATTTCAACCAAGTCAGTATCATTCTGGGGATGAATAATCCCAAGGGGAAGATATTGTAATACCCCAAGTTTTTATGTCTTAAACCTCTCAACTTTTCTTCACAAAACCAGGTCCAGCCTAAGGCAATGATTACTCCTAAGATGACTCTCTCGTGTCCATCTCATCCTTGTAACCATTCTCATGTCATTGTAGGTATTCAAGGAATCAGTTCAGTTCATGATATTCAGTTCACGTATCATGTTTCAGACTCAGTCATGTAATCATGTTTTTAGTTATGCATGTTCAGTATGTGATTTTAGTTTCCCCAATATTCTCCGCTTAATCAGTCTCATTCAAGGACGAATGTTCCCAAGGGGGAGATATTATAATAATTATACTAAGTTTAGTTCAGCTCCTAGTTGCATGCGTAAGAGGCTTAAAGCCTTAATATTTCAATGTTGGGGACTTAGTCTTATTTTTGGCCTTTTAACTTTGAGGATTTTTAAATCGGTCTTTTCAACCCTGAAACATAGGTTTTTGAGTTAATTCATGTTCAGGGGTGTAAGGAGCATGTCTCGGGGAATTTTTAGATTTTTTGGACAAGGATTGAGTCGTCTTTGGATTTCAATTCTAGTAGCTCACCGTGATAGTGGTGTGTAGCAGTGGTTATAGCGGTGAAGGCCTCATCGCATCGCGGTGACCTCTTAAATCGTGTTCCAATCGTGATTAATTCTCTAAGGGCAATTGAGTCTTTTCCCCTAAATCTAAGTCGTAAAAACACGAATTAAAATATCGGTTAGGGCATTATTTGCCCATTATCCCTAATTTTTCTCTCAAAGAAACCCTAGTCATCCTCCAAGTTCATTAAATGCAATTACCTCCTCTTCAATAAAATCAAGAAATCAAGTTCCTAAATACAAGAACCTTCAAGAAAGCTTAAAGATTTGTGTTTCTCTTTCAAGATTTAAGGTTTAACGTATGTGTGATGTTCATCCATAGGCCCTTTTCACCTATGGAGTCCAAGAATTCCCTTTTGATATAAATTATGAGTTTTACCATATTTACGGTGAATTGTCTCCATAAAGTTGTTATTGATTTTGATTACAAGTTATTTTACAAGTGTTTTTGATGGAATGAGCCCTTATATGATTTGAGTAATTGAAATCCTTATATTAAATCCCTAATTCATGGTTTTAGTATTGTAACTATGTTTTCAATAACATGCTTTACTCCTTCTCATGCTTAAATCATGACTCTCATGTGTTTGATGAAATGTCTAAATGTTGGGTTTTGAGCAATGATCCCTTATTATGGTTTTTAAAGCTTCATATGTCCTTATCGTTATTTTCATTTAGTACTAGAGGGTTATGAACTCCTGATACTTAGATGTTTACATAATTTCAATAGCTTCAGAATGATTTTAGATAAACCATAAGCATTGTCTTTCAGTTAGTTATCATGATCAGTTGTTTGCTCAGTTCAGCTTAGTTCAGTCCAGTACTTAGTGTCATTCAGTTTGGAGTAGAATTTAGCACCGAGAGAACCTAGGGATGGGGGCTCACCTACCAGTAGAGGGTGTGACCTTTAGTAACAGTCCTTGAGTTCCAAAACTACGTAGCCTTCATGGGTTAGAGATATCAACCTATCAGTTGAGGGTTGATAAAGTGTTTACCTACCAGTTAAGGGTAATACATATCTTATTAGAGCACCTTTCAGATGAGGGTGACTCATTAGTTCTTCAGTACATTAGTTTAGTGGATCCACACAGCTATTGTTAGTACCCGTGGCATGGTACTGACACCCTTTTAACTAGGGTTACAGGTTGGACCCCACTTAGTTCAGATTGGGGCATGTCGGTTAAATGATACCTCCCACGGTTTTAGTTCAATATTCAATACAGAATTCATTTTAGGTTGCTTGATCATGCATGTATCCTCAATTATCTCATGCTATTCAGCCAGTCATTATTTCATGCATAGTTAACCCTTCTATTTCAGCCTAACCTTATCTTATATACCAATACATTCAAAGTACTGATTGCATACTTTTGTTTGTGTTATAATGTCTTATATCATAGGTTCGGACATTCAGCTTCCATACCGTGCTTAGACAGTTCAGTTTATGAGCAGCAGCAATTGTGGTAAGTCCTCATATATCATATAACCCATCCTAGCTATGTTTATTCTTTGTATCCACTTCCCTATGAATAGGATACATTTGGTTGTTCCTATTTTTCACGACAACAACCAAAAAACTCACCTTTACAAGCTTATTTGAGAAAGCATCCATCAAAACCAATAATTTTTCTACACCCATCTAATTATCCTTGCTTGGAAGAATGAAAGCACACATAGAAATAAATGAAGAGATTATTCCCTAGTTAAGTTTCCTTGGTAATTTTTATCCAACAAGAGCATCTAGGATATGTTTGCTTGATCATATCTGCATAAAGAATCCAAGCACCCATATTTTCCCTCAAAAAAAAATTGTTTAGCTCTATAACACATAGTTTTACCAGCATAAAGACCCAACACCTCTCTTACCAAATCTTGAATTTCCCAAATCCTTATATATAGTTGAGAAATAATTCTATCCTTAAACTTTCTAGCTATCAACGTTGAATCATAAATCTTGTTCTTGTTTAGAGAAATACACATGTGAATAGGGTGATAGTTCTTAACAGTAAAATCACCTGAGTCCCTATCAATAGAAGCAAAAAGCAACCACTTCCAATTAGGTATTATGCTTTTTACCCTTTTCTATATTTTTCATTAGGTTTTAACTTGAATTGCCTCATTTACCATACATCATAATTCGCAACAACTTTTCTAAATTGTTTTGCACCCTTAAAACTATTATAAGCTCAAACATAGCCACTTCACAATTTTTATCATACCGAAATTTTTTGCTTCTCCTTCTTCTAAGTAGATCGTGAAGAGGTGCCTTAGAGTAACTAGTAAAGTTGTTGCCATGTGACCAAAAGGTCATGTGTTCTATCCTTGAAAATAGTCTCTGGCAGAAATGAAAGGTAAGGTTGCATAAAATACACCCTTGTGGTGAGGCCCTTCCCTGGATCCTGCACATAGCGGGAGTTTTAGTGAACCAGGCTGCCCTTTTTCTTCTTCTAAGTAGATCTACTCCTCTAACAATATCTAAATCTAGCTCTTCTATAGTATTTTCACTCCAATAGTCAGAACTATCAAGATATTCCTCATCTCCTGTCTAGCATATTTGTTAGCCTTATCTTTTTCAATATCATCATAGCCTATATCTACACGACCAGTAACTCCCACAAGTATTTCTTCAGTTTCAACAACCTTTTTATTGTTGTTTTCTTATTTCTTTGTTTGTTGCTTCTTTTTTCTTATCTCAAATCCTTTAACTCCTCATCAATATTTGAGCCATCTTCTGGAGGAATGTCTCCAAGATCTGATCATTACTCATGTAATTTATTCCTAGCCTTCTATATTAACATCTTTTAGATTAATATCTTTTAGGTTAATATCTTGTACATTTGACTCATCTATTCTGTTAGAAGTCTCTTTCTCTTCACTTATGTTAACATCCTTCCTCTCTTCACCTAAGCTAATAAAATTTCTCTATAAGTTAACACTCTCACCAACATCATCTACTGATACCCTCTCACTATTCATAACCTTTGGTCCAGTTATATAACCAAAAGGTTCATCAAGGTCAAGTACTGACACATCTAAAACATGATTGACATAAAAGTTAATAGAGTGCTCATGTTTTAAGTCTTTAACTAGTTCTAGGAGATATCGGTCCTTTGTAACCAAGTTGAACTATTTAGTTGCTATATCTCGATGATAACAACCCCCTCCCCAAACAGTTTCATACCCTAATTCTCTAGTATAATATAATAATTTCAGTAATGAAAAATGGTCCTTATCAATATACCTTAATGCTGGCACACAGTTTTCAACATATGTAGGGACAGGAGTATCAAAAAAAACCCAACCCCATGGTTAATTTTCATAAAAATGATCTCTATTTGTTAGGTCACTTGCAACAAATGGTACAAAAATCAAGTTATTTAACAAAATATACCCAAAGAACACACCAATAAGCTAAAAGATACAACCTTTAATGCATATGAAGAAAGTGATGGAATATTTTCAAAAATACATCTCCTACAGTGACATTTCAAACCCAAGAAACTAAATTAAGCTAAAATTTAACAAATTCAACAAATAAGGATCATAAAAACACTTACATGAGGAATATGAAAGTACATATCCTAAATTTCTTCTTCAATTTGACAAAAAGTAGGGATAAATTAGGGTTAAATCGCAAGACAGAGTAAAGGTCGGGGTTAGAGAAAAAGTTGTTAAGTTTGACGTCAATTAGGGCTTTTGCCCTTTTAACTTTCAGCATTTGATACAAAAACGTGGATAAGTTTAATCCACGTGGAGAATGTTTAATGGACTAATTTTTCACTTAAGCAACGCTTAGTAACACATGCAGGAGATCTGTAAAAAAGGCTTAGGTGGATCAAATTTTGGATAGATTATGTATCTGGTAGGTACAAATCTGAAATGTAGGTCCAAGTGAAATCTTGAAATAAGTTTAAGGGTCTCTAGATGAGTTAAGCCTTTTATTTTTAATTTTTTTTATAATTTCCTTCTTTAAACAAGATTTTCAGTTATAAATGACTTAAACCTATTATACTAGTAAAAATGAAAGATTGTACTGATTCAGTTTCCTAAGAAATTAAGCAGTCGGTAGCTCTAATTACTTGATCAGTTGTCAGGAAAATAGGGGACGACTGAAAGTAGTCAAGCTCGTTGGCAGACATTTATAAATATTTTGTGAACTAGTTTATAAGACCCGTGCTAAGTTTGGGTCCATACTCAAGCAATCTGATATTTTATATAATAGTATTATTTAAAATATATAAAATAATTACAACTTGAAAAAATCATAAACTGAAAATCATTAACATTTTTATTAATTTTTGAAGATAAATTCTATAGTTATGGATAGAAATGTATTTCTTTGGATATCTTATTAAGTCTTAATTTATTCACAATTTCACGTGGCAAAAATTATGCTAGTTAATATGGTGATTTAAGCTTAGTTCTACACTAAATTAAGGGGGGAAACGAAATTCATCACAATGAATCTCGAGAATCTATTAGTTCTTTGTATAGTTTATGATTAAAAATATTAATTTTCAAGAAATCAAAAAGATATTTTAAAAATAATTTGATCTTAATGGATACTATTACCTTCATTTTTAACTTTATCAATAATTTCAACTTTCAATATTTAAAATATTTTATGATATTTCAAAAGCAAGATGAAATTGTCCACAAAGAGTTCTATTCAATTCATAAAAGAATAATTAGGAAATATGTGATAATCATACTTGGCTCAACAGAAATAAATATAACATTTTCCAATTAATTAAAATATTTACCGATTATTTAAACAACAAGAAAATCTAAATAATTCGGATGATTGGCATTCTGAACTCATACCTTGTTGCTGAAGGTTTGATTCCCCACTTTGTAATTTTCTCCCTATTTTCTCTTCCCTTTCTTCTATTTTTTCTATAAAAAGTTTAGTTAAACAGTTAAAAATTCAAGAAATAAAGTAGTTTTATCTTTATCAACCTCATCCCATATTTTTAGTGGATTAACAAACTAATTGAATTACTAAAGTAGCCTTGTGAGGACTAACAAAATTTATTATTCTCTCTTATCTATAAATAAATACTAGTGACATTTGGCCAGTGCAAAGCGCGGGCCCAAAATTAGAACTGAAAGATCTAGACTATAATTTATTTTCTATATTCTAGATTTTGGTTGCTCGTGGGGAATTGAATCATCGATGAAAGTTTAGATAGCCAACTAATTGAGTTACGAAAAAAAAAATTGGGTAATAAATTTTTTACCTCTCCCTATGAGCTTTTACCCTCTTTAATCCACAGATAGCTCGAAACCAAAACTTTAAGGTTGGGGTAGGTGGTATTTAGCATCTGAGCACTCTGTTTGTCCCCTGTAACTTGCTTTCACTTTTCTCACTCCCACTTCCCGTACAAAAATTTAAAAAATAACTCCAATTTATATTCATGGTCAAACACTACTCCAACTTCAACTTCAATTCCAATTCCAACTCCAACTTCAAAAATATTTTATTTTCATGGCCAAATTCCTACTAAGTAATATGTTTCTTTTAATATGATTTTCTTTGTCGCTGATTTATTGTTATTTGAAATCTATAATTATTATTTTCTGCATGATGCCTTTCATTTCAATCACAATAATTGACATGAAAAGGATTGAGACATGTCATTTTTTTTAATAAAATATTTAAATCTTAAATGATTAATTTTGGTCTAACAAACTAATTAAATTGACACATAAAAAAATAAAATTAAAAAGTATCAATGAATTAGGACTAAAAAGATAAAAGTTATCATGTGATATTATTGAGAAAAACTTAAGAGAAATTAGAAATTTATCCACCTAATCAGTACATGGATGATGAAACACAAGAGTTAGAGATTGTATATGAACATTACCGAACACCTCAAGATTTGCCCTTATATATCATGGAAAAAATTATAGAAAGTAGCATACTTAAGATCATAATTATAATAAATAGTAATACTTTTGCAAAATTACAGTTTATACCAAGAATAGCATTATTTTGTCCATTAACTAGACAAGCGTCTGTTTTACTCCCACTACTTTACTTTTTTCTATTTTCACTCCACTATTTCACTTTCCCCCAATATAGTCTATCTTCTACCCTTTTTTTTTAATTTTTGCCTTTTTTTTCTAAAATTATTGATAAGCATTGTGCTCTATCAATTAAGGTATATATCTTTTTTTCTCACACAGTTACACCATCAATTGGTTATTACCTTGTTATCAACAAATTTTACCCAAAAGCGTGTCTTGGCTCGTTCATAAGGATCTTCACGGAGGATGGAATTGTGCTTCCATGTCTCTTCAATGTATTCAAGTATGACTATTCATTCAGCAATTGGTGTTCCAGGTTGTCATAACAACGAAGTTGTCTTCTAGTTTTGTTTGTTGGAGGAGAACCATATCTTTCTTAAGTTGTTATGATGTGATTAATTTCATACCTATCAATTATTTAAAAAAATATACTTATTAAAATGTTAATTTAATTTTCTTTCTCTATCATACTACTCACTTACTCAGTGTAATAAAGGAAACAACGAGATCGATTAAGAGTATGAAAGTCAAAATGACTAGCATTATTTATGTGGAAGTAGACATGAATTACATTAATTTATTTCGAATAAAATTAACATATTCTGGAAGTACGCTAGCTAGAAATTATTTTTGTTACAGTTTAAACTATGTATAACAACATTAATTTACCACGGTAGCTTTTGCTCGACTTCAAAATATGACTTGTTCAAATAATTATGTCACATAATTAATTTACTTGGAGAACATGTTTTGCTTATAATATGTTCAGCGGCAAAAGTTATAAGAAGTAAGTTGAGAAGATATTAAATTTACTATTTAAGATATGCATTTGTATTTATTATTTTATATGAGTCATATTTATATTTCGCAAATACATATGAATATATATATTTTATAGTTATGTTCGTTGATGTTTAATATGAATCATATAATGTATTTCGTAAATACATATCAGAGTCATATTTGTATTTTTTGTATGGTAATATGCATATGGATAAGGTATGTATTTTGTAAATACATATGCAGAGCTATATGTATTTTGTACGGTGTTGGATTTATCTTTGAACTGTTCTATGTCATCTTAGAGGGTAACATATGTACTTATTTGTATTTTTTACTGTTTAAGATATGTATCATGTATCTTTTGATTACCTATATGTATATGTATTTAGTTGTCTTTTTTGTATATACAAATTCACATTCATATGTATTTTTGTACCGTGTTGAATTTATCTTTGAATTATTCTATGTCATATTAGAGGGTAACATATATACTTATTTGTATTTTTCACTGTTTAAAATATGTATCATCTATTTTTTCTTACCTATGTGTATATGTATATAATTGTCCTTTTTGTTATAGAGATTTTGTGTCGTATATGATTATATATACATAAGTCAGATATGTATTTCTGTAAATACATATACAGATATATATATATGTATGTTTTGCACTGTAAATACATATACAGATTTGTATGTCAATTTTTTTTTGTATATTTTTTGAATATGTATATGTGATATAGATATTTGTCTTTTAAAAATAAAAGATAGAGATAGAAAAGTAAAAAAAAAAAATGAACAAAATAGAAAAAGACAAAAAAATTAAAAAAAGGGAAAAAAAAGGGAAAAGGGGGAAAAAAGAAAGACAAATAGAAGTTACAAATAGAAGTGTAAAGATAAAAGAGAAAAAAAATAATAATAAAGAGAAGAAAATGAAAATGAAAAAGAAAAAAAATATGAGAAAGAAAAAAAATAAGAAGACAAAAAAGAGAAAAATAAAGAAAGGAAAAAAAAGGAAAGACAAATAAAAGTTCGAAATAGAAGTGTAAAAATAAAAGCGAAAAAAATAAAAATAGAAAAATAGAAAAAAATAAGAAAAAAAATATGAGAAAGGAAAAAAATAAGAAAAAGAAAAAATAAAAAAGTAAAACGATTAAAAAAAAAGATGAAAAAAAATTAACAAAAAAAAAAAGTTAAAGATATAAGAGAGTGAAAGAGAGAGAGAAAAAATAGTAATGAAGTTTTATTTTGAATTTTTGAAGATGAAGACAATAATTTTTCAGATTTGAGTTTAATTTGAAAAAGAAATCTACTAATTGAAATAAGAGTAATTTATGAAAAAAGAATCTACTGCAGTAATTTATTAAAAAAAAAAATTATTGCTTCCTTATTTAACTCAATTGATTTGAGTTAAAAAGGAACAGTAAATCTTGTTGTATATGTACTTTAGTAGTAACACTTTTATAAAATACAAAATAAAACTTGTTATTTTTCATAATTATGAAACAGTTGCTATAAAAGTTCTAATTAGAGCTATAAGTTTGCTACTTATGAAAAATTCTCTTCATCATGTTACATAGTGGTAACCAATAGTAATATAAGATTAAATCAAGGGCAAAATAAAAGCAGGACAAGAAATTAAATATTTGACAATATATGTCATAATTTTAATTGAAAAGGAACTGCGAGAGTACAATAAATTTAGGCATAATACATAAATATGATTTTAAACTTGACATTAAATTATAACAATGACATTAAACTTTGATAGTGCACAAATAGGCCCTTTAACTATACAAAATCTGAACAAAAAAATACTCCAATTTTGCAACTACACGTGTGTACCTCACTTGCTCTGACGTGAATTACTAATCCGCTCATATGGTGCCACCTAATTAAAAAAAAAACACATTATAAGTATGATATTTAACTTTGTCGGTGCACAAATAAGCCCTTTAGTTGTACAAAAGCTGAACAAAAAAACCCTTCAATTCCAACTCGGATGCGCGCCGTTTTGTGTGTACAACACGTGTTTTGCCACATAGGATCGGAGTGTTTATTTGTTCAGGTTTTGAATAGTTAAAGGTCTCATTTACACACTGTCAAAGTTTAAGGTCAATGTTATAATTTGGTGTTAAGTTTAGGGTCATATTCATGTGTTATGTCATAAATTTAAATGTTGAAGAACACATGTCACCATTTTAACGGAAAAAGAAAATACAAAGGGATTTAAACTCTAAAATGAAAAAAATAACCCCACGAGGACGACCAAAATTCAATATTTTCGTTTCTATATAGTTAATATAATCATTATAAAAGTGGAAACCAAAAAAAAAATTGAAAATAGAATTGCCATTTGCTCATTAAATATTGAGCGACATTATTTCTCCCAACCTAAATACTAATTCTATAATATTTTTGTACTAAACAGCAAACTAATCTTCTTATAAGTAATAAACATTTAAATGAAAAGTCACCATATACTAACCAATTGATTGTTTCTATATAATTTGAGAATTTAAAGAGTCGGAAAAAGAAAAGTTCAAATGTTGATTCATCTAATGATGCATTCAAGTAGAATATCAAGTCAAAATCGTGTCCCTCTTCATGTTATATATATAGCTTACTGCTTACCTAATGCTTATGATGTATGTATATTTTTATGTCCCATATTCCCTGTTGTATTTGAAATTAGTAGTATTCTATTTCTTTTAGTTAATTTTCTTGATTGTTGTTTAAATAATATTTGACTGCTAAATTATTGTGGATGTCATTTTTGGGTTTAAACTATGTTTAACTGGTAAATTCTGAACGTCATTTTTGTTGCAGTGATGAAAATTGTCAAGAATATATTATGAGAAAATACAGCAAAACCTATTGAATTTGTCGTCAAAACTTACTTTAAACCCTAAACTAATCAAGCAATTATTTACCCCCTTAACAAGTTTCAAGTGAATTAATTTCAATCTCAAAATCAAAATCTCACTCTCACAACGGAGAATACGCTACACACGCGTCATGTCATTGTCAAATCAGTGTCATGTCATTGTCACGTAAGAAATTATAATTTTTTTAAAAAAGAATAATCCTACCCACACACTTTTTATATATTTTTCTAAAATATATATATATATATATATATATATATATATATATATATATATATATATATATATATATATATATATATATATATAAAATATACTATTTTAAATATATATATATATATATATATATATATATATTATTTATATTTATTTATTTTTTAAAAAGCAAAAAAAATATATATTTAAAATATATATATATATATATATACACCCCACTCCCTTTTTTCTTCTTCTCCACCGCCCCCCACCCCACCCCACCCCGATTCCTTTTTCTTCATCTTCAGCAACAGACACCAGCCCCCCTCCCCCATTCTTCTTCTTCTTCAGATAGCCGCACTCCTTTTTCTCTTTCTTTCTCCATTGTTGCAAGCTTTTCAATGAATTTTTTTCTTCATCAAATGAAAAATTGATTTGAATTAACTTGAGCAAATTCAACAATAGACTAAAAACAAATACATGATCACAAAAATACACCAATACACAAAATTTTAAATTCAAAACACAAACAAAATTGCACAATTCGATATGAAAAAATAAAAGCAATAATAAAGCAGGGTACATTTTGCCTTCTTTGCTTTTTTTTCTTTTGACAATCTTTACTTTCAAGCTTTTCTCCTTTGAAATTGTTTGCCGTCGCGCTGCTGCTTCCTCTTTTTCTCGATCTTAGATCTTGCAACCTTGGATCTCTTTATTGCTAATGGCATGAACTCTTTTTGTGCTCTTTTTGTTGCTTGCTTGAACCACCCGTCTGCAAAATTGAAATGCAAATGTAATCACACCATTATTATAATATTTTTGGGTGAATAAGGTGAAGAAATAGAGTGTTGCGGGGTGGGTGGGGGTAGGTATAGGGAAGGGGGTGTTAGGAAGAAGATGGAGTTGATTTTTGTTTTCTTTTTTAATTATATATATATATATATATATATATATATATATATATATATATATATATATATATATATATATATATATATATATATATATAATAAAGTGGGTCCTTTTAAAAAAAAAAAAAGCACGCGTTTTTTTTTTTTTTTTTGTCACATCAGGATTGAATTTAATTCACTTGAAAGTTGTTAAGGAGGGTAAATAATTGTCCAATTGGTTTAGGGTCTAAAGTAAGTTTTGACGACAAGTTTAGAAAGATTTTGATGTATTTTCTCATATATTATTGCAACCGAACATGATCAACATAGATGTGTTCCAGTTAATCTTATTAAAAAGCTTCAAAAAGTGAGTTGATTGAAATTAATTTTAATTTTAAATTTATTTTTCATCATTAGAATTATATTTTTTATATATATTTGTGTATGCATGTCATTTCATGATTAATCTTTGGAAAAAAGCATAAATACCCCTGAACTTGTACCCAAAATTTACTTTAACATTTAAACTTAATTGGTAATATTTTACCCCCTTAATAACTTTAAAACATATTATTTTCCTCCTTTCACGGCTTAAACCAAGTCAAGTCTGGGTCCACGTCGTTAATGAATCAAATTTAACCCGACCCGCATCAAATTATTTTTTAAAAATCAATTTTTAAAATATTTTTAAAATTCTTCTTTCTTGTTTCACCCACCAACCACCACAGATACCGCCGCCGCACAACATCGCACCCCCAACTATTTATCATCCACTTTGTTACCGCCATCAAGGAATTCACACAGCTCCGCAACGCTACTAACACCATTAACGTCCGTCACCATAACTCTGCGATGTCCATTACCAACGTTAACTCCACTCTACAATATTTACTACCAACAGTAATATCACCTCCGTTGCCGCCAATTACAAATTTTCATCACCTCCGCTGATATCAACTTCAAGAATTTTGGGAATGACTGTAAATTTCACAACACCTGGCTATCACCAACACCAACAATTTTACAATACCCATCACCAACACCAATAGTTTCACAACACCCATCACCAACATCAACAATTTCTCAATTCCCCATCACTAATACCAACAATATCAGCTAAAAATTCAACAGTAAAAAATCATACGAAAATAAATTTATAATAAAATTAAAGAATTATGGCAGGAGATTGAAGCAGTGAAGAATGAAAAGGGATGGTACTTTGTGTAGAGCGGTGAAGGATATTGCCATGGAAATGAAACAACGTTGTCATTATCGTCAACATTATAGTATCCACCGCCGACGCACAAATCCACCATTAACATCTGCCACCAGCACGAACAATTCTATTTTCCCAATTGAATACCCTCGTTGAAATCTTTTAAAATATAACAATTACACACTTTAATAACTCAAATATACATCCCAAAAAATTTCATCTTACCACGAAAATTAGTGTTTTTTCTTTAATTTGATGGAATGAAAGAGGTGGGGGTGAAGATGGTGACTAGGGGTGGGCCTAAATACTGAAAAATCGAAAAAAACCGAACCAAAATTTAATTTTGGTTTCGATTTTTTGATTTTTCAATTTTTTGGATTGATTTTGATTTTTAATTTTTAAATTTTGGTTAAACGGTTCGATTTTTGATTTTCGGTTTTCTTAAAAAAAAATTGTTTAAACCAAAAAAACGAAAACCAAAATTATATAAATAATATTATAATATATATATATATATATTATTAATTTATTATTATATATATATATATAATAATATATACCATCAATATATTTTATTAATTATATATACATTTTAGTAACCCTAATTCCAACTCCAAGGCGCCTAAATCCCTAAACAGTAAACATATTACCATTCACACTCAAGTCTCAACACTCACGAACAGTAAACAGTAAATCCAAGGCGTCGTTTTTTATTTACACCACCGGCGATTCGGCGAAATAGACGAAAGACTGGCGATCTACTCTCTTTCTTTACAACGACACTGCGACTGGTGACCCGCAACCCACGAATTTGGTGTTTCGTGTTTGTGTCTAAAGAGGAGCATTCAGGTGAGCTTATGGCATTTTCTGCTTAACATGGTAGTATATTGCATTTTCTTTATTTTATATTTGGAATGGAAACGAGTACTGCATCACCCAAGAAACTCTGTATGTTAGTCCCAACGATGACATTGCTTGCTACCATAAAGAACTTGATGACATTATTTTGTTTCATTAAGTTACTTATAATTATTTATATTTGGGAATGAAAAATAGATTTGAAGAAAATCATTTTTCTTAAAAAAATCATCAATTTTAAATGCTCAGTTATGAAAAAGAGAGGCTCTCTACTTTACTATTTCAAATCGAAATAAAAATCTGAAATAATCAAACCAAATTTGTAGAAACCGAACCAAACCGATTTTATTTCGGTTTGGTTACGATTGTCATTTTTATCAATCAAAAAATCGATAAACCGAATCGATATTAAACAATCAGATCGAACCGACCGAACGTCCACCCCTAATGGTGACAGAGGAGGAGAAATAGAGGAATTGACTGAAGAAGAAAGGTGGTTGGCATCTATGGTTGTGAACAAAAACAAAGGTTGAGAGATAAAAAAAAATAAAAAGAAATAAATATGGGATAAGGTTAATTTTTTAATTTTCTTTTTAAGTTTCACGGGAGTTTGAGAGTGTGAGAACACTTTCTCCGTTAGAGGAAATATGAAATTCACTTGAAACAACAATAAAGGGATAAATAATTATTTGTAAAGTTTCAATGCTAAAGTAAATTTTGGATACAAGTACAAGAGTGTTTTTATGTTTTTTCCCTTGATCTTTCCCTTATGTTTGGAAACTTGAATTGATATGTAATAAGGTACCCTTATAGGGCATTTGACATTATTCATTAGATTTCTTAGTTAGAGTTAATCAATATGGTTTTAATTTGATTTTTGTGCATTTTAATTCTATTTTATATCTCTTAGATTTTTCAAAAAAAAAATAATAATATTCAATGTCAAAATGAATTACAAATTCAGTGAAAAATCCAATACTGATAAGTTGGATTATGAAAACATGTTTTTAATCTTCGGTTTAGTTTTCTTTTAAAATGTTTCAATTTTGACAGGGGTTATGTTATTGAATTCATTGTCACGTTTTATCATTAAAGTTTCTTTCCTCTTTGATTGTATATGATGCAAATATCGATTTCTTCAAATTATTGACGATATAACTTCATCCAAGAAGTTGAAAGGACTCTTTAACCTTGAACTTTGATAATTAATTATGTATATACAGAAACATTTACCATCTTACTTTTTTAGCTTCCAAATTCAAACTTTGTGCAATCTTAATTTGAAAAAAAAATTGGTCTAATACATGAACTAACGAAGCACACCAAGGCATTAACAATACAAGACCATTTTATAGCTTTAATTAAAGGCATCAACATTATTATTATCATGCTCTCATGTTGGATCAACATCATACTGTATCATATAAATGTCACAGAAAGAAACGATAAGAAAAGAAACAAGGTTCACAAGTTTTGTAAAAGTTTTGATCTGAAGTTGCATGCATGAACATTTGAGTAAGTTCGTTTATTCTTGAATTTAGAGCAGAAATTCATACCATTAAATTGTTATCTTAGTTTTATACTCCCCCGTCTCAAATTACCCATCTCAAATTTCCTAATTTGATTTTCCATTTTACTTGTCCTTTTTCATTAATCAAGAAGAGACAAGTTTTTTTTTTTCATGTTTTATCCTTTGCATTAATTACTTTTTTCTTTAAATTAAAATATAAACATCATTTAATAGGGGCATTATGGTAAACTAGCCATGTTATTAATTATTTTTCTTAATTAATGTGTCATCTTAATTTGGGACGGATAATTTAAATCGGAGGGAGTAGATTTTAACATTTCCTTTTTGACAAATTTACATATAAATATATTAACCAGTACAAAATTTATTACATATACAAAAATATTATGCGATAAATAACTATCAACATTAATTTTTTACGAATTTTGTAAAATAGTGGAAACAATCGTGCGTTTAGGACTAGTATATAATATACTAATTTGTTAATACAAGTAAATGGGCTTAATAAAAGTTAGAGTTATCAATACGGGTCGGCCCAGCCCATCCGAACTAGTCCACACTAGCTTTGAGTTTGACGGGTCAGGTTGGGCTGACCCATCAAAATGATGGGCCAAAAAATCAAGCCCATACCATTACTCTGTGGGTTGCGGGCCTCATAGGTCAGCCCACTTTTAAAAAAATAGTATTTTATAATTTAATTTTAGAATATTAATAACTAAAAATTACACAAATACACAACTTATATTTTGAATATTACAAAAAATCACAACTCCCTAAACATATTACGAAAATCTCAATATATACACAGAATGTTATGTATATGTCGGATATATTATGTATATTAATAGGGAGAGAGAGTAAAGAAATTAAAAAAGTGGAAGAGAGTGTAATTACTTCCAAAAGGGTTGGTATTTATGTTATTTATACTATTAATAAATATAAATATTGCCAGACAATATTACATAGTGCTAATACTTGTTAATCAAGTCTCCAACATCCCAAAAAAAAACTCTTAATAGCAAAATTAAATAACTTTTGACATGACATCTTTTGAACCAAATAAAAATATTAATAAGAAGTCTAAATAGTTGCATGTATTTGACTTATGGGCCGGTCCATGGGCTAGCCAACCCACAATGTTCAAGCCCCACGGGCCAGGCTAAAAGTCATATTCTTAAATGAGCTGCAAAAATTAAAGCCTAACTCCATCAAATTACAGGCTGGATCGTGCCGGCCCAATAGACCTGGCCCATATTGACAACTCTAATAAAAGTTATTGAATTTACGTAAATCGATACCTATATACTATAGGTGTTCTTTTGCTCCTCCATTGCATCCTTGTATTCTAATTGTTCTAGTCGGGTTACTGAACTTCTCTCAAGATTTTTGATCATGTAGTGATCCATAGTGATGAATTCAGAATTTTCATCTAGGGAATTTGAAAAAGTAGTCATACTAAGAGCATCGCAAATTAGCAGGTCAGATTAGATATGAACGGATCAAATCTTATATGAGCGAGCTTATATTAAATATTTTTTTATCTAAATTAAATATTTTTGTTAAAAAGTTTATTAAATATATAATAATATTTAGTTTGAAATCAATTTATTCATTAAATTATTACTATATATTAATTTTGTATTTTAAAGAAATTCATAAATTTAAAAATTTAAATAAGCTTATACTACAAAGCTATTTAAAAAAGTTGATAAAAAGAGTAATTTAAAAAAAAAAAAGAGGAAAAAGAAGGGCCTGAAGTAAAAAGGATAAAGGAAATCCCATCTAGTGAGATTCAATCACGAACCTGATGGAGAACTTTAAACACCCTTAATCACTGCATTGCACAGTAGTGTTGTTCTAAAGGGCTTCAATATGTAATATATATTTCTAATCTGTAAATTTAACCCAACGTACACAATGTTATTTTTCAAGTGAAGGGGGTTAGATGAACCCTAGACTATATGTGAGTCCGCCCCTGATGGGGGACAAATAGTATGAAAATTGTAGTTCTCAAAGGAGGGAATCATTCCGCTATTGATGAATTAAAAAGGATAAAATTGTTCATCATCAATGCAAAAATATTTTATACGTGACATCGTTGGATGTGATTTATTGTATCAAAAGATCTGACTTTGATGGTAAGAATATTTCTCCTTTCTTTGTTTTTTTTTGTGGTAGTCCTTTCTTTGTTAATTTTGTTTCAGTTTCACCAGGCTCAGTTTGTAGGCAAAATATTATATTTATTTCAAAAAGAATTTGTGTGAACGTATTTTAGAAGCCATAATAAAGTCTTATTTTAGAAGCCAGTTAAAAAAAATGTATTTGAGAAGTTAACATTTTACTTGGAGAAAAGAGTTACTAACAATTATGTGGCAACAAAGAAGCCATGCATTTTTACACTTGTAAAATATTTTAGTCTAATGATTACTATAAATTCTCTCTCAATACAGCAATACAACCCCCCCCCCCCCCCGCCCCCCCAAAAAAAATCTAATTTACTCTTCACATCTCTTCTCACAAGTTTCTTTTCATCTTTTGCCTTTTCCTTTTGTTTTATTTTTGACTTCTCTTATTAAATAATCTCTATATTTAATTTGCTGGTATTTGTATTAATAATTTTACTGATTCAAGCATTCTCTGATTAATTAGAAAAGATTACTAATTTTTAAATATCCTCTAATTAATCAGGGAAGTGTTTGTTTAATTCTGAAAAAAATATTTTACACTGCTGAAATAGTTTCTTAGGACAATGCCTAACACGACTCAAGTATAATTAATATATCACTTAAAATAATATTATAGTAATATTTATTCAATATTTAATATCATTAATTTGCTAATAAAGTAATTTTATTACTGTTATAATTATTATATTAATTATAATATTATTATTGTAGTAGCGATATTACTATACACTATTAAATTATTATACTGCTAATATTATTTTTCTAATAGTTTAATAATATTGTGATTGTGTTTTAGCTCTGTTCTCCAAACAATCTAAGAAATTATGACAAATAATTCTACTTCTAGTACTTTTACTACCGACGTAACTCCTAATACTCTTGTTTCGATTGTTCCACCATATGCAAAGCCATTTTTTGATGTTTTAAATATTGAGATATTTGCTAATGAAAACTTTAAAAGATGGCAAGAACAAATTTTTTTCACTACTTGATGTTCATGGTGTTGCATATGCTTTGTCACAAATACAATCTGGTGCAGACGTTGATAGCCAAATTTTAAAGTTATGGCAATATGCTAATAAGGTATGTCTCCGTACTATTTTATAAATAATTTTTAATAAAATATTTGATGTGTATTGTAGTTGCAAAGAAGCAAAAGTCATTTAGAACGCTTTAATCAAGAAGTTCACGGTTGAAGATGTAAGCAAACAAAAGTTTATGGTTGAAAAAATTTACAATTGGCAAATGAGTGATATGAAAGAAATGAAAATTCAAATAAACGAATACAAAAAATTGCTAGAAGATTTGAAGGCAGAGGAGATCACTCTACCGAAAAATTTTACTACTGGAGTATTGATTGAGAAATTACCCGAATCATGGAATGACTATAAAAATAATTTGAAATATAAACATACAATTTTACTATAATAATAACTCATATTTTAATTGAAGATATCAATAGAAAGGAGTCATTCAAAGCTAAGCAGGCTGCACTCAAAGAAAATCTAGTACAAGGTCAAAACAACAATAACAAAAGATATGATAATAAGTCTCAAAGTTACAAGCCTAATAATCTCAATTTTAAGAAAAGAAAAGATACTTGATTTACTTGTGGAAAATCAAGTCATTATGCCGCTTAATGTAGGCACAGAATGACAAATAACAAAGAAATGAGAAATTCTCCCAAAGCTAATTTAGCTGAAGGAAATGAAATAATTGCAGCTGTTATTTCTCAAGTGAATATGGTGACTTATATAAAAGAATGAGCGGTAGACTCTGGGGTTACTCGACACATTTGTGCAAATCGAAAAGCATTTGCCTCTTATACATCAATAGGAGATGCCAGTGAAGTGGTCTACCTTGGAGACTCAAGAACTGCTAAAGTCATTGGCAAGGGTAAAGTGCTCCTAAAACTCACTTCGAAAAAATTTTTAGCCCTCATGAATGTGCTACATGTTCTTACAATGCGAGCAAATTCAATTTCTGTGGGATTGCTGAATAAAGCTGAAATAAAATTATTTTTTTGAATCTGATAAGATTATATTGACAAAAAATAATGTATTTGTGGGAAAAGACTATTGTAATCATGAGGTTTATGTACTTAATACTATCAATAATAATGCATCATCTTCTGCTTATATGATTGAGTCTATTTTCTTATGGCATGCTAGATTAGAACATGTTAATATTAAATATATAAAAAATATGCAATTACTTGATTTAATATCTAGTTTAGACTCAAATAATTTTGATAAATACAAAATATGTGTTGAAGCCAAAATTACTAAAAAGTCATGTTTTTAAGTTAATAAAGAAATTGAACCGTTATCTTTGTCTCACACTAATTTGACTGATTTAAAGCAAACTATGATTAGAGGAGGTAAAAGATATCATGTGACTTTTATTGATGATTTTTCTAGATTTACTAAGTTGTATTTGCTTTGAAATAAAAATGATGCCTTCGATGTTTTTGTGTCTTATAAATCTGAAGTTGAAAATCAACTTAGTAGAAAAATCAAGAAAATTTGATCTAATAGAGGTAGAGAATATGTATCATTAAATACTTTTTATGAAAAAAAAGTGTTATTCGTGAATTAACTCTGACTTATTCTTCTAAGTCTAATGGTATAGCCGAAACAAAAAATAAGATATTGAAAAAAATGATGAACTCGATGTTAATTAACTCAAATGTTGCTGATAATTTGTGGGGTGAAGCTATCTTATCTACATGTCATTTACAAAATAGAATTTCTCATAAAAGAATTGACAAAACTCCTTATGAATTGTGAAAAGGTTATAAATTCAATTTAAAATATTTAAAAGTGTGGGGTTGTCTTGCTAAAATTCTTCTGCCTGAACCTAAAAAGAGAAAAATATGTTCTAAAACCACTGATTGCATGGTCATTGGATATGTTGAACATAGTGCTACATACATATTTCTTGTTTTGAAAAGTGATGTACTTGATAGTAATACTATAATTGAGACAAAAAATACTGAATTTTTTAAACATATTTTTTCACTATGTGATAAAATCTCTCATGCACCTATTGAAAGAGAAAATGAATCTACCTCTAATATTGAGAAACTGAGAAGGAGTAAAAGACCTAGAAAAGAATATTTTTCTTATAAAAATGAATTTCAAACAGTTTTTGTTGATAATGAATCATCAAAGTATTTTGAAGTTGTATCTTCTTCTGATGCAAAATTTTGAAAAAAGGTAATAAAAATTAAACTTGATTCAATTATGAAAAATAATACATGAACTTTAACTGATTTATATCCTGGTGCAAAATCGATTGGTTGTAAATGAATTTTCAAAAAGAAACTTAATTTGAATAGATCTATAACTAAATATAAAGCTCGGTTAGTAGTTAAAGGATTTTCTCAGAAGTAAAATATTGATTATTTTGATACATTTGCACCAGTAACAAGAATTTCTTCTATTTGAATATTAATTGCTTTGGCATCAATTCATAAGCTTTTTATCCATCAAATGAATGTAAAAATAGCTTTCTTAAATGAAGATTTAGAAGAAGAAATTTATATGATTCAACCTGAAGGATGTGTAATTTTTAGACAAGAAAATAAAATTTATAAATTAATTAAATTTCTTTATGGTCTTAAACAAGCTGCTAAACAATGGTATGAGAAATGATCAGGTTTTAATAAAAGATGATTTTTCTTCTGTTGATGTGGATAAATATGTTTATACAAAAATGGTAGACAATGATTATCTGATATTACTTATATATTGATGACATGCTTATATTTGGTACATGTTTAAATATTGTAGAACGTACCAAATTATTTTTGTCTACTAACTTTGATATAAAAGATCTGGGTAAAGTGAATATGATATTGGGAATTAAAGTTATAAGGTTTGAAGATGATACAATGTTATTACAAGAACATTATGTGGAAAGACTTCTTAAGAAGTTTGAATATTGAAAGGTAACTCCTGTAGCTACTCCTTATGATGCTAATTCTAAATTAAAAAGAATAATGATAACTCAATTGCCCAGTCTAAGTATGCACAGATCATTGAGAGTCTGATGCATTTAATGAATTTTACTAGGCCTGATATAGCTTATGCTGTGAGTAGACTGAGCAGATATACTCATAATCCCAATAAAGAGCATTGGTCTGTATTAATACGGCTGATGAAATATTTGAGAGAAATCGTGAATTATGATATCTTGTATAGTGAATTTTCTTCCACTTTAAAAGGGTATTGTGATGTAAACTGGATCTTTGATTCAGATGAGACAAAATCCACTAGTGTTTATGTGTTCACTCTTGATAGAGGCGCAGTATCGTGGAGATCAGCTAAATAGACAATCATTGCTAGATTAATTATGAAATTCGAGTTTATGGCTCTGGAGTTAGCTGGTACTGAGGCTGAATGACTAAGAAATTTCTTATCAAATATTCCTTTTAAAAAGGATGATCTGTTGTCTAATATCCCTTTTGAAAAGAATGATCTAGTGCCTCCTGTGTATATACACTGTTATTGTCAAGTCGCAATTGCTACTGCAAAGAATAAATCTTACAATAGTAAGAGTAGACATATGAAATTAAGGCATGATGTTATTTAGCAATTGCTGAGAAATGGAATAATTTTCATCAATTATGTGAAGTCAGAATTGAATTCGACCGATTTATTAACTAAATTTGTGGGAAGAAAATTAATTCTTCAAATCTCAAAAGAGATAAGGTTAAGACCAATATGATTATCGATAGAGATGGTAACCCAACCTATGTGATTAGAGATCCCATGAATTAGGTTCATATGGATAATAACAAGTTGATATTGACACTGCACACTTACTGTGAGTGCTTGAACTGCTACTAAAATTGACTCATGAGTTATTAAATCTTAATGAATTCATACTCCTTGTAGATGATGTATCTAAAGTAGTGTACACTTGATGAATTCACTTATATAAGAAGTGAAATGAGGTCGTTCCTATGAAACTTTTGGCCTTAGTCTCTAGAACTCTCATGAATACCAGGCACGCGCATGACTTATTGACGCAAAATCGCGTTAAATAATAAAATTACGGTCAAAATGTGATTGATAAAGTCTCTGACTTACAACAAGAGTTATTTAGTTCATAAAAATATTATATTTTACCGATAATTTTGTAAGTTAAATTTTATTGATCTAAGTTTAGTTCATAATTTAGAAGACACCAAATGTATTGCATTTTGTCCATACAAATTCAGTAAGTTAAAACTCTTTTCTTTTCTATAAATTCTTTTAAAATAATATGGAAATTGTAGGAAAAATATTATATTTATTTCCAAAAAAGTTTATGTTGATGTGTTTGAAAAGCCATATAAAGTCTTATTTTAGAAGTTCATTAAAAAAGTGTATTTGAGAAGTTAACTTTTTACTTAGAGAAGAGGGTTACTAACAGTTATGTGGCAATAAAGAAACCATGCATTTTTACACTTGTCAAAATATTTCAAGTCTAATGATTACTATAAATGTTCCCTCAATTCTGCACCAATACACACCCCCAAAAAATAAAAATCTAATTTACTCTTTACCATCTCTTCTCACAAGTTTCTCTTCATCTTTTACCTTTTCCTTTTTTTTTTTTTTGACTTCTCTTATTAAATAATCCTTGTGTTTAACTTGCTATTATTTATATTAATAATTTTATTAATTCCTATATTCTCTGATTAACTAGGAAAGATTACTTAATTCTGAATATCATTTAATTACTCAGGAAAGTGCTTTTAATCCTAGAGAAATATTTCACACTGCTGAAATAGTTTCTTAGGACAATACCTAGCACGATTCAAGTATAATTAATATATCATTTAAAATAATATCATAGTCATATTTATTTAATATTTAATACCATTACTTTGCTAATATGTAATTTTACTACTGTTATAATCATTATATTGATTATAGTATTATTATTGTAATAGCGATATTACTATACACTATTAAATTATTATACTGCTAATATTATTATTGTTATGATATTATTTTGCTAACAGTTTAGTAATATTGTTATTGTGTTTTACCTCTGTTCCCCGACACAATTTGCATGTAAATGACGCTGCCAATCCTGAGAAAGTGGTATTTTAAAAGTTGTGTGTGTTTAGTTATTTATTAGAATTAGTTTACGTGCGACTTCCAAATTTTAATAATATATTTAAACTGATATATATTTTTATAAAATAAAAATAAAAAAATTTATAAAAAAATAACAGCTCTAATTTAAGTTAAATATTTCTAAACCTAAAAGGAGTATAGAACCTTTTGAGTTTTTAGCCAATGCTATAAAGTATAATTTAGCAAAGTTATCATTTTATGCTCTTTTTCTCAACAATTTGTGCCTATTTTAATCTTTTATTTACTAACCAAGAGAAATACCCATATGGCTTGTATTGGCAGAAACATATAAATATACCAACATCAAATCCCTAACGAGAGACAGAGACAGAGGTAAGAGGTTATATAGTTCATATAATGATATTGTGTTCCCATTAGTCAATGCTCATTGTGTTATCTGTAAAAATATTATATGAAGTGCAATTAAATCCTTAATGTATATACACAATCATAAGAAGTCAGAAATAGAAGATGGTCCTATCTGTTTCACTTTTGAGCCAATGTAAAACGTTTTTAAGTTTATACGTACACCTTTGGTGACAGGTACTATCTCCATATGGGATTGCTGAAGAAGTCTTCTTTACTGTTGATGAGCTAAAACAGTGTGTTATGGGATTTTTTCGAACTGAAAGAGAAATACAAAAATTTATTATCAATTACAAATTATGTATAATTCATATATAACTTTAAATCTATTAACTAAAAGAAGAAAAGAAAGACAGGAAAAAAATGATAATAATAATTAATACAAATAGAAAACTCCAATCAAAATCAAAATATGAAAGAAAACATAGAAGTGAGGAACAAGGGAATTGAAGAACAAGATTATGAAGTTGGGTGAAAAGTAGTGAATGTTCCTTTTATCGTTCTTGGCCCTTTTTTGACTTTATTACTCCTATTTTTTACACAATTCTCATGAAAAGGATCAATTCAATTTGTATGCTACTGGCTGTTACCCATACATGATGCAGCAAACCTATGAGAGAAAATTATATCCATGAACAATAATAAATTATTGCATATATATGATGCGATAAATCTATGAGAGAAAACTCTATCCATGAATAATATAATAAATTAAATCAACAAGTATCATAATTAAGGGTGCCATAATTCTTCATGTTAAAACCTACGAATGTTTTTCTCTTCCCCTCTTATCACATATTTTAGACTCCTTTTTTATACACACAAACAAAAACAGCCGACAGAAAATTAATATATTTAGGAGACGAAAACTGATATATTTAGGAATTTTTGCATTTATTTTTTTATATATTTAGTATTACAAAAATAATGATATATTAATAAAAAGACAATTTTCAAATAACATTTTTCAGGTCCTTTGGCATTTTTAATATAGCATACATAAAGAAGGCAACGTTAGACAATAAGACGGCTGACACCTTGGTTTTCGTTTGGTTCTGTGAACCATCCAGTTATTATTTGAGGTTCTAAGAAATGAGAATCTCTTCCAGGTTTGAATTTAATGAATCGTGATCCAACCAAATTAGTATAGTTTGATCTACATGCTATATTACTTACCTTTTTCTTCAAGTTACCAAAAATACGTATTGTAGAAAGTTATTATTATATACTATAATATCTACCGCTCCCTAATATTTACAGTTTTAGTAAAGTGATTTTTTTTAAAAAAAAATATTTCGTATTTTAAGAAAACAAGAAGTTATTTATTTCCTTGTTTTTTCAAATCCACCCTACTGTTCTAAAAATAATCAGCAGTTAATTATTGCTTAAACGCAATCTTATAATTAGCTTGTGGCACCCTTGTTCTTCTTTATTTTTACAGTGTACTTTGTTATAGTAATTAATACTGAGGTTGAAAAATAGCAAGAAGTCAGGCGTAAGTTAATAATTGCAACTCTAGAACATTAGTAAATTAACAATAAAAGAAAAGATCTACTAAAGACATATAATGGTGATATTATTTGGTCAATATATTGAACCACATATAAGAAAACTAATAAAAATATAAAGCATATTGAGAGAATCGCCTTCCGAAAAGATTTTTTTTTAATGACTAATTGATGTTATTTTATTGTGTATGAGAAGAAAGAATGATCTATTTATAGAAGTCCACGTAGGCACACATGTGTGCCACATAGACACTAAGGATATCAAAATTACACTTTTATTTAGTTCAGGAGGTGATAAGACCCTCTTTAAGTTGAGGTGTGTCACAGCTGTCTTGGGTATAGTTCAAGGGATAATAGGGTATTTTCTCTAATGCAAATAAGGTAAAAAATTTAAGGCAAACCTTAATAATATTATATTGTTCTGAATTTTTTGGCCAAATAATCTTGATTCCCGTGCTCTACAAATTCTTCATCCATGTTATTTGTCATGACTAAAAATAGACGTAGGTTGAAAACTGAAGTCATATATGCATTAAAAGTAAGTATGGATTATAAGTTGAAGTCAATGCGTTAAAGGTAAGCATCAGTTGAAAAAGAGTCCAAGCACTAAAAGTTAGAAATGATTGACAGTTGAAATTCATGCATTAAAAGTAACACACATGAAAATTAGATCTCGGTAAAAGTAAGTAGGGGTTAAAAATAATTTTTGTTTCAAAAATGCTGCACCAAGATTGTTGAACATATAATTGAAAGTTTTTTCCACATATAATACTTAAGACATGTTGCGGTCAAACATATACATAGGGATACACAGTCGTCAAGTAATAAAGTGACTAAAAATCAAATTTCGAACTCATAGGAACTTGTAATTAACTATTAGCTAAATTAAACTAATGAGAATCATATAAACAAGAAGAAATAAAACCCAAAAATAGTAATTATAATCTTATTAAAATAGAAAAAAAAAATAATAATGAACTTCAATTAAGAAAGAACAGATTCTTCTGCTATAAGTGTGATGAAATCAATCTATGATTATGAGTCATCTAACAATTATATTGTATTCTTCGATTGATTTAAACAATTACTTTATCTGGTTTATCAATTGACAAGTTTAATTAATTATGCTTGCAATTTTTTGTCGAACAATTGCTAGCCTATTCATGTTAACTAACTCTCTATGTCTAGCAGAGTAGTATTAAGGAGAATGCAGTTACAACTCTTGTATAACAACCAAGTGAGATGATTATCATGTCTAGCCTAATCACGAGTTCGCTATCCCCTATTAGAATTAAGAACTCGCTTTGTTCAACTCTAAATATTAATTAACTGAAATCAATATTCAAATAAGAAAATTCATAAAAGAATCACAACCTCAGAACAAGACGATCAACTCCACGTAGACATGAAGAAAATACAATAAATCAGTCAAATAAACATAAGAATGATTATTATAAAGAAGAAAAGATAAAGATGTAATTTTCTCCAACCTCTATAAAGACGTTTAGCTTTTTCTACATTAAAAGTTGTCTAAATTGTGCTCATGGTGTATTTATAGATTATGAAAAGGTGTGAACTTTTAAAAATCAAATCCAAGTTGAACCAGATGAAACTTCTGATGATTCTCGCGCCACCCTAGCATCGCAAAAGGTGGCGCAAAGGAGCAACTCAGATTCTGCGTGCAATTATACTCCCGCCACCTTCGCGGTGCGTTATGCATAACAACTGCTACTGCCAGTTTTAGTTCTACAAATTGTCAAGTCTTTGGCTACATTGTTAACTTGTTATTTTTCAATCTTCTTTCCACCAATCATTAGATACAACGTTCTCATACTTACCAATTAATTCTTTTCCCTTTTCATTCTTTTCTTGTATCGACATATCACGAGCTTAAGACTTATTTGATTTTCTTTTATTTTTCCATTTTTTGTTCAATTTTACTCCAGATCTTTTCATGTTGTACTGTTTTATTCCTACACACCAATGGGCGCCGGGCAGAGTAAGAATTTTTATTAAGAGAGTTCAGAAGTAAACATACCAACTAGCCGAAGAGAGTTCAAAATCGACCACATATACATAAAAAATAATTTTAACTATATATAAATAGTATAATTTTCATCGAAAGGGGTTTAGATGAACCTCCTGGATGAAAGAGGTGGCTCCGCACTGCTACACTCCAAAATATCATATTAAGTACAAAATAATATAATCAATGCTCAGACAACGATTAAAAGGACAAAATGTGAGCTAAAACTCTTAACTATTTCTTGTTGATTGCTTTCACTATTTCTTCATGTTATCATGGAACTTCCCACACCTCATTTATGATGTTCCTCATTCTGAGCGAATCTGTCTCAATAATGATTCTTGAAAACCCCTTCCTTTTGCAGAAATATACAACCTCATAGATTGCCCAAACTTCTGCCATCACAGTAGTAGTAAACCTAATTGTTTCTGCCAGAGCATATATAAGATCTCCTCTATCATTTCTCAAGAAAAAACCCTATACACTCTAACTAGGGTCCCTCTAGAGGCCCCATTGTTGGCTGCTCTCTTTTTGTCAACAACTGCTGCTCATTTATTTACAACAGTTTGGAGGCAACTTTCGGTGGATATATTTCAACAATTGTGGATGATGAAGACATTTTTGTGACTTTGTGTTTTCAACATCAGTGGCTGCATTCATATATGAAGGCAAGACTTTTGAGGTCCAGATTTGGCTATAAAAGCCAACGTTACTTCATTTGCAAAGACACCTCCACAGCATTTCAATAGCCAATCTCTCCTTTATATTTTCTTCTTTCTCTACTTCTTGGTTGAGTATTTCTATACTCGTAGAGAATTTGTAAGGGGCTATTTTGTCTTGTTAGTCCCGAGAAAATATTTTGTAGTCTCGTCAATATTAGTGGATTTTTTGGCTCTCTCGCCGGTGGTTTTTTTACCTCTATTTAAAGAGGTTTTTTCCACCTAAAACCTTGGTGTCAATTTTACTGTTTTTATTAATTTCTCGGAATCTTTGGTTGAATTTATCACGCTTCCACACTCTGTAGCTCTACAAATTGGTATCAGAGCCACGATAATTCAACCGGGATTTTTTTTTATTAAAAATATCGACAAAGTTCGATATTGAGAAATTTGATGGTAAAATTAGTTTTGTTATCTGGCGAGTCCAGATGCTGGCTGTTCTTACCCAGAATGGCCTAAAGAAGGTTCTGTCCGGAAAATCGGCGAAGCCAGCCACTACAACGGAGGAGCAGTGGGAAGAGATGGATGAAAAGGCGTTATCCACAATCCAATTATGCTTGTCCCGTGAGGTGCTACGCGAAGTCATCAATGAGAAAACTGCAGCCGACATATGGAGTAAATTGGAGTCTCTGTACATGACCAAAAGTCTTGCAAATAAACTCCGGTTAAAGGAGCGACTTTTCACACTCCGTATGTCTGAAGGTACTCCCATCCAATCTCATCTTGGTGAATTTAATTCCATCATAATTGATTTGGAAAATTTGGATGTCGAAGTTGATGATGAGGATAAAGTCGTACTACTTATTGTTTCTTTGCCACCCTCATATAGACATTTCAAAGAAATTATGCTATATGGTAATAATGTTACCTTGAGCTTTGATGATGTCAAGTCTAACCTACTGTCCAAAGAAAAATTTGATACCCAAATTCATTCTGAAAGTTCGGGTGAGGGACTAGTAGTTAGAGGGAGAAACCACGAAGTAGGTGCTAGCGGTAAAAACCGATCCAGATCCAGAGGTAAAAACTCTAAGTATTGCCGTTATTGCAAGAAAAAAAATCATGAAATCTCTGAGTGCTACAAATTAAAAAATAAGCAAAACAGAGAAGATAAGGGTAAGCAACCCGAAAAATCTACCGAAGCTAGTTTTGTAGAAACCGAATCTGATGGAGAGTGTTTTATTGCTTCTAGTACTGAACAAAGGTCAAAAAATGAGTGGGTTCTTGATTCTGGTTGTACATTTCATATGTCTCCTAATAGAGACTGGTTTACCACCTATGAATCTTTTAATGGTGGTCTTGTCTTAATGGGCAACGATGCTCAATGCAAAGTTGTCGGCAAAGGCACAATCAAAATCAAGACACATGATGGAGTCGTTAGAACTTTGACCGGTGTCAGACATGTCCCTGATTTGAAATGGAATCTCATTTCCCTAGGCACTCTTGAATCTCAAGGGTGTAGATACTCAGCTGAAGGTGGAGTTTTAAAAGTGTCCAAAGGAGCTCTTGTGTTACTAAAGGCAATTCGATCTAGTAGTTTGTATTTGCTTCAGGGTTCAACTGTTATAGGTTCTGCAGCCGTCGCCTCATCCAACAAAGACAACACGAAGTTGTGGCATTTGAGGTTGGGCCACATGAGTGAGAAGGGAATCCAAATTCTCAAAAAGAAAGGCTATCTTGGAAACCATTGTACCGGTAAGGTCGATTTCTGCGAGCATTGCATTTTTGGTAAGCAGAGAAAGGTTAGCTTTTCAAAAGCCATTCACAGGACCAAAGGTACTTTGGACTACATCCATTCAGATCTTTGGGGTCCATCGAGAGTTCCCTCCAGAGGTAAATGTCATTATATGCTAACATTTATTGATGATTTTTCACGTAAACTCTGGGTATATTTTCTCAAGCAAAAGAATGAAGCTTTTTCCACCTTTAAAGAGTGGAAATTATTAATTGAGAACCAGACTGGCAAGAAGATCAAGAGGCTAAGGACAGACAATGGCCTCGAATTTTGTTCTAATGCGTTTAATGATTTCTGCAAGAAAGAAGGTATTGCCAGACATTTCACCGTTCCAAGAACTCCACAACAAAACGGAGTTGTTGAAAGAATGAACAAAACTATCTTGGAGAAAGTTCGTTGTATGCTCTCCCATTCTACTCTGGGGAAAGAATTTTGGGCAGAAGCAGCTTCAACATCATGCTACTTGATAAACCGCTCACCAAATCGATCACTCGACTGCAAAATTCCAGAAGAAGTTTGGTTAGGTAACCCTGTTGATTATTCTAATTTTAGAATATTTGGTTGCCCTGCTTATTCTCATGTGAACGAGGGAAAATTTGAACCTCGTGCTAAGAAATGCATTTTCTTAGGTTATGGCCTAGGGGTTAAAGGCTATCGTTTGTATGACCCTGAATCTCACAAAATATTTTATAGTCGGAATGTAACCTTTAATGAAAATGGTATGCTATCTTCTGGAAAAGATACTGTTGTTCCCTCCACTGATACAGGTGATCAGGAGTATGTTCGAGAGAAGGTGGAGTTTGAGACTGAAGCTCCCATTCTGGAAACAAATATCCCTAATTCTTCCACCACTCAAAAAGATGAAGTCACTGCTGAACAAATGAGTCCACGACAACATCCACCTCAACGTCGAGGTTTACCACAACCATGGTCTATGGCTCAAGAACTTCCACAACAAAGGCCAAGAAAATCGACTCAAAGACTGATCACAGAATCTGCCAACATTGCTTATGCATTGACTGTTGCACAAGAGATGGGTGAAGATGGTGAACCCAAGAATTATTCTGAAGCTATCTCTGGTGATGACTCAGCAAAGTGGACTGCTGCTATGCAAGAAGAAGTCGAGAGTCTTCTCAAAAATGAAACATGGGATTTGGTGATGTTACCAGAAGGCAAGCGAGTCATTAGTTGCAAATGGATTTTTAAGAGAAAAGAAGGCATCCCCGGTGTTGAAAATGCAAGGTACAAAGCAAGATTTGTAGTAAGAGGTTTTGATCAACAGGAAGGTATTGACTTTAACGAAGTATTTTCTCCCGTTGTTCGTCATTCTTCAATTCGTGTATTACTTGCTCTAGTTGCCTTGTATGATTTGGAGCTGGAACAGTTAGATGTGAAAACTGCTTTTCTTCATGGTAATCTTGAGGAAGAAACTTATATCCAGCAGCCAGAGGGGTTCGTTGTTCCTGGAAAGGAGAACCATGTATGTCGTCTGAAGAAATCTCTTTATGGTTTGAAGCAATCACCAAGACAATGGTATAAAAGGTTTGATTCCTTCATGACTGGACATGGCTATTGTAGAAGTAGTTATGATAACTGCGTCTATTTTCAAAAAATATCTGATGGATCACTAGTATACTTGCTGTTATATGTTGATGATATGTTAATTGCTGCAAGAGATAAAACTCTTGTTGACAAGTTAAAGGTGCAGCTCAACAGTGAATTTGATATGAAAGATCTATGTCCTGCCAAGAAGATTCTTTGAATGGAGATTAACAGAGATCGTCAAGCTGGAAAACTTTTTCTATCACAGAAAAGGTATGTAATGAAGATGCTTGACAGATTTGGAATGCGAGATTGCAAAGCTGTTAATACTCCACTTGCTGCCCACTTCAAGTTGTCATCAGATCTGTGTCCACAATCAGAAGAGGAACAAAGGCGCATGTCACATATCCCGTATTCTAATGCAGTCGGAAGCCTTATGTACGCTATGGTATGTACTAGGCCTGATTTGGCTTATGCGGTTAGTGTTGTTAGCAGATTCATGCACAACCCAGGAAAACAGCATTGGGAATCTGTCAAATGGATCCTTCGTTACTTGAAGGGTTCTCCTGATATTGGTTTGGTATTTGATATACAAAAGTCTGATCCAGGAGGCATAGTTGGTTATGTTGACGCCGACTACGGTGGTGATTTAGATCGGAGAAGATCACTTTCAGCCTATATCTTTACACTCTGCGGCTTTGCTATCAGTTGGTATTCATCACTTCAAGCCATTGCGGCTTTGTCCACTACTGAAGCAGAATATATTGCTGCTACTGAAGGAGTGAAAGAGGCTATCTGGCTCCGAGGCTTGGTTGCTGAACTTGGTTTACAACAACACATTCTTGTTATGTTCTGCGACAGTCAGAGTGTTGTCCACTTGGCCAGGAATAGCAAGCATCACTCAAAGACCAAGCATATTGATATTAAATGCCACTTTATCCGAGATATTGTTGATGCAGGAGAAATTACTGTGGAAAAAATCCATACAACTGAAAATCCTGCAGATATGTTAACCAAACCACTTCCAGCCGCTAAGTTCGATCATTGCTTGGACTTAGCTGGTATTATTCATTGTTAACAGGATTTCATGGCGAGAGAGTATTTCCGGTCAAAAGGAGATCAAGGTGGAGATTTGTTGGCTGCTCTCCTTTTGTCAACAACTGCTGCTCATTTACTTACAACAGTTTGGAGGCAACTTTCGGTGGATATATTTCAACAATTGTGGATGATGAAGACATTTTTGTGACTTTGTGTTTTCAACATCAGTGGCTGCATTCATATATGAAGGTAAGACTTTTGAGGTCCAGATTTGGCTATAAAAGCCAACGTTACTTCATTTGCAAAGACACCTCCACAGCATTTCAATAGCCAATCTCTCCTTTATATTTTCTTCTTTCTCTACTTCTTGGTTGAGTATTTCTATACTCGTAGAGAATTTGTAAGGGGCTATTTTGTCTTGTTAGTCCCGAGAAAATATTTTGTACTCTCGTCAATATTAGTGGAATTTTTGGCTCTCTCGCCGGTGGTTTTTTTACCTCTATTTAAAGAGGGTTTTTCCACCTAAAACCTTGGTGTCAATTTTACTGTTTTTATTAATTTCTCGGAATCTTTGGTTGAATTTATCATGCTTCCACACTCTGTAGCCCTACACCCATCTGTATTACTTTTAATGGTTCCCTCATCAGGAGGTTTTCATATTAAAGTATGATAATATAATTCGGGCCAGTAGTTCTTCAATACCTTCACCAGCATCGACCACTCCTTAGGCACCTTCTTGATCCATGGAAACAACATTTTCACCAACTAGTATATCAGATCCTGCACTTGTATCACCGTAGCCTAAAAATTAGTGTCACCCCATGCCTTCTGTTTTCCCTCCTCTTTTAAAGTGTCCACATTATAAAAGCTGGTACTGCTCTATAAATGGTTATCAATTTTGTTGGATCTATCATCCTCCACCATGTTAAGATCACCTGTTGTAAATGCATATTATAAATGTTGATTCCTACAATAATAACAAACTGCCTCCATAGCCACTCCATTAGAAAAAAGGTGTGTCATGGTTTTCTCCTCATAGCTACAACAACATTGGCATCTTGAAACAGTAGTGATCCTTATTCTTTTTAGATTATCATCAGTAGTGATTCTTCTCTACCACACCCTCCATAGGAAGAAGTTTATCATGAGAGGAACTTCTTTGGCCTATAGTAACTCATAACACTTTCAGCTTTGCTTTCATTTTCTCATAATATCTGTCACTACCCAAACCAAGGCTTGACCGTGACAGATATCTCAAGTACGCCGAGGAGTGAAGACCACCCCCTTAAAACACCCTGGGTTTGGACCCTTAGAAAATTTTCTGAATTTTTGGATTCTTGACATTATACGACTTTTGGGTACCAGTCGTATGATGGGGTACGGGTGGTATGCTCTTGGTCGTATGCTAACCAGGGTTGGTTGGTGGGTTGGATTGGTTTCTAGAATGGATATGACTTGGGTGGGTACGAGTCATATGGTTTGTGACGGGTCGTAAGGTTTGGTTTCTCCTTCACGTAATCCGAGACTTAGTAACTTAACTTCGATTTGAGTATGAGTGGCTCACCATGAGCCGTAAGTTAGGGTATGATTTGTACCATTGACTCGTATGGTAGACTGAAACACCTAGGCTTTGGACCATGAGAAGAACTTCACCATTTGACGTCTCTGAGTTGGGTACGACTAGGGACTTGAATCATACCCATGGATACGGGTCATACCGATAGATACAGGTCGTACCAACCTTGCCCTCACTCTCTCGTACCTTAATCAGTCTATGAGGGTAACACACTGTCCACTATATGACATGGCCTCCCCTTGGTCGTAACCAATGCATATGAGTCGTATACTACTCAATCATATGGAATAAAGTTTCAACTTGAGTGGACTGTATTCTATACAGATGAAGCTTACGAGTTAGGGGTTGAGTCATACTGTAACACCCCGTATTTTTGGGATAGACTTTGAAGAGTCGTTCTTACGTATGTAAACTATAATATCATGATTCACTTTTGAATTCATGTGTCATGATCTTTAACCTAGTGTGTGAAGTTCTTAGGAGGTAAAATTTTTCATAGAAATCACTTAGAGCAAAGTTGAGCTAAGAGCCTTTGATTCGGCCAAGTTTTGGTATTAGATTCTATATGAGTCAGTTTGAATGTGTATAACTTTTTATATATGTAGAATTTTCCATGTCAAGACCCACCAAATGATATATAGTTGAGTTAGATTTCCAACGATACCAATTTTACCTTAATACGATACTCGAGCGAAAAGTTATGGCCTTTTTTGTGAGAGGCAGTAAGTGTCCACGATTTGGCCGCGGCACGCTGGTTTCTCAACGTGATTTGTGGCGCGACGCATTGCTCTCTCAACGAGATATGAAATACGATGCAGAGTTTATTCCCTCTCTGTCTCAGATTTTTAAGGGTCCAAGGGCACTTGGGTCCTTTTCCTTTATCCCCAAACGTTCAAAGAATGATTTATAGTATCCAAAAGGGCATTATTTGCCCATCTTCCTCAAAATTTCTCACGTAAACCCCCCTTTCCCCAATGAATAAAGTTCAAGCTTTTTCTCTCGAGAACACAAGGATTCAAACTTTAATTTCAAGATTTATTCAAGAATCCATCTAATTAAGATATGTAGGAGTTCATCCATGAGTCCTTTTTCACCATGAGTCCCTTTTCACCCATGGAGTCCAAGAACCTTTTTTGATTTTAAATTATGAGTTTTAAATGTTTTAAGTTGAATTATCTCCATGAATCTCTTGTTGATTTCAGTTACAAGTTATGGTTTTGTCACGCCCCAAAATCCCATCGGGCCGGACTGGCACCCGAGGCCGAGAAGGCCCGGGAGAACCTGTTCAAATACCTGTACTTTCACTTATATGTCACCAAAAATTTAGACAGCACTTCGTTGCATATAGAAGGGTCTAATTACCTGTATCAGCACAACACGCACAAATATATATATATATATAATACTTGGCCATCGGGGCCACCACATATACAAATATAACATCACTTTATAAACTTCCATGACTTTACCCTTCCTTATGTTTACAAAGCCTCTAGGATATACATGACATAACTAGGGTCGGGACAAACCCCCGCCCACACATGACTCCTGTACAATAACAAAACATAAGGAACCGACTCGGAAAGCTCCGAAGCAAACTGGAGCTCACCAACAATAGTTGTATGACCTGGCTCCTACTTGTGCTGTGTATGAGCTGAGGTACCTGTGCCTGCAGCATGAAATGCAGGTCCCCGTAGGGGACGTCAGTACGAAATATGTACTGAGTATGTAAAGCTATAGATAATCACATATGATATAGGAGCTCAATAGAAATTAGAAACAAGTGAATAAATCGTAATAGGAGTGGACCACACTTACTAGAACTTGTGACAACCTGTACATTGTATTTATTCAATCACTTTACCTTCGTTCTTATCGTCTTTGTAATCATTACTGTACTGTACTATGACCATTAGGCTGCCTCCAGTACATATCAACTGGGATCGACCCATGCTAGGCTTATGCCCCTGGGATACCACCCATAAACACATAAATAGGGATCGACCCATGCTAGGCTTATGCCCCTGGGATACCACCCGATAAGAGAGAAATTCCATCACTTAGTTCAATTAATCTTTGAGATTGTTATTTCGGTCGCCACCACATTTTTGATACTTTGAAACAATGATACATCAATAGGAACCAAGTAATAGACCTTCTATACAATAACGATGTAATAAAGACTCATTGGTACATCAACAATGTGTTTCAGAATCATCAATATAACAACAATGAAATAGGAGCCTTTTGGTATATCAATGAAACATTTTGACACTTTATAGAATGGAAACAACTTCGTTGGTAATGTAGAACAATACACGTTTTTGGACAACCTCGGAATCTTACTTGATGGAACATTGGTGTTTTTATGCCAAAGAACATCGTTAGAGTATGCTTTACATACCTCGTTGTAGATTCGGATACCAATTAAACACAACTTCCCGCCTTTACAAATCACTTATCTACAATGAAATGTTTGGCATCTAGTATTAGCAACCCAACACCACAATTCTCTTCCATAATTCCATACAACCAATATTTGCAAAGCATTTCAAAAACCAACTTGAACAATAGGTTTATGTGTGTATATATATATAATCATCATTTCAATACCATATCATCACACCAAATCCCTTCACAATTCAACATAATCCAACCATGCACAAGAATAATCCAACATCATTTCTCAATCATCTTTCAACAATAATCAAATAACATACTTCTTATGCTCACATGCATATATATACATATCCATATAAATAACACCAACATAATTTACATCCTTACCATAAAATGGCCCTTTTGATTTCGAAGTCCTGTTGGCACAAATAAGGGGTGCTTCTCGAAGCCCTCAAGATGGTGAACACAACTACGGAATCAATTTGGATTTTCTACGATTGAATCACAAGATAATTGGAGTTGAACTTAGGCTAGGGTTTCTTATTTCTCAATGATTTAGATGATAAATGATGGGTATGAGGCTAAGTATATATATATATAATGATCAATTTTCGTCCATGAGGTGATGGAAAATGACCATATTGCCCTTAAAATTTTAAGTAAATCCGAATCTGTCCATGATGGACTGTTTTGACAAGCTAAAGTAGATCGACCATAACTCTTTGCTTCGATATCGGATTTGGGTGAAATTGGTATCGTTGGAAATATAATTCAAAGGGCTTTCATTTCATATAAAGTAGGCCACCCAGTTCGTCCTGTACAAGGAGTTATGATCGTTTGAAGTTGACCCTAAAAATCTGTTTTGAGAGGCTAAAGTAAAACGAGTATAACTCCTTACTCAGATGTTGGATTTGGATGAAACCAATTGCATTGGAAAGAACACTCAAAGATCTTTCTTTTTATAGGTCGCAGCTCTCCCAGTTCATTTTATATTGAGGGAGTTATGATCATTCAAAGTTGACCCAAAAAACTGGCAGGCCTCAGTAGTTAGTGTGCAGGAAATTTTCCTGCACATTTACTATTCACAATATCCCGGCCACCGTTTTATAGTTTCGAACGTGCTCGATTATATCTGAAACTTATCCATTTTTGGAAATCTTTATATCGTTGGAAAGCTTATTCAATAACCTTCGTATGGAACCATCGACGGGCAAATTCCGGTATAAATAAAATAAAAAATTAATTCCATATAAATAAGACCAATACACGTACTTGAATACGCCAATACATGTACTTGTATACGGGGTGTTACATCCTTCCCCCCTTTAGGACATTCGTCCTCGAATTTTAGCGTAGTTATTCAACCAAAACAAGTTCAATTCCATCATTAATATTCACATCATCACATAAATACTATGCATATATAAACAAAAACTTACTTGTTAATGTTCTAACTCCGTTTCTTGAACTTCCTCTTCATCTTTGAACAAATGAGGGTACTTAGATTTCATTGCTTCCTCAGCTTCCCATGTAATCTCTTCCCTTTGTTGATTTCTCCAAAGTACTTTCACCGATGCTACTTTTTTATTTCTCATCTTCTTAACTTGACGATCTAATATAGCAATAGGCATCTCCTCATAGGTAAGATCTTCTGTTACTTGCACATCTTCAGTAGAAGTAATAAGGGACGGATCTCTGATGCACTTTCGAAGCATCGATACATGAAATACTGGATGCACTGATGAGAGTTCCTGGGGTATCTCTAATTCATAAGCAACTTGCCCACATCTTCGAATAATCTTATACGGGCCTATATATCGTGGACTCAACTTTCCTTTCTTGCCAAATCTCATCACCCCTTTCATTGGCGATACCTTCCAAAATACCCAATCGCCTAACGAAAACTTTAGCCCTCTTC
The DNA here is from genome assembly GCA_030864225.1 of Capsicum baccatum var. pendulum. Taxonomy (NCBI): domain Eukaryota; kingdom Viridiplantae; phylum Streptophyta; class Magnoliopsida; order Solanales; family Solanaceae; genus Capsicum; species Capsicum baccatum. The sequence continues at coordinate 159,389,426 of CM061554.1, forward strand.
TTCCACTATCCGCATATGACTTGTGTCGACTTTGGGCTGTTTTCAACCGTTGCTGAATCACCTTGACTTTTTCAATGGATTGATACACAAGATCCGGTCCGAACATAAGAGTTTCACCCGCTTCGAACCATCCTATTGGTGATCTACACTTTCTCCCATATAAAGCTTCATATGGTGCCATTTTGATACTTGAATGATAGCTATTATTGTAGGCAAACTCAATAAGAGGTAAATGATCATCCCAGCTGCCTTTAAAATCTATAACACATGCCCGTAGCATATCTTCAAGTGTTTGAATGGTGCGCTCTGCTTGTCCATCCGTCTAAGGGTGAAAAGCTGTACTCAGATTCACTTGTGTTCCCAAACTCCGTTGGAAAGACTTCCAAAAGTTTGCGGTAAATTGAATTCCCCGATCCAATATAATAGAAGTTGGCACTCCATGTAATCGAACTATTTCTTTAACATACAGCTTCGAATATTCTTCAACTGTGTAAGTGGTCTTAACGGGTAAGAAATGTGCGGATTTAGTAAGCCTATCCACAATCACCCATATAGAATCAAATTTCCGAGCTGTACGAGGTAAACCTGTAACAAAATCCATGTTGATCATGTCCCACTTCCAAATTGGAAGATCTATGCATTGCATATAGACTCCGGGCTTTTGATGTTCCACTTTAACTCGTTGGCAATTTGGACATTCAGCTACAAATTCTGTGATGTTCCTTTTCATGTCATTCCACCAATATACATCCTTCAAATCTTGATACATTTTGGTTGATCCTGGATGAATGGAATACCTTGAAAAATGTGCCTCTGTCATAATCTTCTTTCTTAGCCCGTCTACATCCGGCACACACAATCGGTTTTGGCACTGAAGTACTCCTTCTCGCATAAGCTCAAATGCCTTGGTCACACCACTTTGAATGTTCTCCTTAAGCTGTAATAAAATAGGATCTGCATAGTGCTTCTCTTTCACTTCAGCTACTAATGAATATTCCGCAGCATTATGTACGATAAGCTCTTTGTCCGGAGTTTCAAGAAGGCGAACTCCCAAACTAGCTAACTGGTGAAGATCTTTAATCATCCCTTGTCTTTCTATAGGCGCCATCATAGCCTGACGACTTAACGCATCAGCTACCACATTTGCTTTCCCTGGATGGTACAAGATATCAACATTATAGTCCTTTAATAGTTCAAGCCATCTCCTCTGCCTTAAATTTAGATCCTTCTGATTAAAAATATATTGCAAGCTCTTATGGTCAGTATATATATCAACATGAACCCCATATAAGTAGTGGCGCTATATCTTTAAAGCAAAAATAACTGTTGCCAGCTCAAGATCGTGTGTAGGATAATTTTTCTCATGTGGCCGCAATTGTCTAGAAGCATATGCTATTACCTTACCATGCTGCATCAATACACATCCTAAACTAATTCTGGAAGCATCACAATATACTGTATACCCTTCGGTGTCTTCTGGAAGTACCAACACGGGTGTAGAAATCAACTTGTTCTTTAAATCTTGAAAACTCTTCTCACATACATCATTCCATTGGAATTTGGATGCTTTATGGGTTAGCTTGGTTAAGGGTTCTGAAATGGAAGAAAAGTCTTTAACAAACCTTCTATAATAACCGGCCAACCCGAGAAAACTACGAATCTCCATAGGCGTTGTGGGCCTTGGCCAGTTCTTCACAGCTTCTACTTTTTGAGCATCAACCTTTATCCCTTCACTAGATACAATATGACCCAAAAATGCCACCGACTTTAACCAAAACTCACATTTAGAGAACTTTGCATAAAGCTTACAATCACGAAGAGTCTGCAATGCCTGTCGTAAGTGATTGACATGGTCCTCTTCTGATCTAGAATAAACTAGAATATCATCTATAAAAACTATCACAAATACATCCAGGAATGGCTTAAACACCCTATTCATCAAATCCATAAAATCTGCAGGTGCATTTGTTAGCCCAAATGACATAACTAGAAACTCATAATGACCATACCGTGTTCGGAAAGCTGTCTTGGGTATATCCTTCTTTTTGACCCTCACTTGGTGGTAACCTGACCTCAAATCAATCTTAGAAAAACACTTGGCGCCCTGTAACTGATTAAATAAATCATCAATTCTTGGGAGAGGATATTTATTCTTAATAGTCACCTTATTCAATTACCGATAATCAATACACATCCTCAGCGAGCCATCCTTTTTGCGCACAAATAACACTGGGGCTCCCTAGGGGGACATACTAGGCCTTATGAATCCCTTCTCTAGCAAATCTTTCAATTGCTCTTTCAATTCTCGTAATTCTGATGGGGCCATTCTATACGGCGGAATGGAGATTGGTTGGGTGCCTTGATACGGTTGAGTCAGCCTCCACAGGTACACGGCCTTTCACACGAAGCCAAGCGCGGGAATTACAAACACTCCAAGCCTTGTTCATGCAAATGGCCATGTGTGAGTTGTTGGTCGAACCAACCAAGGACCTCAACGTCTTTATGTGTGAAGAGGGGTCCTAAAGTGTAATAAATTAATTCCCAAGGTGGCCACAAGAAAGCAAGGGCGGATGGGTCTTTTACTCCTTTTTGTTGTAGTATAAATAGAACAAGATAGTGAGATATCCACTAGTTTATTTTGAAATCTGAAAATTGTAACCTAAACACCAAAATATCTCCTCTCTTTTCTCTCATTGATGCCGTCACTACTACCTCACAAGTAGAGGAATACTTGTGTTGTCTCTTTGGCTAGAAACAAGGGTTTTGAGGTTGTTGAGTGCCTCTTGGTCCTTGTAAGAACTTGGTGTTTATATTCATTAGGCTTAGGGTCCTCTCTTGTTGTTAGGGTTCTTAGTTTCTTGAATGTTATATGTCAAGTTATCTATCTTTCCTTATCTTGTTGTTATTGTGTTGCTATTGTTTATCTTGAAAGTCTAGTGAAGCCGTGTGGGGCTCGTTTCGATTCACTAGCATTGTTGTGTTTCTTGTTGTTCTCGGATTGTGGCTTAAAAACCAAAACTATCTCTTGTGTTGTAAGCTGAAAAGCGGAACTTAAACTTGTTGTGTTGTGTTGTTGGACTGAAATCCGAACTCTTGGTGTTGTTGGCTTGATCTTGTATCATTTGGTATCAAAGCAAGACCGGTTGTGTTCCAACATAACCCATCTTGGGCTAGTTCACGGATTAAACAAACTACAAAAAAAAAAAAATCTGAAATCTGTCCACTAAAGGTTGAAAAACCGAGAATGATGTTGTATGCTTAGATCTAGGTGTTATTTTGCTTGTTTAGTGAGTTTCTAGTGTTGGTTTCTTTCTCACCAACACTAAGGTGTCTAGATCCGAAAGTTGAGCTTGAAAAGTTGAATATTGTGTAGTGACTTGAAGTGGCCGAAAGTTGAATGTTGTTGATGACCAAAAGAAAAATCGGTGGTTGTGTGATTATGTGCTAAGGAAGTGTTGAAGTTTGTGAAGTGTTCATCTTTTGAACTTGTGCATATTGTTCATCTTGTTGTGTGCTCAAGTGGTAAAATTATAAAGTTGATTGTGAAAGACTTGCACCCATCACTTTGTAGCCTTGTCAATCACTTCCCCTAAATCAAGGAACCTTGTTTTGTGGAAATTGTCAACCAAACCCACTTTCTTGAGTTTGAAAAAGAGTTAAGACTTCAAAATTTTAGTTTTCCCACCAAAACACCTTTCAATTTATCACAAGTTGTGTGAATCTTAAATCAAGACAAAAAAAAAATAAAAATAAAAAATATATATATATATATAAATCCGAAGAGAAGAAGAATGTGTGGGGGCCATTGCATGCTACCATGTCACTATAAGCTCAACTTAGGATATTCTTTGGTTGCTAATTGTTGATTCTTGGTTTCCCTTACTTGGTCTTAGAACTAATTAACAAACTAGTATTTTCCACTAGGTTGTCAACTAGTTCCTTGAGCCGTTTATTCGTGTCAACGATTATTTGTGTGCTTTTATTCGTTTGAATGAGTTGCTGATTTTGGTTCTAGTCCGGCAAGAATTCTTTGAGTCTTCAAACAAGAATCCACTCCGGATAAGAGCTTACTCAAACCTTGTAAATCTCACGGTTACTAGCCAATTATACAACACTTGTGGAACACGAACTTGTGGTGACTAAAGCGGCTAATACCTTGACGATGGAAGGGACAACATCTCATAATGCGGATACTAATGCCCTTGACTCAATGAGGGCCACTCTTGAGGCCGTTACTCGGACACTTGAAAGGATGAATTCGGAATTTGGGGCCGTGAGAGGGGACTTGGCAGCAATAAGGGGGGAAGTATCGACTATTAGTGGGAGACTAGATCAAGTGGAGAGTCAAAGGAACTCTCGGCCATCGACTCCTCTACATGTCTCTACCAATGGTCATGATCGGACCTCCTCCGCCACCATCACTCCCGAAATGGTCCACCAAATGTTGAATGCCCCTCAAGCTCCACTAAATACCGCCAACCAATCTACCAACTTTCCTCCAAACCGAGACTCCACTAGACCTCTACGTTTCCAAACTCCTCCGATTCCACAAGAGGGATTTGGGCGCCAAGCACCACCACTAAATCCGAACCCTCCCTTCCAAGCTCCACTAAACCAAAGACCACAAATTCCAATTCCTACGAACCAAAATGGCCAAGGCCGACCAGCCCACTTTGACGGATACGGTAGAGAGGAGTATGATGGAGAGGGAGCCTATGATGATGCTTATATGAGGGAGGAGGAGTTAAGAGGGGGTCGGGGGGAACCTAGGAGATACCGGGAGTATGGAGAAAGGGGAAACCGACACCAAGAGAGAGACGTAGGCATCAACACCATCAAGTTGAGCTTACCTATCTTTAAGGGTGAAAGTGACCCCGAGGCCTACTTAACTTGGGAATCGGCTTGTGACAAAGTTTTCCAAGTTAATGACATCTCGGAAGAAAAGAAGAGTTGCTATGCTATAGCTCACCTCGAGGGCTATGCTAATACTTGGTGGGAGTATGTTAAGCGATTTGGTAATGAATTGGTTGACGGGCAGCCACCACCTTGGTATCGATTGAGGTATTTGATGAGACAACGATACCTTCCCGAGAGATACCGACATGAATTACTTGCTAGATTATATGGCTTGCGGAAAGGAGGCAAGAGTGTAATGGCCTATTTTGACGAGTTCCAACAACTCATGTTGAAACTTGATCACCGTGGGGAGCAAATCAGCCACGACATCATCCGGTTCAAGTGTGGATTGAACAAAGAGATCTCCACTCACTTGACCCTTCATCGGTTCGAAACTATTGACGGTATATTCCAAGCGGCCCTAGAAATTGAAAGGGAACTTAAGGAGAGATCAACCTTCAAGGCACGGGTCCAAACCCCCTCGGGTTGGGCCAAAAACAAGGACCAACCCGGTCCTTCGAAGCTGCCCGAACCCAAAACAGTTCCTAAGTTTCCTCCGAAGCCGGAGGCTCACAAATACCCCAACCCAAAGGGGTTCCAATGTTTCAAGTGCCAAGGTTGGGGGCATAAGGCAAATGAATGTCCTAACCGGCGTAATGTGATCCTACGAGAAGGAAAAGTATACTACCTTGGTGAGGAGGTGGTGTCCGAAAAGGGGGAGGTTGAGGCCGAGCCTCAAGATGAAGAGGAAGCCGAAAATGAACCGAATGAGGAGGAAGTAGATGATGGTGAAGATGTCTATCCACAAGAGGGGGAGTGTGTGGTTCCAAACTTTGTGGTTAGACGCGTTATGATTAGTAAGGCGGTAGATGATCCGAGCCAAAGGGAAAATCTATTCCATACTAAGTGCCTTGTAAAGGGGAGTGTGTGCACCTTGGTAATTGATAGTGGTAGTTGTACAAATGTGGCGAGCCATGCTATGGTAAATTTCTTGAAGCTACCGACTACACCACACACTAGTCCTTACAAGCTACAATGGTTGAATGATTGTGGTGAATTGAAGGTCACACGGCAATGTGTGATTCGGTTTAAGGTGGGCAACTACCACGATGAAGTACTTTGTGACGTGATTCCAATGCAAGCATGTCACTTGTTGTTAGGTAGACCTTGGCAATATGATAGGTCTACTAAACACGATGGGAGGTCCAACCGGTACACGCTCGAGAAGGATGGCCGAAAGGTCACACTTCACCCTCTTTCACCCTCCCAAGTAAATGAGTGGTATCAAAAAATGAGAGAACTAAAAGGGAAGGGGGGGGGGGAACCCGAGAGGGGAGAAAAAGGAAAGGAGGCCGTAGGTGAGGAGGTAGGGACATCCGAGGCTGTCCCAACGCCAAGGGAAAGGGAAAACGTAGTGATGTTGGCTAGGAGAAAGGAACTTTTCATGGACCATGATGAAAACAAGCCGATGCTACTTTGGGCCCATTGCTTTAATACTAACCCCACTAATTCTTCCATTTCCCCTTTGATTTCTTGTGTGTTGCAGGAGTATGAAGATGTATTTCCGCAAGAACTTCCGCAAGGATTGCCCCCGCTTCGGGGAATTGAGCACCAAATTGATTTGGTGTCGGGTTCACAGCTTCCAAACAAACCGGCCTATAGGAGCAATCCTATGGACACTAAGGATCTTGAAAGGCAAGTGGAGTAACTACTCAACAAGGGATACATCAAAGAAAGCATGAGTCCGTGTGCTGTTCCGGTACTTTTGGTACCAAAGAAGGACGGAACGTGGCGCATATGCGTCGATTGCCGAGCCATCAACAAAATCACTATAAGGTATCGTCATCCAATCCCTAGACTAGATGATATGTTAGATGAGCTCCACGGATCTTGTGTGTTTTCTAAAGTGGACCTTAGGAGCGGCTATCACCAAATTCGCATGCAACCCGGTGATGAGTGGAAGACCGCATTCAAGACCAAATTCGGTCTATATGAGTGGCTGGTCATGCCATTCGGCCTTACCAATGCTCCTAGTACTTTTATGAGGCTAATGAATCATGTAATGAAGCCTTATATTGGAAAGTTTGTGGTGGTTTACTTTGATGATGTGTTGGTGTATAGTAAGTCTATTGATGATCATGTAATGCATTTGAGATGTGTGTTTGATGTACTCCGAAAGGAGCAGTTGTATGCCAACATGGAGAAGTGTTCTTTTGGGGTTGATAAAGTTGTATTCTTGGGTTTTGTTGTGAGCTCAAAGGGCGTGGAAGTGGACGACTCCAAGATAGACTCTATACGAAGTTGGCCGACCCCTAAAACTATTGGAGAAATCCGAAGTTTCCACGGGTTGGCAAGCTTTTATAGGAGGTTTGTCAAAGGGTTTAGCTCCATAGCAGCCCCCTTGACCGAGGTAATTAGAAAGGACGGACCCTTTAAATGGGGTGAAGAACAAGCTAGGGCTTTTGAGGCCTTGAAAGCTACGCTCATCTCGGCGCCTTTATTGCAAATACCCGATTTTGATAAGATGTTTGAAGTAGAGTGTGATGCCAGTAAGGTTGGCATTGGGGCTGTTTTGATGCAAGAAGGTAAGCCCGTTGCCTATTTCAGTGAAAGCTCAAAGGGGCAACTCTTAATTACTCGACTTATGATTTGGAGTTGTACGCCCTTGTTAGAGCCTTGGGAAATTGGCAACACTATTTGTGGCCTAAGGAGTTTGTGATACGAACGGATCATGAGTCGTTGAAACACCTTAAGAGCCAAGACAAGCTGAATAGGCGTCATGCTAAGTGGATTGAGTTCATCGAGACTTTCCCTTATGTAATTCATTACAAAAGGGGAAAGGAAAATGTTGTTGCCGATGCCTTGTCTCGGAAGCATGTGCTTGTTGCTACCTTGTCTTCGAGGTTAATGGGTTTTGAGAGCTTGCGGATGTTGTATCCCGAGGATCCTACCTTTGCTCCTATTTTTAGGGAATGCGAAGAGTGGGGAAGGGACCGTTGGCTTAAGGAAAATAACCATTCCTCCTACTCTCGGTTCGAGGGGTATTTGTTCAAAGAGAGGAGGTTGTGCGTTCCTTCTAGTTCTTGGAGGGAATTACTTGTGAGGGAGGCCCATAACGGAGGCCTCATGGGTCACTTTGGGGTAGACAAGACCCTCGGAATCCTAGAGGAGAACTTCTATTGGCCAAAAATGCGCAAAGATGTCACAAGAATTTGTAATCAATGCGCGGCCTGCCGGAGTGCTAAATCTCGCCTCCGACCTCAAGGATTATACACCCCACTCCCTACTCCCCTTAGACCTTGGCTGGACATCTCGATGGATTTCGTTTTGGGGCTGCCAAGGACTAGAAAGGGCCGAGATAGCATTTTTGTGGTTGTTGATAGATTCTCTAAAATGGCTCACTTTATTCCATGTGCTAAAACCGAGGACGCTCCTAGTGTAGCTTCATTATTTGTTGAACATGTTGTAAGGCTTCACGGGGTGCCAAGGACCATTGTGAGTGATAGGGACTCCAAGTTCCTAAGTCTCTTTTGGAAGTCCATGTGGGGTAGGCTTGGGACGAAGTTACTTTTCTCCACGTCTTGCCACCCACAAACCGACGGCCAAACGGAAGTAGTAAATAGAACCTTAGGGTCTATGCTACGTTCTATGGTTAAGGGTAAATTGACTTCATGGGAAGAACACCTACCCTTGGTGGAATTTGCGTACAACCGGGTAATACATTCGAGCACGGGAATGACTCCCTTTGAATGTGTTTACGGCCTAAACCCCCTTACCCCTTTAGATCTCACTCCTTTGTCTAGTGATCTCATGACCAGCTTAGATGGAAATAAAAGAGCCGAGGCCATGAAGAAAATGCATGATACGGTGCGGATCAAGCTTGAAAAGAAGAATCAAGAGATTGCAAAGAGGGCCAACAAAGGGAGAAGGAAGCTTGTGCTAGAACCCGGAGATTGGGTGTGGGTGCATCTTCGAAAGGATCGATTTCCAGCTCAAAGGAAGTCCAAATTGCTGCCGAGGGGTGATGGTCCGTTCCAAGTACTTGAGAGAATCAATGACAACGCCTACAAGATTGATCTGCCACCGGAATATCAAGTGCACAACACCTTTAACGTTGGAGATCTCTCCCTCGTAGATGCGGTTGAAGATGACCAAATGCCGAATTTGAGGCCAAATTTCTCTCAAGATGGAGAGGATGATACGGTTGAGTCAGCCTCCACAGGTACACAGCCTTTCACACGAAGCCAAGCGCGGGAATTACAAACACTCCAAGCCTTGTTCATGCAAATGGCCGTGTGTGAGTTGTTGGTCGAACCAACCAAGGACCTCAACGTCTTTATGTTTGAAGAGGGGTCCTAAAGTGTAATAAATTAATTCCCAAGGTGGCCACAAGAAAGCAAGGGCGGATGGGTCTTTTACTCCTTTTTGTTGTAGTATAAATAGAACAAGATAGTGAGATATCCACTAGTTTATTTTGAAATCTGAAAATTGTAACCTAAACACCAAAATATCTCCTCTCTCTTCTCTCATTGAAGCCGTCACTACTACCTCACAAGTAGAGGAATACTTGTGTTGTCTCTTTGGCTAGAAACAAGGGTTTTGAGGTTGTTGAGTGCCTCTTGGTCCTTGTAAGAACTTGGTGTTTATATTCATTAGGCTTAGGGTCCTCTCTTGTTGTTAGGGTTCTTAGTTTCTTGAATGTTATATGTCAAGTTATCTATCTTTCCTTATCTTGTTGTTATTGTGTTGCTATTGTTTATCTTGAAAGTCTAGTGAAGCCGTGTGGGGCTCGTTTCGATTCACTAGCATTGTTGTGTTTCTTGTTGTTCTCGGATTGTGGCTTAAAAACCAAAACTATCTCTTGTGTTGTAAGCTGAAAACCGGAACTTAAACTTGTTGTGTTGTGTTGTTGGACTGAAATCCGAACTCTTGGTGTTGTTGGCTTGATCTTGTATCATGCCTGGTATTACATCAATACCAAACTCTACTTCTCGTTCAGGAGGCAAACCTGGAAGATCTTCAGGAAATACATCAGGAAATTCATTTACCACCAGAACAGCGTGAAGAGTTGGTGGCTCCACTTCTGTATCCCTTTCTCTAACTAAATGATATATGTATCCCTTGGAAATCATTCTTCTTGCCTTAAAATAAGAAATAAATCTACCTCTTGGCGCGCTAATTTCACCTTTCCATTCAAGGACTGATTCATTTGGAAAATAGAAATATACCTTTTTTGTGCAGCAATTAATTTTGGCATAACAAGACGCCAACCAGTCCATACCCATTATAACATCAAAATCTACCATTTCTAACTCTACAAGATCAGCCATCGTATCACGACCACCAACAGTTACTATGCAGTTTCGATAAACCTTTCTAGCTATAATAGATTCCCCAACCGGTGTGGATACTTCAAATGGCTTAACTAATAGTTCGGGTATTCTTTCGAACTTTCCAGCAACCAATGGAGTAACATAAGATAATGTAGAACCGGGATCAATTAAGGCATATAAATCGAATGAAAAGATAGACAACGTACCCGTAACCACATCTGGGGAAGCCTCTAAATTCTGTCGATCCGCTAGAGCATATGTACGATTTTGAGCCCTGCTAGAGCCCGTGGCTCCTCTATCACCTCTAACACGACCCATTGGTTGTGCACCCCTTCCTGAATAAGGCATCGATGATGATGATGCAACAAATGACCCCGTAGGTCGTGCCATACCCCCTATGTCCCTTCGTGGGCATTCCCTCATCATATGCCCCGACATACCGCACGAAAAGCAAACATTGGTCCCCAGCTGACATGCGCCCAAATGATACCTTCCACATTTATTGCATGGCTCTCGAGGAGGTCTCGATTGGCTCATATTCCCTTGCCCTTGGTACCCCACTATCCGCGAACTCTGACTCTCACTTCTATGCCCAAATTGATTTCCTCTGGACCCTTAGAACTGTGGTGGGGCACTAGCTGCAGAATAAGAAGATAATGGCCTAGGTGGTCTAGCAGAAAACTGTGGTCTGAACCCTCCTTGAGATGCCATGAACTGCCCTGTAGATCTGACCCTCTTGGAATATCCTCTTTCTGATTCCTGTGTTCTTGTCCTCTGCCTCTGATCTTCCATTTTCTATGCAAAAGCTTGGATCCTCGCTATGTCCATATCTTTGTTCAAAGCGACAATAGTACAATCTCTAACCATATATGGATCTAGCCTATGCACATATTATTGAACTCTGTCATCCATAGTAGCTACAAGATTAGGAGCATATCTCGACAAGGAATTAAATCAGAGACTGTACTCCCTCACGCTCATATTCCCCTGACGAAGATTTAAAAACTGATCTGCACGGGCCTGACGAATCTCAAATGGAAGATAATGATCAAGAAATGACTCTTTGAACTCTTTCCAAGTAGCTGGGGGTGCATCAATACCCCTAGATCGTTTCCAGTCCTCATACCAATATATAGCCTCCCCTTTAAATCTATACGCCGCTAACTCCATTGTCTCTCTACCCGTTACATGCATAACATCTAAGGCCCTTTGAATTTGATCAATAAAGTCTTGTGGGTCCTCGTTAAGATCTGATCCAGTAAAAGTGGGAGGATCCATATAAAGAAAATCTGTGTTCGAAGACTAGCCACCCTATCTATACCACTAGGACCTGCAGTAGGAATGGCTTGCCCAGCAACTATACGAGTCAAAAGTTGCACTGCATTTCTAAGATCTTGATCAACAACATTAATAGGTGGCTCTGGGGATATAGTTCTCCTCCCCCTTATTTCTTCCGGACTGGGGGAAGTTTCTGATGCATGCTCAGTTAGAGCCTCACTTTGATTAGCTGGTACAGTGGGTGACTTACTAGTCCCCTCTTCGGCAGCCACATCTACTTGCTTACCGGTATTCTTGCTTCTGGTAACCGGCATCATTACTATAATAAGAGAAACAAACTGATTCAGTGGTCAACTATGACTTCATATACAATATAAGCTCTATCGCACGACCTAAGACATGAAGAAAAGAAACAATTCCTAAATGTCCATAGCCTCCTGTTTATAGATGCGGTGCACAACACACCGATAAACAAGACTCTACATAGACACGGCTATGTAGACTCACTAGGACGAACCTCTCTGATACCACTTTTGTCACGCCCCAAAATTCCATCGGGCCGGACTGGCACCCGAGGCCGAGAAGGCCCGGGAGAACCCATTCAAATACCTGTACTTTTACTTACATGTCACCAAAAATTTGGAAAGCACTTCGTTGCATATAGAAGGGTCTAATTACCTGTATCAGCACAACACGCACAAATATATATATATATATATAATACTTGGCCGTCGGGGCCACCACATATACAAATATAACATCACTATATAAACTTGCATGACTTTATCCTTCCTTATGTCTACAAAGCCTCTAGGATATACATGACATAACTAGGGTCGGGACAAACCCCCGCCCACACATGACTCCTGTATAATAACAAAACATAAGGAACCAACTCGGAAAGCTCCGAAGCAAACTGGAGCTCACCAGCAATAGTTGTATGACCTGGCTCTGTGCGGTGTATGAGCTGAGGTACCTATGCCTGCAGCATGAAATGCAGGTCCCCGTGGGGGACGTCAGTACGAAATATGTACTGAGTATGTAAAGCTATAGATAATCACATATGATATAGGAGCTCAATAGAAATTAGAAACAAGTGAATGAATCGTAATAGGAGTGGACCACACTTACTAGAAATTGTGACAACCTGTACATTGTATTTATTCAATCACTTTACCTTCGTTCTTATCGTCTTTGTAATCATTACTGTACTGTACTGTACTGTGACCATTAGGCTGCCTCCAGTACATATCAACTGGGATCGACCCATGCTAGGCTTATGCCCCTGGGTTACCATCCATAAACATATAAATAGGGATCGACCCATGCTAGGCTTATGCCCCTGGGATACCACCCGATAAGAGAGAACTTCCATCACTTAGTTCAATTAATCTTTGAGATTGTTATTTCGGTCGCCACCATATTTTTGATACTTTGAAACAATGATACATCAATAGGAACCAAGTAATAGACCTTCTATACAATAACGATGTAATAAAGACTCATTGGTACATCAAAAATGTGTTTCAGAATCATCAATATCACAACAATGAAATAGGAGCCTTTTGGTATATCAATGAAACATTTTGACACTTTATAGAATGGAAACAACTTCGTTGGTAATGTAGAACAATACACGTTTTTGGACAACCTCGGAATCTTACTTGATGGAACATTGGTGTTTTCATGCCAAAGAACATCGTTAGAGTATGCTTTACATACCTCGTTGTAGATTCGGATACCAATTCAACACAACTTCCCACCTTTACAAATCACTTATCTACAATGAAATATTTGGCATCTAGTATTAGCAACCCAACACCACAATTCTCTTCCATAATTCCATACAACCAATATTTGCAAAGCATTCCAAAAACCAACTTGAACAATAGGTTTATGTGTGTATATATATATAATCATCATTTCAATACCATATCATCACACCAAATCCCTTCACAATTCAACATAATCCAACTATGCACAAGAATAATCCAACATCATTTCTCAATCATCTTTCAACAACAATCAAATAACATACTTCTTATGCTCACATGCATATATATACATATCCATGTAAATAACACCAACATAATTTACATCCTTACCATAAAATGGCCCTTTTGATTTCGAAGTCCTTTTGGCACAAATAAGGGGTGCTTCTCGAAGCCCTCAAGACGGTGAACACAACTACGGAATCAATTTGGATTTTCTACGATTGAATCACAAGTTAATTGGAGTTGAACTTAGGCTAGGGTTTCTTATTTCTCAATGATTTGGATGATAAATGATGGGTATGAGGCTAAGTATATATATGTATAATGACCAATTTTCGTCCATGAGGTGATGGAAAATGACCATATTGCCCTTAAAATTTTAAGTAAATCTGAATCTGTCCATGGTGGATTGTTTTGACAAGCTAAAGTAGATCGACCATAACTCTTTGCTACGATATCGGATTTGGGTGAAATTGGTATAGTTGGAAAGATAATTCAAAGTACTTTCATTTCATATAAAGTAGGCCACCCAGTGCGTCCTGTACAAGGAGTTATGAACGTTTGAAGTTGACCCTAAAAATCTGTTTTGAGAGGCTAAAGTAAAACGAGTATAACTCCTTACTCAGATGTTGTATTTGGATGAAACTAATTGCATTGGAAAGAAGACTCAAAGATCTTTCTTTTTATAGGTCGCAGATCTCCCAGTTCATTTTATATTGAGGGAGTTATGATCGTTTAAAGTTGACCCAAAAAACTGGCAGGCCTCAGTAGTTAGTGTGCAGGAAATTTTCCTGCACATTTACTATTCACAATATCCCGGCCACCGTTTTATAGTTTCGAACATGCTCGATTATATCCGAAACTTATCCATTTTTGAAAATCCTTATATCGTTGGAAAGTTTATTCAATAACCTTCGTATGAAACCATCGACGGGCAAATTCCGATATAAATAAAATAAAAAATTAATTCCATATAAATAAGACCAATACATGTACTTGAATACGCCAATACATATACTTGTATACGGGGTGTTACAGGTTTCATGTGTTTTCAAGTAGAATGAGTCACATCGTGTTTGAGTATTGAAATTCCCATATCATGTTCAATTAATTTCAGGATAAACCCCAAGTTATGAATTTAGCCATGTTATCCTATTGTTTTCCCATGTTTAAGATATTTTCATGTATAAGCTTATGATTTTCACATGTTTGATGAAATGCCCATGTTATGGTCTTTGAACCATAATCACTTATTACAGTGTTTCAAGATCGATATTATATTTTATACTCATTCCGTGCTGGTGGGTTATGAACACCCAATACCTATGTGATTTACATAAATTAAGCTTTCAGGTATTCAGACAGTTAATCCATGAATCTTATCAGTATATTAAGATATTCATATTCATGTTGAGCATTATAAGTTTATATGTTCATAATTACCCCAGAATTCGTATGCATTATTACTTTCAGAATACCATAACCTGAACTTATCAGTTATTAGTGCATGCACCAATTAGTATTCCAGTGTCATTCAGTTGGGAGTAGTATTTAGCACCAAGTGAACCCAAGGATAGAGGTATTCCTGTCAGTACAGGGTGTGACCCTTAGTAGCAAACCCTGAGTTACAGAACTATGTAGCCAGCATAGGTTTGAGATGTCTTTCTGTCAGTTTAGGGTTGACACATATCTAATGAGAACACCTGCCAATATAGGACGACTCCTTAGTTCTTTGGGACATCAGTTAGTGATCATTACAGTTCAGGTTCTATTTTGATGGCAAGGGTAGAACAACCCTTCTCAATGTGGGTCAGACGTTGGACTCCATGATAGCTCACATGATTTATGTCAGTTAGATGATAAATCACATAGTCTTAATATAGTATTTAGTGTATTCTCAGTTCAAGGTTTCTTGACCAAGTGTATAGATTTTTAGTTATTCAGTTATACAGTTTTTAGTCTTTCAAATTACAAATTTTTCTCAGTATATATTTATTCTTGGTCTTGCATTCTCAGATATTATAGTTTTCATACATTCATGCTCAGTTATTTTATGCTATTCAGTTGGTCCTTATCTCATATGCATAGTACCCCACAGTTTCAGTTCGGTTATTCAGACTAAGTACAGTTCAGCTTTACCAATCATTATACAATTATCAGTTAATCAGTATACATATACCAGCTAATCTGTATCCAGATACCAGTTGTTCAGTATTCTGACATTAATTATTTAATATTCAGCTATCAGTCATTTCGTTAATCAGATTAGATTAGTATATGTTATGATTGGTTTTATATGTTTATGCATTCATGCTCAGTATATTTGCATATTCAGATCCTCGAGTTATGTTATTTTCCATCACGTAGTTTTAGACCCAATATTCATACAGTATCCATGTTTTACTGTTTTCTAGCTCCAGTTCTACTTATATGACAAAAGTATAGTTTTTAAGAAACTAAGTGTAGTGATTCACTAGCTTATCAGATTTTGTTTATAAATCATGTTTTAAGGTATATCAGCTTTCAACTTATTTCAGTCTCTTGGTGAGTCTACTTACACTTGGCATGCATGTTTAAGATTTCACATGAACTTAGTTTTACTTATTGCATTCACCCCTACTTACTCAGTACATTCTAGAAGTACTGATCCATATATATGTCTATGTGCTACATTGACTCATAATGTAGGTACCAGTTATAGCCTACGCATTATAATCAGACAGTTGCATTTTCCAACCAACAGGTGATGAGTTCTCCTATTTCGGGGACTCTAGTCAGATTTAGTTCCTGTACTGTGTTGTATTTTTTATTTTTCCATATGTATTGATTAGTGGTAGTTGGAGGCATGTCCCAGTTATCCATAGTCAGTATAGTAGAGGCTTCATAGATGTCAGTTAGAGCAAGTTATGTAATTTGAGTTCTTCCTCAGTTTTATTAGATTGTAAATTTTTATCAGTTACATACTTATTCAGATTTTATTATGATTATGTTTCCGTACAACAGAACTATCTATTTAATATATTGAATTTGTTGTTCAAGCAGGATGCTAGCTCATGGGTTAGCTTGGGATTCCTTGTGGTTCTAAGCAACGTTTTATGACTAGAGGTAGTCTTAGGTCATGACAAACTTGGTATCAGAGCCAAGATTTCAAGTGTCCTAGGGCGTCTATGAAGCCGTGTCTAGTAGAGTCTTGCAAAACGGTACGGAGATATTGTACTTTTATTTGGGACGCTACAGAGCATTTAAGAAATGTTTCCCTTCTTTCATACCTTAAATCGTATAGGAGAAGTGTTCTCTTAGGAACATATGCAGATTATCATGTTAATCCATTCACGCCAACTCTGTCTTATTCTTGAGGCAATAAAAATAACCAAGCATAAATTCTTTAAAATAGAGTTTTCTTAAATAGTCCCCACAGACAGTTATGGGATTGCACATAGGCTCGAAAGTGTCCCATCAGTGCTTTTAAGTTTTGAAGTTTGAAGGTCTTCATTCATGTTCATAAAAATCGTGCACTAAGACAAAGTCAGATATGCTTTCAGATCCCTTCTCAAAATCCTTTGATAGTATGTGATCTAGAGTTAGAAGCATAAACCCAGAAGCTTAGCAACAGTAAAGTGGGGATAGTATTTATCTGGATTTAGTAGATTATGTATCCATTAGGCTAGTTGTACTAAAGGTGAACCAGTAGGCTTGAAATAATATATGCAAGAATTTAAGTTTGTTGTTTTAAATTATATGATGTTGATGTTGGGTATGTTCAGGTGTAATGGTAATTCTCATGGTTTAGGGAGAAATATAAGTTTAGAGATGTGATATTAGTAGGTTATAATGGAAGATAGTATGGTTTATTAAAGGTTTGAGGATATCCATGTTAAGTATTAGAATATAAGTTTGAATTTTTGAAGATTGAGCTAATAGAAATGTGTTGAATTAAGTCATTGTCCTATTGAAATGGTTGAGCAATGAAGGCTCCCATGAGGACCATGTGGTCATGTATGATGTTGAATTGGCTAAATGAGTTAAAGTCTTTATGTGTGAAATTGAGTATATATGGATGCATGTACAAAGGGTTAGAGTCCCAATGTCGACTAATGATAGTCGTGATGCTTGAGGTTAAAGTCCCTTGCCTAATAAAATTGCTTGCGGTTCAAGTCCCTTCCATAATAAGATCTCATGTGGTCAAAGTGCCTCGCCAAATAAATTGGCTTTGGGTTAGAGTCCCCTATCTAATATGGCATGAGGTTAGAGTCTCTTGCCTAATGTGTGAGCATGGGGTTAAAGTCCCTTGTTTGAAGAATGTGTGTGAGTGGTTAGAGTCTCTCACTTATGTGAATGTGTGTGAGTGGTTAGAGTCCCTCACTTATGTGAATGTGTGTGAGCGGTTAGAGTCTCTCACTCAAATGGATACATGTGTGGTTAGAGTCCCTTACTTGATGATATGTCAATATGGTTAAAGTCCTATGCTTATAAGAAATGCTTGAATATATAAGTGTGGAAGGTTGGAGTCCTCTATTGCATGTATGATGAATGAGTGCTTCTAAACTGTTGATAAGACTTGTCCCCTTGATTAGCATGTGATACATCTCTATGTATGTGTTTATTGAATAATGATTTTATTTTATCCTTATACTTTAGTTACATACTAGCGTTCCAATTGCTAACCATCTCCGGGTGCTATGTCCCCATGCGACATAGGGGCCGGAGCATCTCTTCTCTTCCTGCATAGTGATTAGATGATCAAAGTGGTTCATGCATTGAATTTGGAGTGGTGAACTTCTTTTCTTCGAAAGACATTTATCCTTGGTCACCTATCTTTAGACTTAGTTTGTTTTTGGCTTAGTTTGTCTATCGTTAGGGGCTTGTCCTGGCGTATAAATTTCTAAACTTCAGTTATATAGAGGTATTTGGATGACTGTGGACTTAAGTATATTAATTAGTTGATAAAACTAATAAAGTGGTTAGACATTGTTTGACTCATGGTATATTTTTCGCTATCTTATTTTATGGTTGGGATTCACTCAACCTTTGTGATCATTGTGATGGTTGTGGTAGATTATTAGGGTGACCTCTGGTTCATGTGGGCTTGAGGTGCCCATACAATATGGCCCATTTTTGGGTCTTACCAAGTTGGTATCAGAGCTTAATTTCATGGTCAGTTGGGTGTCCATAATACCGTGTCGAGTAGAATCTCCTTTATGGGTGTGAAGCACCCCACACTTATAAAAGAGGAGCTATGAGATATTTTAGGAAATATTTCCCTTTCTTGTGTTTCAATCTCAAGATATGGAGTCTAAGGTCTTGGATTCCTCTAATTTCTGTTAGCGATTTTTCATATCATGCCTCCAAGGAGATCTGAGGCTCAGGCAAACCCTTTTGAGGGCCCTATAGACGAAGCTCATCCAACTTTTAGAGTTCGAACCTGAGCTAGGGATGCAGTATTCGACCATATTTATAGGGTTCCACCTGCCCCCACCAAACCCAACTATAAAAGTAACCTTCTTATTCTATCACCTAAGAGAGATGCTACTAATGTTGAGTTTTATCGCTCTATCAACCTCTTGACTTAATTGGTAGACTTTTAATCAAAGCGTGGTGCTCAGACTAAATTTTCTTCTTAGGCCACAAGAATTGGCCAATTTATGAGGTTGAGCCCTCCTATGTTCTCCGGTATGAAGGTTGATGAAGATCCTCAAGGCTTCATTGATGAAATAGAGAAGATCTTCTGAATTATGCATGCTTTAGAGATTGAGGCCGTTGAGTTTGCTTCCTACTAATTGAAAGATGTAGCGTTCCAATGGTATGAGGGGTGGGAGTTATCTAGATGTGTTGATGTTAGTCCCGCCATATGGGAGGACTTCTCCAAGGCTTTCTTAGACTGCTTCTTTCATCAAGAGTTGAGGGAGCCTAATGCGGAATAGTTTGTGAACTTGAAGTAAGACAGGATATCTATTAAAGAGTATGCCTTCAAATTCCATCAATTGTCAAGGTATGTTCCCAAGATAATTTCTAGAATAAGGGCTAGAATGCATAAGTTGGTCTCAGGATTATCCCGTGAGTTAGTCCTTGAGAGAAAGATGGCCTTGCTAATTGAGAATATGGATATTTCTAGGTTGATTGTGTATTTGTAACAAGTGAAAGAAAAGAAAAAGAAGTATGTTGAGCTTAGTGAGAGGCAAGGAAAGAAATTTAGGCCTTCCGAGCCAAGTGGTGGTGATGGTGGCAAGTTACTACAGAAGAAGTGGGGGATTTTGAGTTCTTTCTCTTCAGCTAGTGTTCACTCTTCTTACCTAAAGTTTTCAGCTGATAGTCATACTCAGTTTAGTAGTGGGTCCTAGGCACAGGGAGCCTAATTTAAGGCTAGTGGTGCCTAGTCGGCTCTACCTCGCCCTCCTTGCAGATTCTATAGTTAGAGTTATTATGAAAAATAGAGAAACATATGTTTCCGTTGTGGTCAAATTGGGAATATACAATGCGATTGCCCCTCTTTCGCAGCTTCTTAGGCCAATAGGGCCCCTATTTCTACTTTATCTAATCCCATACAGAAGGGTGTTATATATGCCTCTTATTCTATTTCTGGCACCGGTACTGGATGAAACCATTTGTATGCACTTGCTACTCGCCAGGATTCTGAGGTGTCTCCTGATGTTGTCATGGGTATGTTGAAATGTTTCTCCTGGGATGTGTATTATTTGCTTGATCCAGGGTCTACTCTTTCTTATGTGACCCTGCTAGTGGCTGTGTATCTTTATAGTGGTCCCAAGAGTCTGTTGGTTCTTTTTTTTATTTTTACCCTGGTCGGAGACCCTGTGGTTGTTAGAAGGGTCTATAAGGGGCGTAAGATATCGATTGGTTATAGGGATACTCTTGTAGACTTGGTAGAGTTGGAAATGGTTGATTTTGATGTCATTCTGGGGTTGGATTGGTTGCACACTTGCTATACTTTCTTAGATTGTCGGACCTGTAGGGTCATGTTCCAATTCCCTAATGAGCCAATCATTGAATGGGAAGGTGGGTCCCTAGTGCCTAATGGAAGGTTCATTTCTTATCTAAAGGCCCAAAAGTTGATTTCAAAGGGGTGTTTGTATCATTTGGTCCGAGTTAAAGTTTCTAACTCGGAAGAGCCTTCTCTAGAATCTGTTCTCGTGGTGAATGAGTTTCCTGAGGTGTTTCTCGATGATCTTTCCTGTGTTTCTCTCGATAGAAAAATTGATTTTGGGATTGATCTTGTCCTGGATGCTCATCCAATTTCTATCCCTCCTTATAGAATGGATCTAATGGAGCTAAAAAGAGCTTAAGGATCAATTGAAAGACCTCTTATATAAAGGTTTTACCCATCCTAGTGTGTCTTTGTGGGATGCTCCCGAGTTGTTCATACGCAAGAAGGATGGTTCCCATTGTATGTGCATTGATTATCGTCAGTTGAACAAAGTGACCATGAAGAATAAATATCCTCTTCCTAGGATCGATGATTTATTTGATCAACTTCAAGGTTTGAAGTGTTTCTCTAAGATTGATCTTAGATTGGGTTATCATCAGCTTAAGTTTAGGGATGCAGATATCCCTAAGACTACCTTTAGAACTCGGTATGTTCATTATAAGTTTCTTGTCATGTCTTTTGGGTTGACCGATGCCCCAGCGGCATTCATGGACTTGATGAATAGGGTCTTCCATCCGTTCTTCTACATATTTGTCATTGTCCTCATTGATGATATCTTAGTCTATTCTAGGAGTGAGGTGGATCATGTCGATCACCTCTGTGCCGTGTTATAAACTTTGAAGGATCATCGTTTGTATGATTAGTTCTTAAGTACGAGTTTTGGTTGAAAGATATCGCTTTTCTTGGTCATGTCATCTCAAGTGAAGGGATCATGGTAGATCCCTAAAAGGTTAGGCAGTTAAGAAGTCGCCTAGACCTATGACTCCAACCGATATTCGGAGCTTCTTGGGTATATCCGATTACTATAGAAGGTTTGTGGAGATTTTTTCCATTATAGCTACCCCGTTGACCAAATTGACACAAAAGAAGGTCAAGTTCTTGTGGTCCGATGCATGTGAGGGTAGTTTTGAGAAGTTGAAAGATAAATTGACTTTGGCTCTGGTTTTAACCTTGCTCGAGGGTATTGATGGTTTTGTGGTTTATTATGATGCTTCTCATGTTGGTCTTGGTTGCGTGTTGATGCAACATGGTAGGGTGGTGGCCTATTCTTCTAGGCAATTGAAAGTTCATGAGAAGAACTACCCTACCATGACTTAGAGTTGTTAGCCGTGGTCTTTGCGTTAATGATTTGGAGACATTACCTATATGGGGTTCATGTTGATATCTTTTTCGATCATAAGAGCCTCCAATATGTGTTTACTCAAAAGAAGTTTAATCTCTGGCAAGGTAGGTGGTTCGAGCAGTTGAAAGATTATGATATGAGTCTTCATTACCATCCCAGTAAGGCAAATGTAGTCGCCGATGCTCTTAGTTGATTGTCTATGAGAAGTTTGGCCCATTTAGATAAGGATAAGCGAGAATTGGTAAAGGACATTTATAATTTGTCTAATCTTGGAGTTTGACTTGCGGACTCTGAGGATGGTGATGTATTTATGCTTTCGATATCTCAGTCATCTCTTGTTATCGAGATAAAGAGAAAGCAAGCATTGGACCTCGACTTGATAAAGATCAAGAGTAATGTGGGTCAGCACAAAGTTGCAGACTTTGTGATTGGGGGTGATGGTGTCTTAAGATACCAAGGTAGGCTATGTGTTCCCAACGTCGATAGATTGAGGGAAAGGGTCATAGCCGAGGATCATGAATCTCGGTATGCCATTCATCCCAGTTCCACCAATATGTATCATAATCTTAGAGAGTTCTATTGGTGGGGTAATATGAAGTGTGATGTGGCTAGTTATGTGGCCAAGTGTATGGTGTGTCAACAAGTGAAAGTTAAGCTCATGAGGCCTGGGGGCTTGTATCAAGAAATCCCATTACCCAAATAGAAATGAGAGGCAATTAATATGGATTTTGTTATCGGGCTTCCTAGATCTCGAAATCAATGTGATTCTATTTGGGTCATTATTGATAGAATGATCAAGTCCGCTCACTTATTGCTCGTGAGGACTAATTTCTTGACGAAAGATTATGCTAAGTTGTATCTTGTGGAGATCGTGAAGTTGTATAGTACTCCGATCTCTGTCATTTAGTATCGTGGTCCTCTATTTTCATCCCACTTTTAGAAGTCGTTCCAAAAAGGTTTGGGTATAATAGTGTGCCTTAGTACTGCTTTCCACCCGCAAACAGATGGGCAAATAGAAAGGACCATCCAAACGTTGAATGATATATTGCGTACTCGTTTGATTGATTAAAGTGGTAGTTGGTATGACCACTTGCCTTTGATTGAGTTTGCCTATAATAATAGTTACCACTCTCGTATTGGCATGACGCCTTTTGAGGCATTTCATGGTAGGAGATGTCGATCTCCTATTGGGTGGTAAGAGGATGGAGAGGGTAAGTTGCTTGGCCCCAGTCTAGTTCCCCAAGACTTATAGAAGTTGAAGGTGATTCGTGATAGGTTGAAAACCTCACAGAGTTACCACAACTCCTATGCGGATGTGAGGCATAGGGACTTAGAGTTTAGTGTTGGCAACTGGGTGTTCTTGAAAGTGTATCCCATGAAGGGAGTGATGTAGTTTGGTAAAAAGGGGAAGCTTAGTCCCCAGTATATTGGTCCCTACTTAATTATCAACAACACCCAAACACACACGCAAGTGTACGTGGTCTACCAAGTAGTAAAGTGGCCCTTTTACAAACTAAGTATTGATCCCACATGGACTAGTGTTAAGCAACAAACAACTTTCAGTTCAGCTACTCAAATTAAATTGATGCAACAGTAACCCGAAGAGAGTTTGGATTTTATAAACTAAAATAAAGTAAACAGTACATAAAGTAAGACTTGAGACAATCCATAGAGTAAAGCCCAGGGTTAAGGCACTTTGAATAGTCATATTACGCTATTGAACTTCGTTCATTAACTTGCTTATCTTGGTTATTGATTCGTAGGGTTTATTGCATGATCATGGTCTCCCAACCTCTAATCGCTTACCTAACTTTGACATTACAACTACATCGTTGAGCGGGGATGTAATAGTCCAATTAAGTGCTTAAAGCTATCATCCTACATGTGAATCAAGTAAGGCTTCTAGGTACATCCCTGTCCTAGATGCTAATTCAAATTCCTTATTTCATAAAGGAATTAGAACACTACTTTGTTCATCCCTATGTTTTACCTTCCTATTCCCTCTCTCGAGATCACAAGGTCGATAATATATGTACTCTAACGGTGCGCAATCCTTAAAATAGTTAAAACAAGGATGAACAAATCACCAAATACGATAAGCAATCAAAATAAATTGAATTCATAATAATAAAAAACATGTTCTTGGCCCTTACCCCGAAACGGGGGTTTTTAGCTACCAATTGACATAATCATCATCCAAGTATTTAAATTCATGATCAAATCTATTAAAAAGATAAAACAAAGAATAATAAAACCTAATTTTCATGTGCAACCGCTTCCTCCCCAGTCTTAATACGTAAAAAAAAAATTTAATTGATCTCACGTGTTCCTTTTATAGCTGGGTAAAATTTTCCCATTTTTGTACTTCACCGTATTGCGGTTTTGTGTCCATTGCTATAAGCATCGCGATGCGGCCTAATCACTCTAAGCTACTAGAATGTGCTCCTTCGAGATTCATAGCTCACCGCAATGCGGTCTGATCGCATTAAGATTTCGGAAGATGGCAATTACTATTTTGTCCTTCACTGCGGCACGGTCTTAAGCCCCAGGTGCCTTATTTTCGTCACATTGTGTCTCATGCTTCCATTGATCCACTCTAATCCTTTGTATGATGTTTCCACTTGATTTGAGACTTGTATATCCTTCATGTATCATCATAGTCATCTCACTAAGCCACCTATAACATTAAACATCCTAACTTAGCGCTTAAAATAACACAACATTCAAGATGATGAACTAAAAACTCAACCAAGAATACTAGTTTTCTCGTCTAGACTCTAAATGACCAATTTGAACCCAACTCATATGAACATATCTTAAAACTTTAAGCACATATTTGAATACTGAGATGCACCTTTATATCATTATTAACACATAAAGAACATGAATTGTCCTCAAAACAAGGCTCATTAAGCTAGGATAACCACACTAGAGTGCATAATACACCCAACATCAATTATGAAGAGGTTTGGAAACATTGCCTATGAATTGGAGTTACCTTCTAGTATGAACTCCATCCACCTGGTTTTTTATGTCTCTTTGTTATGGAACTGTGTGGGTGAACCTTCATTGTTTTTTTCTTTGGAAAATATTGGTATTACAGAGTCTTTGTCCTATGAAAAGATCCCGGTGAGGATCTTGGATCGGCAAGTTCACCGGTTGTGAATGAGAAAGTGGCTTCAGTGTAGGTTCTATGGAGAAACCAAAAGTCTGAAGAAGCTACTTGGAAAGCAAAAGAGGACATGAAGTTCAAAGACCCGCATTTGTTTTCTATTCTAGAAACTTGGGATAAAGGTATGTGTTAATCTCCTTGCTTTGATTTTTGGTCTTTTATAAATAATAGGTTAAAGTCCCCAGTGTGTTGAGTTGATTTATGTCGTGTAAGAAAATGGGTTCAAGTACCTAATGCTTTGAAATATGTGTGTTTTTTTATGATGGGTTTAAGTCCCCAGTATCTTAAGTTGATTCATGACTTTGGTAAATGATGGGTTCGAGTCCCTAATCCTTGAATTGAGTAAATATCCTTGATAGGTTGAAGTACCTAAGCCGTGTAATGAGTAATTGTTTTGATAAGATATGGGTTTGAGTCCCAAAGGTTATGAAATGAATGAATTGATGATGAGACTAAGCTGTGTAATGAGTAACTGTTTTGATAAGATATGGGTTTGAGTCCCAAAGGTTATAAAATAAATGAATTGATGATGAGCATGATGTGTGTTGTGTCCTTGTAGAATTCATGATTTAACATTGTGTAAAGGTTGATTTGATGTGTATTGATGTGTTAAATTATGTTTATGTTTTCCTTACTCCTCATTCGAGGACAAATGATCCAAGTGGGGGAGAATTGAAACACCTAGGCTTTGGACCATAAGAAGAACTTCACCATTTGATGTCTCTGAGTTGGGTATGACTAGGGTCTTGAGTCGTACCCACTTTGACCTCCCACTCTCGTACCTTAATCAGTCCATGAGGGTAACACACTATCCACTATACGACATGGCCTCCCCTTTATCGTAACCAATGTATGTGAGTCGTATACTACTCAATCATATGGAGTAAAGTTTCAACTTGAACGGACTATTTTCTATACGGATGAAGCTTACGAGTTAGGGGTTGAGTCTTACCCTTTGGTTACGACTCAAGGGTGTTCACTCATACCCTTAACAATATAGATGGCCTAGGAGGAGCCTAGGGTATGAATAAGGGTACCACTCATACCCTAGGGTATAATTACTTAGAGAGTCATATGGGGAGTCGTACCCCTGGATGGGGTCATTTCCAGCTTTTAACTAAGGGCCTTGTGATTATTTCCCATGCCTAAAACCCTAAGTCCCTCACTATATAAGGCATTTTAGCCTCCTAATTCATCATTTACAATACTCAAAACTCCAAAACACTCTAAAGGTTCTTAAAATAAGATTGGAGGCTAGGGCTTGGAGGGTGATCTTCAATAGGTAAATGGGAGTCAAGTTTTGGTGATTCACCTTGTTTAAGCCATGTACCTCTTCCCCTTTCTAAATAACTCTAAACTCATATATTTCACACTTGGATTAGTAAGTGTACATGGTGGTTTTGAAATTAAATGAAAATGGTTTTGTTGCCTACTGATGAATAATTATGATTTCCTACTTAGACATATGTTTCTTCATGTTATTAATGGTAGTTTGCAGATATGAATTTTTGTTGTATGTGGTCTATCATGTGGGTCTTGAGTAACCCTAGACGTGATGGTTTCTACCATAATAGAATTATTGATCGAATGACGAACACAATGTGCTTGTGAAAATTTCTAAGTGAGATATCTAGTTACATGATGATGATGCTTTGAACTAGGGCAATGGCCCATTATGTATAAATTCTTGATAAATGATATTATAAAGGTAAAATGAGCCACATATTATGTAATTGATGACCTTGATGGTTTGATGAATAAGAAGAGGGTTAAAGTCCCTAACATGAAAATAAACGTGAATTGTGTGTGCGACTAAATTATGGTATAGAATTTCTAATGAAATGTGAATATCTTGTAAGGGTTTTAAGGACCATAGTTTGAATTATATGAGAAGTTGAATTAAGGCATTGCCCTATTGAAATGGTTGAGCAATGAAGGCTCCTATGAGGACCATGTGGTCATGTATGATATTGAATTGGCTAAATGGATTAAAGTCCTTATGTGTGGAATTGAATGTATTTGGATGCATGTATTAAGTTTTAGAGTCTCAATGTCGACTAATGATAGTCGTGATTGCTTGAGGTTAAAGTCCTTTTCCTAATAAAATTGCTTGTAGTTAAAGTCCTTTGCATAATGAGATCTCATGAGGTCAAAGTACCTCGCCACATGAATTAGCTTGGGGTTAGAGTCCCCTATCTAATATGGCAAAAGGTTAGAGTCCCTTGCCTAATGTGTGAGCATGGGTTTAGAGTCCCTTGCTTGAGTGAATATGTGTAAGTTGTTAGAGTCCCTCACTTATGTGAATGTGTGTGAGTGGTTAGACTCCTTTACTCAAATGGATGTGTGTGTGGTTAGAGTCCCTTAATTGATGATATTTCAATATGGTTAAAGTCCTATGCCTAATGAGAAATGCTTGAATAAATAAGTGTGGAAGGTTGGAGTCCTCCGTTGAATGTATGATGAATGAGTGCTTCCAAAGCATTGATAACACTTATCCCCTTAATTAGCATATGATACATCTCTATGTATGGATAAGGTTATGAATGTGATTGAATATTATTTATTGAATTTTTGATCGAATGATGATGCTATTTTATCCTTATCCTTGAGTTAAATGCTAGCGTTCCAACCACTAACCGTCTCCGAGCGCTATGTCCCCACATGACATTGGGGCCGAAGCATCTTCTTCTCTTCCGATGTAGTGATTAAATGATCGAAACAGTTCGTGCATTGACTTTCGAGTGGTGAGATTTCTTTCTTTGGAAGACATTCATCCTTGGTCACCTATCTTTTGACTTAGTTTTTCTGTTTTTTGGTTTGGATATCGTTAGGGGCTTATCTCTGTATATATATTTATAAACTTCAGTTGTATAGAGGTATTGTGGATGACTGTGGACTTGAGTATATTGGTAAATTGATGAACCTAATGAAGTGGTTCAACATTGTTTAAGTTATGACTCGTGTATGTTTTCCACTATCTCATTTTATGCTCGGGATTCACTCGACCCTTGTGATTATTATGATGATTGTGATGGATTATTGAGGTGCCTCCAATTTATGTGGTCTTGAGGTGCCCATACAACATGCCTTGATTTTGGGGCGTGTCATAGACAGTGTTCAAGGTTTCTTTGATTCTATTCTGCCAGGGATTGGATTTAGGGTTACTAATCGTATGGTTGGGTATGACCTGGTTAGGGTAAGCCATATGTTGGACAGTGTTGGGTCCAAAAAGGAGGCCTAGGGTACGAGTGGTGGGTACTACTCACATGGAAAGGTACGACAGGTAAGAGTGAGTTATACCATCTGACGCGAATTTTAAGCAGTTTAAGTTAGGGGTAATCTAGACATTTACCCACTAAACCTCTTAAGGCCCCATGACTTATATCACTATTCGGATATAATTTAAACTATTATTTTAATCTTAAGCACTTAGAAACTCTCTCTAGGGCTCTTGGGTATAGGAAGGCTAGGGTTTCATCTGGAGGATCAATTTGGGACTGGTATGAGTGATTTCTCTCCATCATCTTCATAATCTAAGGCATGTACTCCTCCCTCATTGTTAGTTCCAACTAAAGACATATTTTATATAATATTTTTATGGCATAATTATTGTATGGTTTTGGATTTTCAAACATACATTGGGGTTTTAGTATTCAATGCTTGGTTATGGTTTTTTCCATGTTTTAATTATGTTTATACATGCTTTAATGATGGTTTGGATAATTGGTTGCATGGGAATGGTAAATTGGTAATTGGAATTGGTTTTAGAAACACTATGCCCCCAACATGCTTGATAAAATGCCTATGATAGTATTTTTACTATATTTTTGGAATTTTAATAGAACTATTGCATGGTATGGTTTGGTAATGGAACCCTAAATGGTTTAAATTTTTTGGAATGCTTAAATAGTAAGGTTTGGTGATCATGGTTATGGTTAATTAAACTTCCTTGTAGGGTACAAGGGAATCCCCCAAGTAAACATATTACTGAACAACTTGTGGGGTACATGAGATTCCCCCAAGTTAACTTGATAATGTAATCTATAGGTACATGGGAATCCCTTTACATAAAAAAGTTGGGTAAGGACATTGGTTGAAATCTATAGTCGGTATGGCGATACCACTACTCATATCCTTGGTTAATAATAATGGAATAATAGTTTGGTTGGATGGTAATGGTTTCAATTACGTAATAATGGTGGATTGTGATAGCTAACCGTGAAGGTGCGAGTCCAATAGAAGGACACTGGAAACTTATATTTACCGACATGAGGGTTGGTCATAGTGACCATATATAATACAATGAGGTACATGGGAATCCTCTAAGTATATTGTACATATGTATCATAGAGAGCGGAGGGTACTCGAAAATCCCCTACTCTTATGGTATCTTTGGTTCATGTGGATACACTCATCGGGGCCCATTCAGGGGGTTACACTGGACCCATATAACTCATGGGTAGTTCTTGGATGGTTAAGCTTCACATATCCAGGTTAATGGTTTTAAAGGCATGATAAACCCGGCTCCCTTTCCCGGCATGGTTATATATGTGTATGGTTTGTATGCATATGTTGGTTTACTTAGTTTTACTGGATGTAATTATTTTTTCCTTATCCTGAGTTCATTCTAGTGTTCACCCTTTAACCCATCTTCGAGTGGTTGTATCCCCACGAGATAAGGGAACCAACTATTCTAGTTCTCCTTCTTAGTGATCAGATTCAGGATTAGCTATTGGATTGAAGTATTGAGCTTTCGTATTCTATAAGGCTCCATTTTATGTCATGGATGCCTTTAAATACTTTATTCATTTTATGGATATTGGTTTTAGCTATGGTTGGGGGCATGTCCCAACCGAATATTATTTTTCTTTTGGTTAGAGGCTTTATGTGACTACTATAGGTTTGAATGGGCGGTGTCGGTATTGGTGTCAGCCTTAGTATTGGCATTGGTATTGGGGCTGATATCGTTTGATTGAATTTGTGATTGTTCCATCCTTTTATGTTATGTTATGGATAAGAACTCAGTTTTTATATTGGTCTAGTTATGGTTGTTGGTTGGTAACTGATGGTTGGACTTATTTGGATTGGTCACGGTTATAGACCAATCTTAGAGTCTAGAATCATAATAAATGCAATCTTTGTATATGTCTTGAAGTCATCCGACTCAGGGTATGCATATTTGGAGGTTGGGTTGAGTAACAAGGGTGGTCCCCAGTCCTGGTTGGACTTGGGATGCCCATTACGACAAGGCTTTAGTTTGGGTCATGTAAAGCTGGTATTAGAGCTTTAGGTTCATGGTCAATTGGGAGTCCACAAAACCGTTTTGAGTAGAGTCTTTTTTAAGGGTGTGTAGCACGCCACACTCATAAGAGACAGGCTACAAGAATTTTAGGAATGTTTTACTTTCTTGGAATTCTATTCTCAAGATTAGAGTCTTAAGCCCTGGAATTTTCTCTAATTCTGGTTTGTTCGCTTACCAGATCATGCCTCTACGATCTGAGACATAATAAAACTCTTATATCCTAATTGGGGACAATATTGAAGGGACACGTACTACTCAGGGGATCCATACTCGATCTAGGGGTCCCGTCCCTGATTGTTCTGGAGTTCCATCAGTTGTTTCTAGTCCTCCTAAGGGTGTGGTGACGAAAGAAAAATTTTGTTAATTGATTCATGTTATTGCTCAGTTAGTAAATGCTCCGGATGAACGGGATACATTTGGTGTTTCATCTATTGAGGACTCAAGGGTTGGCCAGTTTATGAAGATGAATTCTTCTACTTTTACTAGTGTGAAGTTGGAGGAGGATCCTAAGGGATTCTTGGATGAGATTGAGAAAATCTTCAGGGTGATACAGTCCACGAATGTGGAAGGGGTGAATTTTACTTCTCATCAACTTAAGAATGTGGCATACCAATGGTACGAGGAGTGGGATAGGTCGAAAGGTGATGTTGAGGAGTCAACTTTGTGGTAGACTTTCTCTAATTCTTTTCTGGATCGCTTCTTTCCTTAGGAGTTGAGGAAAGCGAATGCGAAGGAATTTGTCAATCTGAGACAAGGGAAAACGTTTGTCAAGGAATATGCCTTTAAATTTCATCAGCTGAAAAGAAGATAAGATTAAGAAAACTTCATAGACATTATTCCAACATTAATTTTGGTATAAGTAATTAAACAATCAGTATAATAGTGGATGCTCTAAACACCCTTTGTTAAAATGTTTTCTTATATGTATAAGTTATTATACTAAGTACATAGATCAAAAGTTACTCTTGCTACATATATTAAATCTTGAATTGCACTAAGCTCCGACCAAGGGTTCAGGTAAGTACCAAACCACAAAGGTCTATTGTATATAATCTTATCTAGAAAATTATTTTTATATTTGAACCCGTAATAAATACAGATCAATTAACTTCACAGGAGTATAATTCAAATTTAATAAATTATACAGCAAATTAAAATCATAAAAAAATTACTGAAATTGTCTTCGCCTCAACTTGATCAACCAAAGCAACATCAAAACTAAAATCAACTTCCACGTCACTCAAATTAGACAACGCAAATCTTTAAAGAAGAAATCAAAGATCCTAAAACCAAACATACAAAAGTTTTTAAAAATTTATTTGATAATTACGAAGCATATATTGTCTTTGTTTCTTAAAAGTTCGTTGTCCGCCCTCTGTCATTAGAATTATTCCCATTTCACTATGGTTCTTGTGCTTCATTAGTTGTTCTGTTGTTTTCTTGAATTTTCTACTAAAGTCATCTGGTCCAATGGCTCTGACATAAGTTTCAAAAAGTAAGTTGTCTCGGTTTATTTTAGATTATGCAGTATGTAGTGTTATAGCGTGCCCCCACTGTGACATCTGATTTTATCTCCACCAATGTTCTTGAGCAGCTATAGTGTGAGCATGAAATCATCCAAACAAAATAAGTGAAGTGAATGCCACCAATAAAAATGAAAAAGTTATTCAGTCGAACATGGATAATAGATATGCCATATAGCGTTGAAGTTTTGATGTATTATATATCCTTTCTAGAGGATTTATAACAGGAATTGTAAATCCAAAAAGGAATTGAAAAGTCATATAATAGAACTCCTACGCCTAAATGGAGGTAATATATTAGTAGGAATTAATATTTGGACTTTTTCATATAATATTATAGAACTCCTAGCCTAAAATGGAAGGTAATATTAGAAGTTAATACTTTAACAGGTTTCCATTTATATTCATATTTTTAATGTTTTTTTCCCATATAATTACCATAAAGTTTGGAGCCGAGCTTTATTTTCCTTTTTCTTAAATAGTTGTTTTCCCCAATTTTTCATTCATTTGAATATTTTTGTAAGTATTTATTAATTAGAGAAAAAATGTGAAAAGATAATTTTGTCTAAAGTGGAGATTTTTAATGAAGGGCAGAAAGTTTAAATTACTTTTCCGAGCATCTTTACACTTTTAATATAACTAGTTTAACCGCATGTGTCTCGCACGTGTAACTTTTGATTATTAAAATTAGAAGATTTTTTCGATTGTGAAAATTTTTAATGAACTGTAAAAAGTTTAAATCACTTATCAAATATTCTTCACACTTTAATATAATAATGTAACTATAACGTATATTTTATTGTAAGCATATATATATTTTACCACCAAAATTTTTAAGTGGTTAATGGATCGTCACTTTTGCGTACCTCTTTTCCTTGTTGCTAGAAGCTATGAGATATGCAACAATTTGAACCATATTTGTTGTATGAATAATTTTTTTTTCTAGATTTAAAATCTTTTCTTATTTTTAAAGTTAAATCTTTAGAAAATCTTTGATTACTTACCTAAAACTTTTAAAAAATTGGTATTTTTCTTAATTTAATGCTTTTATATTTATTTTTAAATTTTTCAAATCTTCTTAAAATCAACTTTAATTGATTTAGAATTCTTAAATAATGAAAAATGTATTAGTTGTCATTAATTCTGATGACTTCTAATAAGGAAAAGTTTTACTATCGATATTTAATTATTTTCAACTCTTAAATATTAGAAAAATGGTGAAAAGATAATTTTATCTAAAGTAGAGACTTGTAATGAAGGGAAAAAAGTTCAAACAATATTTCTAAGACCCTTAACAATATTTCTAAGACCTCTCACACTTTTAATATAACTAGTTTAGGTGTACGCGCCTTGCGCGTGTACCTCACTTTAATGAGTTCAATTTCATAGAATCACTTGAATATAAAAACCTTGATAGTTATCACATAATTATTAACGTTTTGATTACTGATGCTAATAGTAATAAGAATAAGCAAGACAACACTAGCTTAACTAAGAATCCTTCTATAATAAATTTAGTTATATCAGATCAAAGCAGGAAAGAATTACAAGAACAATGTTTTGACACTAATTCAACATCACAAGAGCAGTGTTTTGGCAATAATTGACATCACAATTCTTTAGTTAAGAGCACGATAAGACAAAAACAAACAAACTATAGAAAACCCAGTTGAGCAAACAAAAGTAACAAAGTATCAATCTTAAAAATAATACATTTTACAATTAAAATTTTACTAATTCAAATATAAGGAGGCAAAGAAGGACAAAATTAAAAAACCTCAAAGAAACTTTACATATGGCATGTTTGAAACATCTCACTGAATATGTATATATTTAACCTCGTGATAATAGAAACATCACGGCATAATGTTGTTAACAAAATTGAGAAAATAATGGAATTAATTACAACAAACAAACGCACAACAATAAAATATAAGGTAGAATTATTTTGACGATAATGTATGCGTTCTCATTTAGCACTTAATTATAACCTTATATGTTTGAATGCAACAAATAAATTTAAGTAAAGATTCAGCTATAATACTAACAAATAATATATCGAAATATAATTAAATAGCATAACCAAAACTAAGTCATAACTAAACAAAGAACGAAAAGAAGAGAAAGGGACAACCTTAAATTTTTGGCTATTTCATTCAGTGGAAACATGTTTGGTTCGTCCGTTTCTTCGATCAAAATTTTCAACTGAAAGAGAAATACGAGAAATTATTGATTATTTATAATTCATATATAATTGTTAAAACTATTGATAAAAAGAAAGAAAAAAAGACACAAAATAATGATAATAATGTAGATAAGAAGATGATTTGATTCAAAATCAAAATAAGAGAAAAAAATAGAAGTAAAAATAGAAGAATGGTGTGTTTCTTGTCAATTGTAATTCAAAATATTGCTTAAATAGGATTATACAAATTATTTTTGCATATAAAGTAAAATCCTAATTGACTTAGAAGTATAACATATTATGATTAAACCAATTGAGTTTTAAAATGTTAATTAGGACTCTGTGTAGATTAAATGGAGAAAGATTCAACAATTAAAATATTTTTGGTCAAAATATTTACACACACGACTTTATAAACAAAAACAAATTTTATATACATTGAATAAATAAAAATTTCAATAACTTTAAAATAGTTAAATATTAAATATCTTTTAACCCAACTCAAATAAAGAATTACATGATTCAAATAAAGAAAAATTTAATACATAAAGTTATTTGGACCATATATTTGAGGATACTTTAATTACGAATTATTTTAGTATTAGCTCTTATCATATATTTTTGGACTCTAATTAGTCATTCCCCTAATACCTCTTACTATATATTTTAGGACTTCTTAATTTTAAATACTACTATTTTAGGTGTACGCGCTTTGCGCGTGTACCTCACTTTAATGAGTTCAAACGTTACATTAAATCCAATATTTATTTAAATAATAAAAATAAATATAATAATAAGTTCAACATTTTTTTACCTGCAAATTTCATGTCACTTCAATAGATAGAAATAGCACTTGATTGAGTGTTATTTCAAACTTTGCTAATATCTCATTTGTTGGGACTCTATTAATTATTGCTCTCCACATCAAACAATATTAACACGGTAAACTCTACCAATACTTTAATTTAGATATCAATAAATCAAAATTTTGTAATTTGTGAAAAAAAATCATACTTGAGTCATATTCCTAAAAGGAAGCAAATAAAAATTTAGTATGTTTTCTCTTTTTTTAACCTAAATGTCTGTTTTAAAATTTTATTTAGATTTATAATCTACTTAAAATTAAGATTCTAAAAATTAAGATTTTTTTAATCAATTAAGTAATAATATTTATATTGGTTGTCTCTCTTTATTTAGGTTTAAATTATTCTCCAAAAACTATCGCATGTAGGAAAAACAATATGTTCAGGTATAGAATTTTTTCATCAATTAACTCTTGATAGTATCTATAATTATAGAGATAAACTTATTTGTGATTTAAGTTATGTCTTCTAAAGTCTTAGTATGTTTTTGAAGTTAACAATAATAATTATCATGTATTATTGATAAACTTGCTAACTGTGAAGATTTCATGTAGGAATACCTAGAATGTCAATAATTTCAACAACTTGGTGTTTGTTTCCATGCTTTTCATGATCATGGTCTCGTGGGTACACTACATTCGAAACAAAATTGAAAATTATTAGCATGTTTAAGAACTATACACACCACTCCTTTCATAGAAATTCGATTGTAAGCTAGCACACAACTTAAACATAAAGAAAAGAATCACACAAAATTGACGATTATAAAGAAATTTCAAAATACAAAGAAGATATAAATCTAAAAAAAAAATCATCGAACAAACTTCATGTAAGCAAAAATAAATTGAACACATAAATAAAAAAATTCATAAATAAAAATTTTGATATTCGACTCCTATATAGTTTGTATTAGTGTTTATATATACTACTATGCCTATAATTGTATGGCAGATTTTTTAATATAATAGCAACTTTTATTTTTCCAAAATTAGTCGTCAATAAAAAAAAATAATACTACCAAGTTATGTACGATAACTCTATAACATAATAACAACATTTATGGTAATTTTTGTTTTATTAAGAAATATATTTTTTATATTTTAGGACTTCTCCCCCTCCCACCCCATATATTGTAGGATTCATATTTTACATATTTAAGACTCTTAATTTCTTTTCATATATTTAATTTATTATCAGTTTCTCATATATTTTAGATGACCATAAATTCTTAATTTCATAAAATAATAATTGAAAAAATTTAAAAGATTATTTTATCTATTGTATATTCTTTTAATGAAGGGTAAAAAGTTCAATTCACTTTCTAAGGGTCTTCGCACTTTTAATATATTATAAATAATATAATAATTAATTAATAATTATAGGACAGTGAAAAATTAATTTTGTCTAAAGAAGAGACTTTTAATGAAGGGCGAAAAAATTCAAATCACTTTTTTAAGAGTCTTCACACTTATATATATATATATATATATATATATATATATATATATATATATATATATATTATTAGATTATAGTAATAGATATAAAATATAAATATAGATGTAAATATAAATATTGATAGAGGTCCATGCAACAAAATAGACTTGCACTCTAGAATTATAATGAACTAAATGAAGACAAAATAGTAATCTATATAATATATTAAAAGTGTGAAAGACTTAAGAAATATTGTTTGAACTTTTTTTTCTTCATTAAAAGTTTTTGCTTTAGATAAAATCGCATTTACACTATTTTTTCCTAATATTTAAGTGTTGAAAATTAATTAAATATATTTATGGTAAAACATTTTCTTATTATAAGTCATCAGAATTTCACTGTTTTCCTAATTTAAGAGTTGAAATTAATTAAATATATTTATGGTAAAAACTTTTCCTTATTAGAAGTCATCAAAATTAATGATAATTAATACTTTTTTTCATTAGTTTAACAATTCTAAATAAACTAAAATTGATTTTAAGAAGATTTGAAAATTCTAGAAATAAATATAAACCCGTTAGAATAAGAAAAATTTAAGAAGTATTAGATTTTAAAAAAATTTAAGTACTCAATAAGAATGTAATCAATAGTTTTGTAAATATTTGACTTTAAAAATAAGGAAAGATTTTAAATATATATATATATATATATATATATATATATATATATATATATATATATATATATATATATTTAATCATAACACAAATATGGTCCAAATTGATGTGTCTCTCTTAGCGTGTGGCAACAAAGAAAAGCGAAACTATATGGCAAATGCAAAAGTGATGATCCGTCAGCCACTTGAAACTTCTGGTGGTAAAAATATATATGTGCATATTTTCATGTTTGTATTATTATATTAAAGTATGAAAGATTTTTAAAAATTGATTTAACTTTTACAATTTATTAAAAATCTCCGTAATAAATAAAATTATTTAATTCTAAATAATCAAACGTTTTACATGTGAGCCACGTGCGGGTTAAATTAGTAGTAATAAATATCTTAATAAGAAAGTTGTATTGAATGTGAGAGCTCCTCGAGAAATCTCCGCCCTCAATTCTTTCATCTTCATCTTCGAATTTTGGGAGGGCTTCGAATGAGTAAATTTCCTAGATGGTCACCCATGTTTGGGAAATTGCCTATAAGTATCATTCTTGTTTCATTTAGGACAAGAATATCACGCAACTCTTTCTCCTGTCCTTAACATATACTTAACACTCTAAAAACCTTCTCTCTCCTACTTGAAATGTCATTTCATTAAAATTTTTTTTTTTTTTATAAATAGATCTATTTAACTTATCAAACTTATTTAACTAAAGTTTTATTCTAATTCTTTAAAAAAAAAATTACATAATATACTATTCATTAAAGATTAATTTAATTATACCAAAAGCTTGAATTATTTTATTTAATATGTAATTTTCAAAGTTTCTTTTATTTACTTATTTATTTTACCACTTAATACTATTTAAAACTCAAGTACTTATAAAAATTAATGCTGGTTTAATTTTTATTTATTTTATATATTAAAGATTTTTAAAATGTAAAATAAATAAAAACGGAGGATTTCATATTTTAGACATTAAATTTGTTATTTATATGAGAATAAAAGAATAAAATTCACTTTTTTGGATTATACAAAAGAATTTTTGGATTAATATAATCCAAAGATATTATATTACCTTCAAATATAGAGTAATAGAGAATTAGAAAATGTAATTTATTATTTAAAAGCATTGATGGCAAACTTACGGTATTTTTTGTTGCCAAACAAAATTTAATTAGTAAATTTTAATATGTATTATTACCTGAAAATTTAATTTGGACATAGATTACTTGCAACTTTTTATGCAGGATAATTTTGATAAATATATAGTGAAAAGATGATTTTTTTTTCTTGCAGATTTTTTACAAGTAATTGCTCATAAATAAATCAAGTAAATTCGTAAAATAAGACATAAGAATTTAGAAAAAAATTATTATTTTTAATTTAGTTTATTCACTTTTTTTGTGATCATTATATTGATATTTTATTTTATTATACAATTAAACACTAATTTATATCCGTACTTCATTCTAAATCTATCAAAAGCAAAGAATAATTGATTGAGTAATATTTCAAAAATTCATTTGTAATAGTACTGAAGAAGGCATCATTTTGTTAATATTTCTTAAGAAAATTTGTTTCAAGTCTACATAATTTTTCTTTCCTTTCAAAAAGGAGATTTTATTCTTTTATTCTCATATAAAACAAACTTAATGTCTAAAATATGAAATCCATCATTTTATTTCTTTTACATTCTAAGAAATTTTAGTATATAAAATAAACGACAAAAAATGTTATTGTACCAATTCATATAAGTACTTGTATTTTAAAACTATTATTAAATGGTGAAATAAATAATTAAATAAAAGAAAATTTGTAGATTACATATCAAATAAAATAACTCAAACTTTTGGTGTAATTAAATTAATCTTTAATAATTAATATATTAGGTATAATATTTTTTAAAAAAATTAGGATAAAATTTTAGTTAAATATGTTTGATAAGTTATACATTTATAAAAAAAAAATTAAAAAAATTTAATGACATGGTATTCCAAGTAGGAGAGAGAAAGATTTTGAGGTGTTAAGTATATTTTAAGGAAAAAAAAAGTTGAATAATATTTTTGCCCTAAATAAAATAAAAGTAATATTTATAGGTAATTTTTCAAACATGAATGATCATTCTGTGAATTTACTCGGCTTTGAATTCACCGGTGAGGAATTGTGGTTTGTTGTTTAGTTGTGTTCCTTTTTAGGTTCGTTTCTTTATGTTTGATGATTCTGAGAATTTCCTTGCTGCAACACTTATAATACAGTATATAATTCAAATTCCAATGTATATTAATTTCGTGACATCCTATAATTATAGGATAATGTAAAAGACCATTTCTTGCTATTGAAGGGTAAGCATTTGAAATCTATAACAATTCATAAGTAAATTAATAAATTATTTAAGGTCTCCTTCCTTGAAGCAAGGACCTTTTGCCAACTTTTATTTTAATTTTTTAGGACAATGTGTTTCTGTAAGGTGAAAGTATTTTTAACATAATCTTCAAAATTACAATTCATAATATTTCTTTCTCTTTTTCTTATCTTTTTTTTTTCCTTTTTAGTTTTTTTTTTATATATTCTATCTCTAGCCTGTATTTCTATTTCTCTCTTTTTTTTCTCTCTTTTATCTCTAACCTTTATTTCTTTTTTCGTCTTTCTTCTTTTTTGTTTTTGTTTTTCATTTTTTATTGTATTTTATATTTTTTGTATTTTTTAATAAAAAATATTAATGCGTCGAATATAAATCAGAGATGATCATGGAAATAAAATCACCGTTGATGCATTTATATTTATTATCATTTTTTTGTTTTGTTTCCTCTTTTTTCTATTTCAATTTTTACTTTTTGGATTGTTTCTTTTTCTTTCTCTTCTATCTTTCTTTCTTCATTTTTTTTATTTTTTATTTATTTTGTATGTTTTTTTTCGTGTTTTACTTTTTTATTCTTTTTTCTATTTTTGTATTTTCCTATTTTTGATTTTTTGTTTATTTTTATCCTCTCTTTTTTCTGTAACTTTTAATTCTCTTTATTCTTCTTTTTTCTTTTTTGATTTTTGATTTTTGGTTTTTTTGTACTTTTTTCTTTCTCATTTTTTGTCCTATTTGTTTTTTTTTTTTTAAATATGGTTATTTGAGTACAAGTCATGAGTGATAACGAAATTATCACATTACTTATCGTATTTGTATTCGCAATATTATTTATATTTTTGTATTCGTTGATATAATTGTATTTGTATTTAAATTTATAGTTCGTGCTTGTATTTGTATTTTATAGTTCGCATTTATATTTGTATTTTATAATTCACACCATCATTTATATTTTATACAATTGCAATTTTATTTTAAAGAGTTGTTTTGCATTTGTACTTTTATAATTGATTGCATTACATTTTATTGTTTCATTTTGTTAGTATTTGTATTCTATTTTCGCCGATGCACATGTATTTTTAAGAAACTATTTTGTATTTGCATTTATAAGTTGACCGCATATTGTATTTGTATTTGTAATTTCATTTGTTTGTATTTTAATTTGTAGTTGACGTCATCATTTGTATTTTTAAACGATTGAAAAGGAATTATTATTTTTCTTTTTGCGAATACTTGTATTTATATTGATACAAATTGAACAACACAAATGATAAATTATATAAATACAACTATTAAATTAGAAAAATACAAATGATACATTTGTATCAAATGATACATTTTTATACAACTTGAATCATACACATATAAATGATACTTGTTTGTACAAATACAAATGATAAATTGAAATACAAATACAAATGATACGTTTGCTTTAAATGACAGATTGCATATTAATATATTTTAGATTCAAAAAAATACAATAAATCATTATACTCATTTGTTTATGAATGTGAATGATAAAAAAAAATGAAAAGAAAAGAGAAAAATAACAAAAAGGGAAAAATAACGAAAAAGGATCCAAAAAAAGATAATACAAGAAAAGATTGCCAAGAAAAAAAAGATATGAAAGAAACGGAAAAGAAAAATATAGAAAGAAAACAAAATATAAGAAAACCAGAAAAACGAAAAGGAAAAACCGAAAAAGAAAAAAACGGAAAAGATTAAAAATAAAAAGAGAGAAAACGTAGAAACTTAGGTTTTCTCTTTCTATATGTTTGCTAATAAGCTTTATCCTAAATTTTTTACCAACCTTCATACTCGGTCAAACTATAAATTAATTATACTGGAATTAGTTATAATGAAATTAGTTATCTTGGTATTGTTTGGTTTGTGATATTAAAAATAATATGCATTGCATTCTTTTAAAGAATTGATAGTTTGTTTATGAAAATACCCTTCATCTTATTTAATTTAGCTTAATTATTTTCCTTCGAATTAAATCATACAAAAGAAATTAAAAAGTCATTAATTTTTTTTAAATTTATTAGTTTCTTTTTCCTAAAAATACATGTTAAAATTTATATTGATATTTATTAAATGTGTATGAAGCTTTAATATTTCATGTTAAATTACTTATTTGCTTTAATATTTCATGTTAAATTACTTATTTTGTCCTAAATTCTATAAAATGTTGATAATCTCATTTTTTGTTAAAAAAATCATCATTAAAAAAACTAAAAGAGAATTACTCTAATTTTTTCATTCTTTAGTATCATTAATATTTGGAGAGTCAAATTGTATTTTTTTAAAAAATTAAATTTTCAAATATGTTTAGCTAAATGTAAAAAATATTTTTTTTTATCTAATAATTAAGAATGTATCAAGTTAAAAAGGAAAAGTAAATATATTTTAATTACTTGTCCATGATAAATTTGTTAGGAAAAATGAAAATTTAAAATAAAATTAACAAATATATCTATAAAATAGAAAGACAACAAACCCTTGAATCAATTTTGAATTTGATTGTATAAATTATTTTTATGATGTCACTATCATTTTTTCATGACTCATTACTTTTGTAGCATTTAATAAACTCATATAATTATTCAAATTTATCAAAATGAATAAAAATTTGTAGAGTAATTAAAATTTAAATTAGGGATAAAAATGACTAAAAAATTTGATGTGAGAACTACCAAAATCTCGCATTTTCTCTTATATATAGTAGTAAAGTAATACACACACACACACACACATATATATATATCTAATAAGAGGGAATCTGTGGGAGAAACAGGCAGGTCTCCGTCAACATGTCTGCTTCTCCTGCCTGCTTCATCCACTGTTTTCTCCGTGATTTTATTATGTTATCTCTAATTAGTTATTAAAAAATTATGATAAAGTCATCTAAGTATTTAAAACTTTATAATATTTAATTTTAAATTTATTTGACTTTTTATATGAGACCCATTTAATTTTTTTTCCATAAGTATTTTTGTATAGTAATTTTGTTATATCACTTCTACTTAGACATGTCTGCTTTGTTTTTTCAACCGTGATTTTACTATGTCACTCCTAATTAATTATTATGACCATTTAAGAATTTTATCAATTAATAATATTTGATAAATAAATAAATAAATATAAAACGATAAGTTAATCAACAATTTTTCACAAGTATATTTTTATTGTAATTTTTCTATATCACTTCCAATTAGTTTCTGTGAGTCATTAAGATACGTACTTTACTATATCACTCACAATTAACTATTATGTTCATCTAATCATCATGACACTTAAATTGGAATATAAGAAAAAATATTATACATCACAATAATTTAAAAACTTAAATTATTTAAAAAATATAATTAACTATTAGTGCCACAAAAATTTGGACAACGAGATATATATATATATATTATTTAAAAGTTACATAAGAAGTATTATAAATTACAATAGCTAATAGCTTAAAATATCTTACAAAATTATTATATATTTTAAAAAACATTATAAATCAAATAATTAAAATAAATTTTTAAAAAATATTTGTTGGGCCCGTGCCTTGCATGGCCTATTAGTAACATACATACATACATACATACATACATACATATATATATATATATATATATATATATATATATATATATATAAAAGTGATAATCAAGGATTTGAAGGGTAATTGTGTTCTTTAATGGCTTTATCCCAAGGATAAATTAGGGTGAGATTGTTATACCACCAAATATATAAGAAGACTTATCTCGATACTATTTATTAGTACTGGTATAAATTATTTCGAATTAGTCAACCAAACAAAGCACCAAAATATTTATTCCTGTTATAAATGTATTTACATTATAGTGAATGTCTATCAAGATCTAGTTGATATCTATCAGGATTTGATGTATTTGTCTTTTAGTGTGAAACTAGGGGCAAATTCCCCCTATAAATAGAAGAGCTTCCTTCATTGTAAATCATCCCTCAAGAGAAGTAATAAGAATCACTCTCTCTATTCTCTCTACTCTTCTTCTTCTTTATTGTTTTATAACACGTTATCAGCACGAGACTTTGCCAAACAAGTGAGATTATAAATATGAAGGATTTCAAGGTTAGTAATTCTTTATGTTATCTTTATTTTGCTACTACTAATATAATTATTATTGGATTTGAGAAAAAATAATTGGTTTGGAACCATTTATATTTTAAATTTATTCCTCAAGAATAATATTATCAAAAAGGATGATAATATGTTAGGTTCAAGTTCCATCAATTAATGCCTAAGACGTTTTTATATGGATAAGATGTTGAGTTTGAATCTTAATATACTATATTGATGATATTATGATGGCTAAGGTAAAATAATGGGTGTTTAATGAAAAGTCATGAAATTCGACCCGTTGAATATGCTCCATTCCATGAAGTGAATGTGGTAGCAATATATGATAAGTCTGAAATATGACAACTTACTTCATTCTTGAGGTGTATGTAGTAGCAGTGCATAGTATGTCTAAAAGAAGATAAGCGATTGAATGCACGAATATACGCGTAGAGGGATAATATGATAATGATCATAAAAAATGATGGTATTTTCACATGCTGATATGATTATAAGATATACTAGAGAAAAGTTCTCTACATCATATGTATGCCTCGATTTGCTTCTAAAGTAGCAAAATCTTGTAAGAGTTTATAAGCTATCATAATTTGATAAGCTTAAGGCACGATTATATTTCATTCCTGGGGAATGAGAAACTTATTAATGCAAACGTGTACTTGATTGTGATTGTATCACAACTCACCTCCGAAAGAGGTTGAATAATTTTGAAATTTACTTCTGAAGTAGTAAATCTGAAATTTATTCATATAATAGTAAATCTGAAATTTACTAAAGCAAAAACACATATCATGGTAAACTTGGAGTTTACTAGATTAAAAGTTCATAAGTTGACATGAACGATTGCGATATCTCGAAGATATGCATACTGAGTATTGAACATATATTGAAGAATTATAAAATTCTTCATGAACTTTAATGTTTCTTGTTCTCATGATAAGTTGGTTGGACCAACTAATTTTGGGATTGGATCCCTTAAAATCTGAAAAGAATAAAAGGTGAATAAGGGCCCGTTCACCTATCATGCGATATGTTGAAAAAATGTATCAATAAGATGATCACATGTACATTCATGGTAAACTACGTTTGACATTCATAAAGTTACTTGTTCAA
Source organism: Capsicum baccatum var. pendulum (assembly GCA_030864225.1). Lineage (NCBI taxonomy): Eukaryota > Viridiplantae > Streptophyta > Magnoliopsida > Solanales > Solanaceae > Capsicum > Capsicum baccatum. The sequence goes on from CM061554.1 coordinate 159,433,942, forward strand.
TATAAATTGATCATAATTTTTAGATTGTGTAATCAAGATAATTCATCTTGATGATGATGGTTTAGCATTGAATGCCTTCCATAAATAGTTGAACCATTACTAATGAGAACAAAGTTTCATGTATTGTTATGAAATATAATATATTGCATACAATAGAACTTGTATGCATTAGACCAATATATTATGATCATTTCTTCACTCTTAATTGGTTCAAGGTCAGGAACCAACTATTCCATCTAATAGTTTTGATGTGCGGTATACGATTAATAAATATACCATGATGCACAAAGATGGATTTCTCAAAGAAGATGAAGGATGTATGTTAGTTTTCCTAACATAAGGGGGAGATTATAAGCAACTATGAAATATGTTAGGAATTATCATCAGATCCTTATTCAAAAGATAATTCAAGTCAAATACCGAAAGCATCCCATATTTAGTTGCAAGTGCTCCTATTTTGTGTCCTTAAATGATAAAGTATATGCATACGTGAAGCATGATAGACCAATCGGTTCTAAATAAAATAATCCTTGAAAAGGATAAGGAGCAAATAATCATAATAAAAAGGCAATGTGCTCTTGAAGAGCCTACGACATAACACTTCATGAAACCTTATGAGAGATTCAGGTACATGAAAATAATGAAGTGGTGAGATCTCAAAATGTTATGTCTCATTATGAACCGATACAAAATGATATATCATTAACGATATCTTTGATACGATATTGGCGCAATATTGTAAACGATTACGAGGATTTGAATTCTACGTTTATTTAAGCATGCTGACGTAGAAACATTTATCAAGTGACATGAAAGGATGCATCTTGGTAAGTGTAAAACTTATTTGATTTGCAACCCTGACACTTGAAGATGTCACATATGATATGTTGAATATTGTCACTTGACAAAATTCATATGAAACTTTTTAAGGATTCAAAATGTTTGAAGCATATAACAGTTTCTGGGAAACTTATTTAGAATCCTTATATTGTATAAGCTTATAGCTTGAAAATCATTAAAACTCTTGGAGAGTTTTCAAAAGCAATAAGATTTTTTGCTGAAATGCAAAACATACAGAATTGGATTGGTCCTGGAGTACCATATCTTAGTTTAATTGGTGTACTAATGTATCTTGCAAATACTACAAGGCCTAATATAGCCTTTTCGGTTAATTTGTTAGCAAGATATAGTTCCGTTCCTATTAGGAGACATCGAAATAAGATCAAACACATGATTTTATTCTAAAGCCTGTAGTCTTAATTTTATTGGTTATGCTGATACTGGGTACTTATCTGACCCATATAAAGCTCGGTCTTAAATAATCTATGTGTTCATATATGGTAGTACTGCAATATCTTAAAGATATACAAAGCAGTCTATCGTAGCCACTTCATCGAATCATGCTGAGATAATAGCTATTCATGAAGCAAGCCAAAAATGTGTATGGTTGAGGTCCATGATACATCTCATTCGAGAAAAATATAGTGTGAAATATGACAATCTACCCACAATTTTATACGGAGATAATGCATCCTGCATAGCACATCTTAATGGAGGATTCATAAAAGGAGATAGAATAAAGCACACTTCCTCAAAGCTTTTTTACATACACGAGCTACAAAAAATATGGTGATATCAATGTGTAGCAGATTCGTTCAAGTAAAAATATGGCTGAATTATTCACCAAGTCTTCTCCAATTATAACTTTTAAGAAGATGGTGCACAATATCGGGATGCAAAGGTTCAAGGATGCTCTCATTAGGGGGAGTTAATACACGTTGTACTCTTTTTACCTTACAAGGTTTTGTCCCACTGGGTTTTCCTGGTAAGGTTTTTAATGAAGCAGCCGATATGCGTATTGTTAGAAATGTGTACTCTTTTTCCTTCACTAGATTTTTTTCCTACTGGGTTTTTTCTAGTAAGGTTTTAACGAGGCACATTATCTATCTAGACATTCAAGGGGAGTGTTATAAATGTATTTACATTATAGTGAATGTCTATCAAGATCTAATAAAATCTAGTTGATATTTATCAGGATTTGATGTATTTATCTTTTAGTGTGAAACTAAGGGTAAATTCTCCCTATAAATAGAAGAGCTTCCTTCATTGTAAATCATCCCTCAAGAGAAGTAATAAGAATCACTCCCTCTGTTCTCTCTACTCTTCTTCTTCTTTATTGTTTTATAACAATTCTGAGATTATTATTTTATTCTAAAACTATTTGTATTAGTACCTCACATCAAACATAGGTTTATATATCTGGATCGTAGAAACTTAGGAGCAGGGTGTGATTAATGATACTCAATAAAGGAATAATAAATAAATAAGATCATACATTTATATGTCTCTGGAACTAGATATGTAATCCTTTTCATAGCTGGAATCAGATTAATTTTTCCTAAAATAGAAAACCCTAAGGCTTTATTCTACACGCCATAACATCTTGTTGGCTGTACTATCTATTTTGTCAACATCATTATTTTTTTTAAAAAAAAATTTTCTTGTTCTGATCAATATTAATACTAGATATCGATATGTTATTTTTTTGTCTCTTAAATAACCCGTCATTAAAATAATTTAAATTTTTAATTATTATGATTTATAATAATTTTTTTCTATTTCAATTTAAGTAGCACTAATATAATTTTGAGTCAGTCAAAATTTGTATGTTGAAATATCATTTTGTGTCTATTTTACCTTTTTATCAAATATTATTAATTTTTTAATGCTTAAATAACCATAATAATTAATTAAAGGTGATATAATAAAATCACGATTGAAGCAGCGAAACAGACATGTCTTAAATGACTTATAATACTAGCTAATAAGAAGTGATATAACAAAACTAATATAAAAAATACTTTTGGAAAAATTTAAGTGGGCCTCATATAAGACGCCAACTCAATTTAAAACATCAAGAGCAAATTTATCTTTTTATGTCTATTTTAATTTTTATTAAGTATTATTAATTTTTTAATACTTAGATGACTTATAATAATTAGTTAATGATGATATAGTAAAATTACGGTTGAAGCAACTGAAACGGACATATCAGAAATGTCTATTTTATTTTTTAATTAAATATTATTAATGTTCTAATATGTAAATGATTTATAATAATTAATTAGGGGTGATATAGTAAAGTTACAACATGGGTGATATAGTACAATTACAGTTGAAACAGCTAAAGCAGACATGCCAGAAATGTCTATTTTACCTTTTTTAAACAAATATTATTAATTTTCTAATATCTAAATGATTTATAATAATTAATTAGGGGTAATATAGTAAAATCACGATTGAAGTAGTTGAAGCAGGTGACACAAGTAGGTATGTCGATCTAAGCACAATACTTTTTTTTCTATTTTAATTTAAGTGGTACTAGCATAATTTAGAAAGTCAGCCAAATTTTTTATATCTTTTAAATTTTTTAAGTTGTTAAAATTATTGTAATTTATATTTTTTTAAAAAAAATATTTGTTTGAAAGGTAGTATAAAAGATTAAACCAAAATTTTGTGTCATTGATAGTCAATTATATTTTAAGAATTATCTATGCTTTATTTTTTAAAAATTTTTAAGTTGTTAATTATTGGGGCTTATAGTATTTTTTATGTATTTCATTTTAATACATCAAATTAAAAAAATAAGATAAACGAATTAAAACGAAGGAAAAAGGACAAATGAAAAGTGTCAAAGCATGCAACATGTCAATATGCCTGCTTTGGCACTACTGCATTGGTCCCTTTGCCCTTTATTATTAGGTATAAATCTATATCAACCGTGTCGACTTTCATGTCATTATTTTTAGAAAAAATATATCATTTCTCCTAAACTTCTCTGCACAACTTACTTTAGACCTTTAACTTGACATATATTTATTTATCCCTTTAATAACTTTAAAGTATTATTAACACTCCTAATGCTGACGTATTTTTTTTATTTTAAATTAAAAAAGTGCGTATTAAAAAAAACCACTTATATATAATATATATATATATATATATATATATATATATATATATATATATATATATATATATATATATTAGATATCGGAGCCCGTGCCAGCACGGGCCCAATATATGTTACTTTTTTTATCTCAATTTATGTGGTATAGATAAAATTTGAAAAGTCAATAATTTTTTTTGTATATTTTTAAATATTTTACGTTATTAGTTATTGATTTATAGTACTTTTATGTAATTTTAAGATACTATATGCTATTCTTTTTGTCCCAATTTATGTGACACTAATAAAATATTTGAGAAAGCCAATCAAATTTGTTATATTATTTTAGATATTTTAAGTTGTTTATTATATTATGATTTATACGACTTTCTACGTAATTTTAAAGTAATATCCCTTTATCCCAATTTGTACGAAATAAATTATTAATTATTGTAATTTGTAATATGTTTTACACAATTTCAAATGTATCACAAGTTAAATAAAATAATTAAATTAAAGTTTAGATAATCCATTATATTTTTAATATATTTTTAGATTTTTTAAGTCGTTAGCTATTGTACTTTATAATATTTTTTGGGCATTGTAATTTACTATTTTAAGTTGTTAGTATTGTAATTTATTATGTTTTCCTTGTTCAAACTTTTGTGGAACTGATAGTCAATTATATTTTAAAATAATTTAAGTTTTTAATTATTATGATTTATAATATTTTTTTTATTCCAATTTAAGCGACACTGATATGATTTCAAAAGTCAACCAAAAATCACGATTGAAGTAGCAAATCAAATATATCTTAAATGAATCATAATAATTAATCAGAAGTGATATAGCAAAATTGTTATAAAAAATACTTGTGAATTTTTTTTAACTACTCATATAAGATGTCAAATTAATTTAAAACGTCAAGAGTTAATTTATATTTTATGTCTATTTTACCCTATTTATAAAATATTATTAATTTTTTTAATACTTAGATGACTTATAATAATTAATTAAGAGTGATATAGTAAAAATATGGTTGAAGCAGCTGAACAGACATGTCATAAATGTCTATTTTATTTTTTTAATACATTACTAAGATGTAATAGTTAATTAGGGGTGATATAGTAAAATCACGGAGCGAGCAAACAGCTAGAAGCAGGAATGACAACCGTCAGCTGCTTGCTTGCAACTGACTGCTACTCACACTTATATATATAGTAGTAACTATGTTCCGCAGGCCTGTGCCAGCACGGACCCAATATATATATATATATATAATTTTTTCTCTTAATTTATGTGACATAAATAAAATTAGATAATTAATTATATTTTTAATATGTTTTAAGATTTTTTAAGCTGTTAGCTATTGTAATCTATAATACTTTTTTGACATTGTAATTTATTATTTTAAGTTGTTTGCTATTATAATTTATAATAGTCTTCTTGTTCAAACTTTTCTGATATTGATGGTCAATTTATATTTTAAAAGTAATTTATTTTTTAATTATTGTAATTTATAATATTTTTTTCTATTCAATTTAAGCGACACTGACATAATTTCGAGATTTATCATTTTATGTCTATATTTTACCCTATTTATAAAATATTATTAATTTTTTTCATACTTAGATGACTTATAATAATTAATTAAGAGTGATATAGTAAAAATATGGTTGAAGCAGCTGAACAGACATGTCATAAATGTCTATTTTATTTTTTATTAAATATTTTTTAATACGTTAATAAGATGTAATAGTTAATTAGGGGTGATATAGTAAAATCACGGAGCAAGCAAGCAACTAGAAGCAAGCATGACAACCGCCAGCTGCTTACTTGCAGTTGGCTGCTACTCACGCTTATATATATAGTAGTAACTAGGTTCCGTAGGCCTGTGCCAGCACAGACCCAATATAAATTATTTTTTCTTTTAATTTATGTGATACAAATAAAATTAGATAATTAATTATATTTTTAATATGTTTTAAGATTTTTTAAGCTGTTAGCTATTGTAATCTATAATACATTTTAAGTTGTTTGCTATTGTAATTTATAATACTCTTCTTGTTCAAACTTTTGTGATATTGATAGTCAATTTATATTTTAAAAGTAATTTATTTTTTAATTATTGTAATTTATAATATTTTTTTCTATTCAATTTAAGCGACACTGACATAATTTCGAGAGTCAATCAAATATCACTATTGAAGTAACGAAACTGACACGTCTTGAATGACTCATAATAACTAATTAGAAGTGATATAACAAAATTGACATAAAAAATATTTGTGAATTATTTTAAAGTGGGCCTCATATAAGATGTCAAATTAATTTAAAACATCAAGAGATAATTTATCATTTTATATTTATTTTACCCTTTTAATTAAATATTATTAATTTTTAATGCTTAGATGACTTATAATAATTACCCAGGGTGATATAGTAAAATTACGGTTGAAGCAGCTGAAGCAGACATATCATAAATATCTATTTTACTTTTTTATTTTTTAAATTAAATTTTATTAATTTTTTAATATGTAAATGTCATATAATAATTAATTAGGGGTGATATTTTAAGTGGACCTCATATAAGATGTCAAATTAATTTAAAACATCAAGAGTTAATTTAACATTATATTATTTTTATCTTTTTATTAAATATTATTAATTAACCAATCAGAGAGGCACATCGCACAGGTCCCAGGATCGAAATCTGGCTCTGATATATTTTATCCCCAGCCAGGAATACACTGGGTATGATGTTGTTGTATTAAATATTACTAATTTTTAATACTTAGATTACTTATAATAATTACTTAGGGGTGATATAGTAAAATTACGGTTAAAACAATTGAAGCAGATACGTCATAAATATCTGTTTTACTTTTTTTTTAAAATTAAAATTTATTAACTTTTTAATACGTAAATGTCATATAATAATTAATTAGGAATGATATTGTAAAATCACGGAACAAGCAGGCAGCTGGAAGCAGGCATGTCGACCGTCAGCTGCCTGCTTCCAGTCACCCCACTCACGCTTATATATAGTAGTAATATATATATATATATATATATATATATATAAGCAGTGACTAGTATTTATATATATAAGCAATATAAGTCTATGTATATATATAATAATAAGCAGTGACTAGTATTTATATATATAAGCAATATAAGTCTAAGTATATATATATATATATGTGTGTGTGTGTGTATGTTAGTAGAGAAAATTGAAGAATAGGTGTCTTTTAAGTCTTGAATGAAGGATTGGTGACATTAACTAACTGATAGGGTCAAACATTATTAGAAAACTTGATCAAATTAATTGTGGACTTGATTAATATTTTCAAAAATACAAATCAACCCACACCCTCTTTAATACAAATCAACCACTCTCTCTCGTCAGCTTCTCTCAACCCTCTCCCAACCAACAGTTCTGCAAAATTTCTCCCTTCAACCCCCGACGACAAATAGTTGGGCTTCAAGTTCCCCTCTTCAATTCAATCAACCTGTCTCTCATCCCTCTCTCGACAACTTCTCTCAACTCTCTCACAACCATCTGTTCTGCAAATTTCTCATTTCAATCCTCGACGACTTCAATATCCTACTATAAATAGTTGGGCTTCGAGTTCCTTTTCGACTTCAATCGACGGGACAACCTTGCTCTCCGGCCATAACAACTTTAAATTCTTCATCGGTCCTTTTCTTCTTTCACAGGTAAAAATTTATGGCCTTTTTAGTTTGGAAGAAAACGAGAAACTTGAGCCAACTTCTCTTATAGTATTTGTTAATAATTTTAATATTTATTGCACTAATTTGAAATGCGGTCTGAATAAAACCCTAATTTCTGGTATTTCTTCTCTTCTCTTTTCGAAGTGAATTATGATATTTTGTTGTTTGTTGCATTTTTTTGAAGTTTGATTTTTATTGTTTGTGTTTATAAAAACAAAAGGACAATTTAGTTTGATTTGTTCTGTTCTTATTCTTGGTAAAAATGGTGAAATTGCTATTTTTTGTTTAACAAAATCGTGCTACTATTTCCTTTGACAAATTACTCATCTGGTGCAACATATTAACCATCTGATGCAATAGATTTATCATATGATGCAACAGATCAACCATCTGATGCACCAGAGGAACCATCAGATTATAATTTTGATGCAACAAATTAATAATCTGATGCAACAACTTTACCATATGTTGCAACAGATTAAGCTTCGGATAAAAAATCTGATGCAACTAATTAGCCATCTGGTGCAATGAAAGAACCATCAGATTAATGATCTATGCAACAGGTGAACCTCCTGTTGGATAAAATCCTACCAACTCTTCCTATAGGAAAAGTCCAAGACTTGATTTTTCCAACTGATCATTCATCTGCCGCGATAGACAACCCTATGTTGGAAGAAATCTAAACAATATTGACCGTTGATAACTGTTCCAATAGATCACTCATGTGCAGTAACAAATGTCTGACCTGTTGTACAGACTATTCATCTTTCTCAACAGATGAGTGATATGTTTTGTATTATCACAACAGATTACTCAACCGTTGCTATGAATTATTTAACTGTTCCAACAGATCACTCATATGTTGCAACAGATCATGTCACAACAGTTGTGTGATCTGTTGAATAGACCATTCATCTGTCTTAAAAAATGAGTGGTATTTTTTGTATTATTGCAATAGATTACTCATCCCCTGCAATAGTTTGGTTATATGCTGCAACAGATGTACTACCTGGTGCAATAGATCGGTGATCTGTTGCAACTGTTATTTTACTGTTTTGCTTGTTTGATTTACTGTTATCCATTTTTAACGATGCATTAATCAACAATAATATATTATTTTATGTTCTTATTAATTTTAGATAATATGGTTCCCAAAAGAACAGAAACCAAATCAAGTTCAAGTAAAGAATAAGTGAAGCAGCTAGGCTACATCCACTACTCTATGAGCTTGCTTTACAAGCGTTATCTCAATCGGGAGCAGAATATGATGAACACTACGGGGAGGAGGAATATTTCAAAAGAGATAATGCAGATGCTAATAGCCCTTCCACCGAAGAGCTGGTCAAAGCCTTCAGCATTGATCGTTATCCTGTGAGAATGCAGTGCAATGGTGCCGCTAATTTAACGGATTATTTCGTGGTTAAGTCAGCCATGGGAAAATCTTTCGACACCTTTAGAAAAATACTTCGAGAACAAAAATTGGATGCTTATTTCAGGGACAGCTACTTTGGGAAATATCTTGATTTGCTGGAGGAAAACAATGCTCGTTTCCAAATAAAAATGATATATGAACTTCTCAAGCGTAGGTTTATGTATGAAAACAAAGATAGATGGATGAGGTGTGGATAAATTACTGTGGCATGCCTATTTGTTTTGGTTGGAAGGAGTTTGCCATAGTTACTGGACTAAAATGTTATCCTCCTTCTCAAGTTATACCTATTCTAACCCAAAAAAGCACCCCACACACCCAAAAAAGGCAAAGACAAGTTGTGTGATCGTGATAACCTGGTGTCCATTGTTGGTCCAAGCTTCAAAAATAAAAATTCTATAGAAGCGTTGAAAGGTAAAGGACTTTCAAAGAAGCACAAGCAATCATTGTGCTTGGTTTAGTTTGTACATAATACTCTTTGGGTGAGAGACGTTAACAACAACATAAGCCTCGATTTAATAAAGCTCTTCGAGGATCTTGAGGCGTTTAACAACTATCCATTGGGGTATGAAAGCTTCAAAATGACTGTCAAATATTTGTTGACTCCGTTAGCGCCAAAGACAATCAACTTATATGGATTCCCATGGGCTTTCATGGTAAATATTTCTTTCTTCTATTATGATATCATTCAATTTTTTGGTCAATAATGGTTTTGATTTATTGGCATTATTTTATAGGCTTGGGCGTTTGAAGCCATTCCTTATTTGAGACAACAAGTGAACTACCAGGAATGAGTTTCCTGTCTAAGAATAGTGAGATGGTTGTCGGCCAAAACTGATAAAAATGCAAAATTTCTTGATCTCTTCAACCCCCCGAAGGATGTAGTAAGAATAATTATAATTAATTTTTTCTTTTAATTAATATTTTTTTGGAATGATCTAATCATCATTCTAATATATGTAATGATTTATGTTAGAATGTGTATCCGTCGCTAGTTTCGATTAGTCGAGAGTTGAAGATGCCATTTTTTCTTACTCTACAGTCTGTGAAAATTTTTTCGGACCCTAAGGTCATCGACAGAATAAAAATGGAATTGTTTGGAGAAATAGCCATTAAGAGAAAAATAATTTTGTACGGTGGGCTTATTGTTGTTGATAGAGCTGGTGGTGGTGGTAGTGGTGCCGCTGTTGGCGCTAATGATACTCCTCTTACAGTATTTAAAGCAAACCATTATGAGTATGATCATACTGGTTATACAGATTTTGCCTCTCCCAGTGAATATTCTGCCTGCAAATGTCAAGACTGTAGGGCGAAACATGATGTAGTGATTAATGTTATTAATGCATTAACTGCTTCTGTAAAGGAATTGACATCTAAGAGGGGTCTCATTCCATCAAAGAGAATTTTATTTCCATCCGCTCCATTAGAGATTAGGTCTAAGAGAAGAAAGAGAGTGATTTCCAGGGCATTATCAGGCATCCAAAAAAGCAAAATTGCAACTCCTCTGTCTGTGTGTTGCACTGAGCAACGTACAATGTCCAAAGGAGAGCAGCACAAGCTGAAGAAGGTGAATATATTATATGTCTTCCAACTGACAAAAAAAATAGACATATATCTATTTCAACAGATGACACATCTGCTGAAAATTATCAAACAAATATATACATCTGTTGCAACAGTTGATAACCTGTTACACCAGATACTTTATCTAGTGCAACATATGTCTCATCTATTTTAGTAAATCAAACAACTCTTCGTACAACTTTTATTTGTACTAACAGACGACCTATCTGCTGCAACAGATGATTCATATGTTGCAACGGATGAACTCATCCATTGGAAATTATCACACAGGGTCTTCCTCATGTAGAAATTTATCTCAAAAGTTGATTCATTGTTGAAACAGAAATATAATATGTTTGGGATAATTTAAAATAGGAGAAGACCTATTTGATTTGCTAGAAGAGATGAGTTATCCTTTTCCATTTTGTTGTATCTCCGTGATTAGCATTGACCAATTCTGGCTTTCCAGGTGGTTGTAGAAGAAGCTACTGCTGAAAAACATTGAAAATATACTACTCTTTTTATGGAAATACGGAGAACAGAAAGCGCAAAAATCGTACACAAGCGACAATGAAGATCCACGACGAGCAAAGCCGAATTTCATAGCACCGGATGAAGAACAACTTGTCCATACTGAGTAGATCTTTATAGCTTGAGCCTATCAAATCAATCCTTGACAGTATACTTAAATTGTTGTTGATGTATTTGTTGAGATCTATACCCATAATAATTTTTTTACATTTCATTTATTCGTTGACTTATTTCAGCTAATTTATGAAGGCTTCGATTTATTTTATTTTGTCTACAAATTTTATTTATTCCTTAGATTTGAAATTATTAATTGCAATAGATAATGTATCTGTAGCAACAAGCGACACATCTATTGGAAAATTCAAACAGATTTAGACATATGTTGTAACAGGTAGGTGATCTATTGAAATTTATCAAACAGGTCTTCTCACTGTTGCAACAGATGGACTTTAGATAAAAACATTAAGATAATGCAACAGATGACACATCTATTGAAAAAAAAAATAGATTTAGACATATATTGCAACAAATGGACTTTATCTGTTGCAACAGACGATACATCAATTGGAATAATCGAACAGATTTATACATATGTTGCAACAGGTAGGTTATCTGTTGGAATTTATCAAACAGGTCTTCCCACTGTTGCAACAGATGGACTTTAGATAAAAACATCGAGATAATGCAACAGATGACCAACCTATTGCAACACATAAACTATATTTCAAAACAAGTAGGATAACTGTTACAACGGATGAAGAATCTATTGCATTATAAAAATTCAACTTTTGTTTGACATAAAAAATTTCCACTATGTGTAAAAAGGTTAAAGTGAATTGAAATAAAAAAGGCGCAACCTATCGACGGTGTTCAGTTCAAACACCTAAAATGAAATAGGCATCAAGTAGACATGTTCATTTTAAACACATAAAATAAAATAGGCTTCAAATGTGTTAGTATCAGTCCTGGTACATTTCGCTAACTTGCCGTCACTTGGCCCCCAACGATCATTTTTTCCCCCATTGTCTTATATATTTATTTCCCTCTTAAAATTTAACCCTAAATTCTCAAATCTTCTTCTTCATCATCATCTTTTTTTATCTATCCAAATTCTTCAAATTATTACTTTCATTTTTTCCATCTGACCTTGACAATGTCGAGCACATCTTTCACTATTTTTTGTGATAAAGATTTTCGATATTGTAAGTGTGGTCATGAAGCTCTGTTAAAGACTTCTTGGACTTAACAAAATCCAGGTCGTAGGTTTTTTACTTGTAAGATTTCCAAGGTAATATTTTTTTATTTAATTAATTGATTAATTATTGACTTGTAATTATTTTGTAATTGTGTTCTCTTTTTTATAGAAATTGGGTGGATGCGATTACTTTGATTGGTATGAAGAACGACACCCTTCACAAGAAAATTGTGTAATCTGGGGTTTGTTGAACAAAGTCAAGGCTTATGAAGAGAAACAAAATCGAGCAAGAAGATACTACATTGTTGCTATTGTTGCTACTGGTTTGCTGTTGTTGGGCACATTGATATTGAAGCCTAATTGCTGAAATTTTTATGGTGGTGTGTGTATTTGCTACTGATTTGTTGTCGATGAGCACATGGATATTCAAGCATAACTGTTGGAAAATATCAAAAAGATTTAGGCATATGATATCAAAAAGATTTAGGCATATGTTGTAAAATTTAGGTCATCTGTGGAAATTATCAAACAGGTCTTCCCACTATTGCAACAGATTAGACTTAGATTATTAGATTATTCATAGAAATTATCAAACAGGTCTTCCCACTGTTGCAACAGATTAGACTTAGATTATTAGATTATTAGATTATTCAAACAGGTCTTCCCACTATTGCAACAGATTGACAATCTAATCTATTACATTATAAAAAACACAACTTTTATCAGAAAAAAATTATTGCCACTACATGTACATGTAATAAAGTGAAGGGTGACTTGAAATTAAAATTTTCTATTTCACAGGCTCTTCTATATACACAGTCTTCAAGCGTCTAGTTAGTACCCCATAAGCCCAGACCTCTTGCAGGTTTGCCATAGGGTTGTCGCACAGAAAAGTCGTTGGCTCGGCCATTTCTATGCCGGTCAGTAAACATTCGATGTGTGAAAGAGCGTACGAACCACTCGCTTTAGTGGCATCATCTTTTGGAAGGATCATTCCCCTATTTCAACCTTCAAAATCCCATGATTTCTTCGTCAACACTTCCTTTGGCAAATGATTCATCAGTTTACTCTCCCTCAACAAGATGGGTAACAACACCATCAGTGGCTCCACGAGGAGAAAAAGATCAAAATCATCGATGAGAGGTACGTTGGAGTCATAAAAATTGATCTTTCCTTCTTCGAGTAGTATCTCAACAGCCCGATAATGCATGCCGTTCACGCTAATGACTGCAATAATCCTTTTTGCCTTGGTCCATCTTTTGCCGTGTGGATTTGTCCTGTCCCCTCTAACATATCTTAACATTTCTTTTTCGTCCAAGACCAACGTAGGAACTAGGAAATCAAGTCCCACGCCAAGAGATGACGCATCTCCATTAAGTTGATCGTACCTATCCTTGAGCTTCTTGCATAAGTCGAGGTCCATTATCCTATCGACAACGTCATAACCTTCCTAGTACATTAATTGCCTTTTCCTTATGAGGTAGAGAATTATGTCAACATGTTGTGAGATAAGAAGTCAATTTTTAAAGAAGTCAATTTTTAAATAGGTTAGTAATTGTAAAGATGCAACGGATGGTCCATCTATTGCATAGGGTTCTCTAAATCAATAATCCAACATAACTTATGCAACAGATGGATAATAAGTTGCAACAGAACCACAACTAGTTTCACTAGTATACCCAGCTGTTGCAATAGATGTGAAATCTGTTGCGTAGCTTCTTATTTATGGGGTAGTTTAGAAGGGATAGGTTAGGAAAAGTAAACTTTCCTTGTCCTCGTACGACATACACATATCAGTCATAGTCTGGAAGTCTTGGGGAGAAAAGGGAGGCCTAGGGTAATATGGTGCGCCTGGCTTGGCATTCTTGGCCTGTTGCAGATCCCTCTTCTCTTCGGTGCCAAGTTCTGCGTATATGTCCACCTTCTTGACTGGCCCTTGAACTTTAACATCTTTTGGAGAGGGAGGAATTATAATTTCTTTTGATTTTCGAGCAGAGAGTACGTCTCTAATTGCTCTTTTATTTCTCCTAACCAACGCTATAGGAGTGTGTGGCTCCATCACCTTCTTGGATGGTATGACACACCTCTTGGATTTGAATTCCTTCATAACTTTAGATATAGCCTCTATTTTTTCAAAGAGTTTATCCTATCTGTCCTTGCACTCATCGCATTCGCAATGAGAATACGAAAGTGAAGAGGGGTGAGAGGGACCTATGTAATAGAGAAAAGGGGTATTTTCAAACATATTTATTCTTTATTGAGAATCAACATGACCATCATCACGAGTTGTAGTAGCATCAACATGCCTGCCACCAACACCAACAACTCCACAAGAAGAAGCACCCGGATCTTCCTTAGTAAAAGGTTGGTCATGAAGAGCCTCAACATTAGGCTGACCTTACCTAACTGCTCTTATTATGGCTGTTGCTCCAGCCAATTCCTTCTTTATTAACTCCACCGTTGGGTCTACAATAGTATCAACATGACCTAGAGTAATATAAGAAGTCATCACTGACTCCTCCTCAGTAGGCACGATCCATAGATGCACGATCCATGGATGCACAACCTATAAAAAAGAAAAAAAGACAGATGCATTTAAATCATATAATTTAATAATTTTCATAGTTAGGCTACATTTTAAAAAAAAGAAGACCCATCTGTTGCATAGTTTGCAGTATATGGTTAAAATCCGTTTGAGTTTGGTTCAGAGAAATAGAGCAACACATGGATAATCTGATGCAAAATATCAATCATCTGTTGCAACAGATGCACAAGACGGGTAATTTGTTATGCAACAGATGATCTGTACGTCGCAACAGATGTCCCATCTGGTGCATCAGATATAACATCTCATGCACCAAATATAACATCTATTCAATGTCTTTCTTATCTTTGAGTAGAATTATTTTACTTGAAGAAGACGTACTGCATCATCCGGAGGGCTAAAGAGGTCAGCCTCCTTAATATTGGTGTTGCTCTTTGCAGCCAACCACCTAAACATCCTTGGATGAGAAACCTCATCTGGGTAATCCATTAACTGCTTTCGGATGGGAGGAATGACTTCAATTGTCCAAGCCTAAAAAGTGTAATCAGGAAGAAAGCAAAAAAAAATCATAATAACTATATTCAATATAAATTAATGGATGAGTAGAATTAGTGATTAATTTTACCATGAAAGCCCAAGGAAATCCATATAATGTGGTCGTCCCTGAGGATAGCTTTGTCAATAAATATTGGACATTCAAGTAGAAGTTGTCATATCCCCAGGGATAATTGTTGAATTTATCAAAATCCTCAGCACACGCCAACAAATCATCTTCTAGGACCTTGTTGACGTCTCTTGCCAATATAACCGAATGGACAAACCAAACTAAGCATAATTGCTCCCTATACTACTCTAGTATGGTTTAATCCTTAAGATCTTTCAACAAATCCGATGCTTTGTAGCCACGTCGAGCAATGTCAAACACCCCATCTATTTTTCCCTTGCATTTTATTGCCTTGGATCTTTTGTGGGGTGGTGGTCCTTTTGGACGATGGCATTTCAGTCCCGTCACTATGGAAAATTCTTGCAAGCCAAAACAAACAGGCATGCCACAGTAGTTAATCAAGATTTCATCCATCTTCTTTTTTTCCCCCCTCCTCCGGATCTTTATTATCCCCCGTGTACTTGATCCTGCGCTTGAGAAGACCATATACCATTGTCATAGGGAAACGTATACGAGCAGAGGGGTCCTCAGGCAGCTCAAGAAAGCATCCAAAGTAGCTCTTCTTAAAAAGTCCGCCTATGTTTTCGTTCTTCATAATTTTCATAAAATGTTCAAAAATTTTCCCCATCTGACATTTAAGTACAATTTGACCGGTTAGTTGTTTTTCTTCTAGGTCATTTATCGGCATCACAACTTCAAACCTGTCAATACTAAAAGTTTTGATAGGATTATGCTGGGATGTCGATATTAACTCACGCCCCGTCGGTGATCCATTATCATCATGTTGGTGATCATCCTCTTTCACTTTCTGACTCTCCAATTCCTTCTCTTTCTCACTTTCATTTTATTCATCACCATCTACGGACCCTTGTCCACCTCCCTCAATGTTGTTTTCACATCTCTCCTCAACTTTACATTTCCCTGACTGAGATTGTTTAGGAAGCTCCTCCGAATCCCTCTGTACTGTAGCTTTTTTTTTGAGTGGTCAGACGTTGATCCACTTTCACTTTCTTTTCTTTTGGGAGATATATTTTATCTAAAGGCAAAGAAAAACAAAAATTACATTACAGTTGATGTATGCATACATTTTAAAAAATACATTACAAACACCACGAATACCGACACACCAACAGCCACCACTACAAACACCACCAACAAATGCCAACAAACAAATAAACACCACGAATACCGACACCACCACAAACACCACCAACCAATGTCACCACCGGTGCCACCACGACGACTAAAAACAACAACACCACCAACAACAACACCATCCAACCATACCACGACAGTCAATGGAACACTGTGATGGAAAACTAGGGATTTCTCGAGTTCTTCCTACAATTTTTCTATCAAAACTCAAAATTGTAAACCCATTCTCGAAGACAATACAACTAAAAGTTTTATTTTTCATCATTAACTTAAAAGCCCTTATTTTTTAGAAAATAAAACAAAAAAAATATAGAGCTCTTCTCGAACTCTGTTGCCTACGAAGATAAAGAAAACAACTAATACAAGCAAGAATGATGTCGAAAATAACACCTATGTGGTGAGAAATGAGAAGAAAAGTGATCTGTTATGGAGGGTTGAGCAAATTTATTGAATAGTTATTGTCTGTACTATATTGTTGAGTGAGAAAGAGCCATACCTCGATATTTGAAATGATGAAACATTTTGTATGGGTTGATTTGTATTTTGGAAAAGAATGACAAGTAGTTTTGAAAATGTTAATTTGGTCCAAAATAATCTTAATTATTTTTAAAATCATAAAATATATGCATAATTTTTAAAATCATATAAAAACAATTGAAGTTGTAGTTGACCGAGTACTCTATGAGGTGACCCTGTGAAAACTCACCCCTGGTCCTAGATTAATCAATTTAGGAGTCTAACATATGAACTCAATTAAAATTGTAAAAATAAATTTTCAACATATTAAGTCAGATTTATCATCTGTTGTAAATTATCAATCAGATTAGGTAACAACAGATTACGAATCTGATGTAAATTATCAAATAGATTAAGTCATCTGTTGCGACAGATTACCCATCTGTTGTAAATTATCAAATGGATTGTCATATGTCACAACAGATTACCCATATGTTGTAAATTATCAAATAGGCACTGCCATCTGTTGTGGCTGACCTTATGAGAACTTACCCCTAGTCCTAGATTAATCGATAGTTTACCCTATGAGAAATCACCCCTAGTCCTAGATTATTTAATCAAGGTATTAGTACCCTAGTCTTAAATTAATCAATTGCGGTATTAGTCTAACATATGAGGTAGTAAGAATCGGTTCAGCTCAGAGTGATCGATCACCGACTCTGGTCGGGAGGAACGCAGTACCATTTCATCATGCAATTGACAAAAGACTCAATTGAAGTTGTAGTTGACCCTATGAGAACACACATTCAATTAAGGTATTAGTCTAACATATGTACTCAATTAAATTATATATAAACAAATATTCAACCTGTTGCAACAGATGTCTTTTCTGTTGGATCAAATCAAACAGATTATGTAATCTGTTGTAACATATTACACATCTATTATAAACTATCATACAGATTAAGCCATTTGTTACGACAGATCATGAATCTATTGTAAACTATCAAACAGATTAAGTCATCTATTATAACAGATTACCCATCTGTTGTAAATTATCAAATGGATTAAGTCATATGTTGCAATAGATTACCCATCTGTTGTAAATTATCAAATAGGCGCTGTCATCTATTGTAGTTGACATTATGAGAACTTACCCCTAGTCCTAGATTAATAAATTAAGGTATTAGTTAGACATATGAGCTAGTAAGAATCAGTTCAGCTCAGAGTGATCGATCGACGACTCTTGTCGGGAGGAACACAGTCCCGTCTCATCATGAATTTGCCAAAAGACTTAATTGAAGTTGTAGTTGACCCTATGAGAACTCACCCCTAGTCCCAGATTATTCAATTAAGGTGTTAGCTGAACGTACGAGGTAGTAAGAATTGGTTCGTCTCAGAGTGATCGATCTATGACTCTTGTCAGGAGGAATGCAGTATCGTCTCATCATGCAATTGCCAAAAAACTCAATTGAAGTTGTAGTTGACCCTTTTTGCTCATTCATCCATCCCTAATTCCACCTAGATCAATGTAGGTACTATTATTAATCTTAATATTAAGTTAATCAGAACACATTTCAACTCAAAGTGATCGATCATTGACTCGGGTTGGGATGAACGTAATACTAACACCATGTAAATACAAAGACTCAATTAGATTTGTAATTGACCCTGTGAGCTCATTCATTCATCCCTCATTCCACCTAGATCGATGTAGGTACTATTATTAATCTTAACATTAAGTTAATGAGGAGCTCATTCTTTCAGCCCTATTTTATCCTAAATCAATTGCAATGAAATCCATTGCAACAAATAACTGAGCTGTTGGAGAATTTCAAATAGATAACAATATCTGTTGCAACAGATGACATTTCTTATTTTAATTATAAAATAGACATTTGCATCTGTTATGAAGGATGACTGAGGTATTGGAAATTTTCAAACAGATATTGATATCTGTTGTAACAGATGACGTTTCTGATTTAGTTATCAAATGACATTTCCATCTGTTGTCACAGATGACTGAGTTGTTGGGATTTCTCAAATAGATATCTAAATCTGTTGCAACAGATGACATATCTGTTTGAAAATCTTTTTGTTTTCTTTTAATTTTAAAGCAAGCTACTGTCCGAGTAGATAAAGTAGTAGTACTACTAAAGGTGGTAAAAAAATATTTCTTGGATAACTCAAAAATCTCATTGAGTAGTCTTGTCCTATCTTTTCAATGTCACCTGTTTTCTTCCTCGCGCCCCTCAAATTATTAGTGAATATTAATTAATAAATATTGAAACCCTTAATACTTCTTCCTTTTCATATTGACTTGGCACTCCCATCAAGAAAATATTAATTAGGGGTTTATTTTACTACCAAATTAGTCTTATTAGTTATGCTTTGTAAATATAAATTTGAATAAATACACTCACTTTGTTTAGTCATTTAATATTAAGGGTAGTACATCTAGAAATTAGAATTATCTTATCTCTCCCCTCCTCTCCTTCAGCCCTAAATCTCTCATCTTTTTTCTTTATATCCTCTTTAGGTTTATCACAGCCTTTTTTTCTCTCCTCTTTCTCAAAAATTTTCGTTTAAATCTAAACCGATCGATATCTATATCTTAGATTCCTCGACTGAAATTGCTGTTTTGACACCCTTTTGACATTGTATGACATGATTCACTATTGCTCTTTCATTCTCGTCTTCTTTTTGCAACTTTATTTACATCTTTTTATTTATTTAATTACCATTTTCCCATATCATATTTATTTAAAAAAATTGAAGGAACTATTAATTGTTGAATAAACATACCGAGAATTTTTATTATAAGATGCAAAAAAAGTCATCTGTTGGGAGAAGTTTAAAAGCCTTGTTGGCAATGTAACGCCCCGAAAAATGGGTCCCAAAGCATCACACGGTGCGTGAGGCTACGAGTAGCCCCAAGATAACCCTTTGAGCCATTTTCATTCAGTTCAACACAAATCAATGGGGTTTTCATAATTAACCCTCAAATATCAACAAAGTTATCATCGTCCAAGAATAAAAGAATTTCAAAAAGATAAAAAAATATGACTTATTAGTCAACTCCCAACATTTGTACTAGTCTGACAAGCCTTTAAGAAAATCAATAAAACCAGCGAGCCATTGAGACATGCCCCTACTGACTCATACTCAGTTATCAAATGTAAACGATTCCATGAAACCAACATCAGACATGACATCCTCGAAACATAAGGACTCACCACAATAGAGGATGTAGAACAGCATGCCCGAAGAATCACTGTCGAACCTGGAACTGAGCACCTGAACCTACATTTCGAGAAAATATAGCCCACATCCGAAGATGTGGGTCAGTACCATGGAAAGGAATCGAGTATATGGGGGTGTATGCAGTTGTATAAACATCATCATCATAAATATTTATAAGAAATATGAAGGATGTATGAAAGACTCACATAACCCGAAGAAAATCATCATAATCATGAGAGGATGAAATAAGTACAATAACACATGTGAGTCATCATATAATTTGTCAATCACTTTCAGTTCATCAAGAATATCAATTCTCATAATGTAAATATCATTTAAATCTTTCGAAAGAATAACTTTCACAATTCCACTTTTAAATCACTTCACCATTCACCATAGATACAAGGAAACACACACACACTGGGAGATCCTATAACCGACATAAACTATGTGAGCTACATGGAGTCCAACGTACAACCCACGTTGGGGAGAGCCATCCTATCCTTGCTATCAGAGTAGGACTATCAATATCAAATCCACACAAACTAGTGATCACTATATAAATCAGCCTCAGGCTTACTCTTCGAGGGCACGTAGTTCTAGGGAAGTAAGATTGCTTTATACCTCCCACTCGGTCCTAAAGATTTCTCCCAGACTTAGCTCAGATCATTTCACAGAAAATCCACAACAAAATAATTTCAGTAATATATAAATATACATCGGGAGCCATCATGCTTCCCATCTATCAAAATCAACCACGTTGTGGATTTCTTTCACACTCAAGTTTAAAACAACTCCATTAAGACCAAAAGGTCAAATCATTCAAAATATCTCAAATATTCAACATCAACGTGCTTATAACACACACTTTCTCAAAAAAAACATAATTTCCAATGGGGATTCACGACCCAAATATCAAAATCATGATAAATATCGTTCAAGATTCATGTTTTATATCTCCACACATATAAATTCATCTTTCAAAATCATAAACATCAAGATTTCATAATAATCATCATAAGATATGGGTTCATGCTTCAAATTCATAAAAATCAAATAAAAATCATGCCTTTGTAAAGAAAATTATTTTTGGGCACAAGAACGAAAGAGAGTTCTTATTGAAAACCCCCACATACCTTGAATGATGAACTTTAGATCGATACTCATTTTTGAGATGTTAATCGTGCCTTTGAATAATGGTTCTTGGAGTTCTTGAACTAGAAACTTGGAATCATGAATAAATTTGCAGAATTAATGGTGAACTTTGGAGGTTCTTGAAGTTGGATGTAGGAGCTTGGGGTTTTCTTTTTGAGGGAATTTGATGAAATATAACATATAATGCTTCTAATAGGCTTTAATGGATTTTTGGTGAGGGAAAATGACCAAAACGCCCCTAAAAATCAAATAATTCTCGAATCTATCCTTTGGTGGACTGTTTTGATAGTTTGAAGTAGATCAACAATAACGTTTTACTCTGATATCCAAACTGGGTGAAACTAATTTCATTAGAAAGAGGACTCTCATATCTTTCCGTTGATATATAGTATCTCACCTATATCATTGTGTATGAGGAGTTATGATTATTTGAAGTTGACCCAAAAATTTACTTTTGATAGGCTGAAGTAGATCGACCATAACTTTTTGGTCCGATAGACAAATTAGATAAAACTAGATCATTATGTACAAGGAGTTATGATCGTTTAAAGTTGGAGCAAAAATACGCCAGGCCTCAGTACTTTTTCCTGCACGGTTTACTGTTCACTACTATTCATGGTTCGATCGGAATGTTCATAACTCGTCGTTCGGGTGTCCATTTTGGATGATCCACATATCGTTCGAAAGATTATTCGATACTCTACGCAATAGTGGGTCATAATCTAAGACATTCCACACAAAAAATTTATAATTCATTCTAGAAGATAGAACCCAACACGTTTACGCACAAAATTTCAATGAAAAATTTCCCGAGGTATTACATCATCCCCCCTTGGAAACATTCATCCTCGAATGACGCTAGACATGCCAAGATTAGATAGGGAATAGAGCATACAGTTGAAACCATTCGTAAGACTCATCACCACATCGTTTCTCACTCCGAATGCAACATAGAATGTATACATTCAAGAAACTACAGCCGAACACATAATAAATGACAGCTGAACTGCTGCAAGTTTTATCAAAAGTGCATGATTTAAGAAAGAACGGTACCTTCGGCTTGATCGGAGTTCGCGGAAAATAGGTGCGGGTACTTGGAGCGCATATCCGCCTCAGCTTCCCAAGTTGCACCCTCAACAGATTGGTTTCGCCACAACACCTTGGCCAAGGGAACTTCTTTGTTCCTTAGTCTTCGGACACTGAAATCAAGAATCTCAACAGGAATCTCGTCAAAAAAAAGATTTTCTTAAATGTCAGCACTCACAGAGGAATCCACTACCACAGCATCGCTAATATGCTTTCGAAGCACGGAGACATAGAATATTGGATTAACAGAGGACAACTCGGAAGGCAACTCGACCTCATAAGCTTCCTTACCAACACGGCTAAGAATTTTGTAAGGACCAACATAACGGGGACTAAGCTTCCCCTTCTTTCCGAATATCTTCACCCCCCTCATGGGTGAAATTTTCAGATACACTAGGTCACCAACTTCAAACTCAAGGTCTCTTCTTCTAAAATCCGCATATGACTTCTGACGACTCTGCGCAGTTTTCAACCTTTCCCTAATCAACTAAACTTTTTCCATAGCCTCAAATACTGAATTAGGACCACTCACAGCCGCTTCACCCACCTCGAACTAACCTATTGGTGATCTACACTTCCTCCTATATAAGGCTTCAAATGGAGCCATGCCAATACTAGAGTGAAAACTATTATTGTAAGCAAACTCTATCAACGGTAAGTGATCATCCCAACTTCCCTTAAAGTCAAGTGCACAAGCTCTCAACATATCCTCTATGGTCTGGATGGTCCGCTCAGCCTGACTATCGGTCTGCGGATGAAAAGCAGAACTCAAAAGCACTTGGGTACCAAGAACCTTCTGAAAAGCTTTCCGAAATTGTGAAGTGAACTGAGTACCCCTATCTGAAATGATAGACAAGGGAACTCCATGCAGTCTGACTAGCTCTCAGATATACAATCTAGCGTAATCCTCAGCAGTATATAAAGTATGAACAGGCAAGAAATGAGCAGACTTAGTCAACCTATCAACCACAACCCAAATGGAATCATGATGGCGTCGGGAAGGAGGTAAACTAATCACGAAGTCCATATTTATCTCTTCCAACTTCTAGGTGGGAATACTAAACTCTTGCATCATACCACTAGGTATTTGGTGTTCAACCTTAACCTGTTGGAATGTTGCAAACTTAGCTACAAACGCTGCTATATCTTTCTTCATGCCACTCCACCAATAGATTTCCTGCAAGTCTCGGTACATCTTGTTGGCACCAGGATAAATAGAATATCGCGCCTCGTGCGCTTCAGCCATAATCCTCTATCTCAGATCATCAATATTTGGGACACACAATATACCCTGTAATCTCAATACACCATCTCCCGCTTGGGAGAAAACCTCTACTTTTTGGTCCTTGACTGACTTCTTCAGTCTGACCAAATTAGCATCTAAGTATTGCTTTTCCTTCACTTCTGAAACCAAGGAGGATACGGAACTACTCTGAACCCCTATACTACCTTCAGCAGAGTCAAACAACCTAACCCCCAATCTAGCCAAACGATGTACATCACGAGCCAACTCTTTCTTACCTTCTACCACATGCGAAACACTACCCTTGGACACTCTACTTAGGGCATCCGCCATAACATTGGCCTTGCCCGGATGGTACAACACACACATATCATAGTCCTTTAACAATTCTAACCATCATCTCTGCCTAAGATTCAATTCTCTCTGGGTAAACACATACTACAGACTCTTATGATCAGTGAAAACATCAACATGTACACCATACAAATAGTGTCTCCAAATTTTCAAAGCAAACACACCAGCAGCCAACTCAAGGTCATGGGTAGGGTAATTTTTCTCATGGGGTTTCAACTGTCTAGAAGCATAAGCTATCACCTTACCCTTCTGCATCAATACGAAACCCAAACCAACTCTCGAAGCATCATAGTACACCACAAAACCATCAACACCATCAGGAAAAGTCAAAACAGGGGCTGAAGTGAGTTGAGTCTTCAACTCCTAAAAACTCTTCTCACAAGATTTGGACCACAAGAACTTCACTTTCTTTTGGGTTAACCGAGTCATAGGAGATGCTATAGAGGAGAAACCCTCAACAAAATAATGGTAATAGCCAGCTAAACCCAAGAAACTTCGGATATTAGTTGGAGAAATAGGTCTAGGCCAATTTCTAATAGCTTCGGTCTTTTGGGGATCAACTCTAATACCCTCGGAAGAAATGATATGACCCAGAAAAGCAACTGACCTTAGCCAAAACTCACACTTACTGAACTTGGCAAACAACTTGTGATCTCTAAGGGTTCGCAAGACATTTCAGAGATGATCAGAATGTTCATCCTCACTACGGGAATACACCAATATATCATTGATGAACACTATGACAAACATATCCAGATATGGTCTGAACACTCGATTCATGAGGTCCATGAAAACTGCTAGGGCATTAGTTAACCCGACAGACAAAACAAGAAACTCAAAATGGCCATAACGAGTTTGGAAAGCGGTTTTCGAGATGTCACACTCCCTAACTTTGAGTTGATGATAGCCGGAACGAAGGTCTATCTTTGAGAAATAACTTGCACCTTGCAATTGGTCAAAAAAATCATCTATTCTCGGAAGGAGGTACTTATTTTTTATGGTGACTTTATTCAGTTGGCAGTAATCAATGCACATACGCAACGAGCCATCTTTCTTTCTCACAAACAACACAGGAGTACCCCAAGGAGAAACACTGGGCCTTATGAAACCCTTATCTAGTAGATCTTTGAGTTGCTCTTTCAACTCTTTAAGTTCTGCAGGGGCCATACGGTAAGGAGGAATAGAAATGGGCTGAGTATCGAGAAGAAGATCAATCCCGAACTCTATCTCTCTATCAGGAGGTATCCTTGGGAGGTCATCCGGAAAGACATTCGAAAACTCATTGACGACGTTAACAGACTGGAGAGTTGGAGTCTCAGACTTAGTGTCTTTGACTCTAACCAAATGGTAAATACACCCCTTGGAAATAAGCTTTCTAGCTTTGAGGTAAGAGATAAAATACTCTTGGGTGACACAAAATTCCCAGACCACTCAAATACGGATGCACCCGAAAACTGAAACTTGACCACTCGGGTCCGACAATCAATAGAGGCATAAGAAGAATACAGCCAGTCCATACCCAGAATCATATCAAAATATACCATGTCTAACTCAATCAGATCAGCCAACAAGACTCTATAAAGAATGGTAACAGGACACTTTTATACACTTTCTGGGCAACAATCGAATCACCCACTGGGCTAGAAACTAGGATAGGATCAGGAATAATCTCAGGACTCATTTCAAAATTCACAGCAATCAAAGGTGTAACATATGAGAAACTGGATCCAGGATCAAACAAAGCATACACATCAAACTGAAATATACGAAGCATACCAGTAACAACATCGGGAGAGTCCTCCTATTCCAGGTAGGACGGTAAAGCATAGAATCTATTATGGCGGTGCCCGCCAACATTGCTAGAAGAGGCGCCCTGAGCTGGGGCTGGGTGAGTCGCTAGAACTGGAGCACTAACAGTCTGAGTCTAGGTCTGAGGGAAATAGTAACGATGCCCTTGTCCATTCTGTGGAAAATCTCTAACTCTGTGACCCATGTCACCACACCGAAAACAACCCCTCTTCTCACCCCAACACTCACCCGAATGATCCCTACCATACTTAGGACACAGGGTATGATTTGGCTTACTGCCAGCACTGTAATGGGACCTGGATGCTTATGACCTGCTACCTTGCTCCTTCCTACTTCTAGGAACAGGAGCACTAGCAGATGATGGTGTTGGCATAGATGAACGATCCTGATATTGAGGGCGACTCCCTCCCTATGATCTAGTTTGACTCTGTCCATACTTCTCGGACCTAGCTCTCTTTTTCCCTCTCATTCTATCCCTCTCCTTAATTTTGTCTGCCTCAATCTATTGGACATGAATCATCAGCCTAGAAAGATTTATCTCATTATTCAGCATAGCAGACCTACACTCCTTAACCATATAACTAGACACTCCAGTTACAAACTTACTCATACTAGCCCAATTATCAGCCACTAAATTAGGAGCATACTTGGCCAACTGATTGAACTTTAGAATGTACTCCCTAAAAGTCATAGAGCCCTGTCGCAGGTTCAAAAACTCTTCCACCTTTGCCTTTCTCATCTCTAAAGGGAAAAACCTATCCAGAAATGTATCCTGGAACTCTTGCCAAGTTGTAAGGACAACTCTCTCACCTCTACCTTTCCTCCAAGCAACAACCCAGTCATAAGTAAGGTCTTTCAACCTATACGCAGCCAACTCCACACTATGTTCCTCAGATACATACATCACCTGAGTAATCTTTCGCACCTCCTCTAAAAACAACTGTGGATCCTCATCAGACTTGGACCCATATAATTTTGGTGGATTCATCCACATGAATTAAAGGATCTTGACAGCAGCTGAATTACCTCCCTGCTGCTGTGGAGCTGGGGCCAGGTTGTCCTGAATATTTGCAGTAACAGCTTGGGCTAGCGCCTGAAAGGCTGCCCAAAATTCAGCATGAGACACATTTTCATTCAATGGGTCAGCGGGTTGAGGTTGCTGACCATCATTATTTCTTCTCGCTCGATGTGGAGGCATATTTCTGAAAGAGGAGAGCACGAATCAATAGAAGAGAGAGACATTTTAAGCACGATAGACTTCTAAAAGAAAGAATCATACTTTTTTCTAAAATGTCTTGTAGCCTCTTGCTCATAGATATGGCACGCTACACACCGATGATCAAGACTCTACTTAACGCGGCTTTTCAGACTCCCTAGGACACCTTAAAACCTTAGGCTTTGATACCAAGTTTGTAACGCCCCATAAAATAGGTCCCGAAGCGTCACACGGTGCTTGAAGCTACGAGTAGCCCCAAGCTAACCCTTTGAGCCATTTTCATTCAGTTCAACACAAATCAACAGGGTGTCCATAAATAACCCTCAAATATCAACAGAGTAATCATCATCCAAGAATAAAAGAATTTCAAAAAGATAACAAAATACGACTTATTAGTCAACTCCCAACATCTATACTAGTCTGACAAGACTCTAAGAAAATCAATAAAACCAGCGATCCATTGAGACATGCCCCAACTGACTCATACTCAGTTATCAAATGTAAATGATTCCGTGAAACCAACATCAGACATCACATCCTCAAAATATGAGGACTCACCACAACAGAGGATATAGAATAGCGTGCCTAAAGAATCCCTGTCGAACTTGGAACTGAGCACCTAAACCTATATTCTGAGAAAATGCAGCCCACATCCGAAGATGTAGGTCAGTACCATGGAAAGGAATCGAGTATATGGGGGTGTATGTAGTTATTTAAACATCATCATCATAAATATTTATAAGAAATATGCAGGATGTATGAAAGACTCACATAGCCCGAAGAAAATCATCATAATCATGAGAGGATGAAATAAGTATAATAACACATGTGAGTCATCATATAATTTGTCAATCACTTTCAGTTCATCAAGAATATCAATTCTCATAATGTAAATATCATTTAAATCTTTCAAAAGAATAACTTTCACAATTCCACTTTCAAATCACTTCACCATTCACCATAGATACAAGGAAACACACACACATTAGGAGATCCTATAACCGACATAAACCATGTGATCTATTTGGAGTCTAACGTACAACCCACGTTGGGGAGAGCCATTCTATCCTTGCCATCAGAGTAGGACTATCGATATCAAATCCACAAAAACTAGTGATCACTATATAAATCAGCCTCAGGCTCACTCCTACGGGGGCACGTAGTTCTAGGGAAGTAAGGTTGCTTTATACCTCTCACTCGGTGCTAAAGATTTCTCTCGGACTTAGCTCAGATCATTTCAAAGACAATCCATAACAAAACAATTTCAGTAATATATAAATATACATCGGGAGCCATCATTCTTCCCATCTATCAAAATCAACCACGTTGTGGATTTCTTTCTCACTCGAGTTCAAAACAACTCCATTAAGACCAAAAGGTCAAATCATTCAAAATATCTCAAATATTCAACATCAACATACTTATAACACACACTTTCTCAAAAAACATAATTTCCAATGGGGATTCGCAACCCAAATATCAAAATCATGATAAATATCGTTCAAGATTCATGCTTTATATCTCCACACATGTAAATTCATCTTTCAAAATCATAAAAATCAAGATTTCATAATAATCATCATAAGATATGAGTTCATGCTTCAAATTCGTAAAAATCAAATAAAAATCATGCATTTGTAAAGAAAGTTACTTTTGGGCACAAGAACGAAAGAGAGTTCTTGTTGAAAACCCCCACATACCTTGAATGATGAACTTTATATTGATACTCATTTTTGAGATGTTAATCGTACTTTTGAATGATGGTTCTTGGAGTTCTTGAACTAGGAACTTGGAATCTTGAATAAATGTGCAGAATTAATAGTGAACTTTGGAGGTTCTTAAAGTTGGATGTAGGAGCTTAGGGTTTTCTTTTTGAGAGAATTTGATGATGGATTTTGGGTGAGGAGGAATGACCAAAACGCCCCTATAAATTAAATAATTCTCGAATCTGTCCTTTGGTGGACTGTTTTTGATAGTTTGAAGTAGATCAACCATAACGTTTTACTCTGATATCCAAATTAGATGAAACTAATTTCATTAAAAAGAGGACTCTCATATATTTCTATTGATATATAGTATCTCACCCAGATCATTGTGTACGGGGAGTTATGATCGTTTGAAGTTGACCCAAAAATTTACTTTTGATAGACTGAAGTAGATCGACCTTAAATTTTTGCTCCGATAGACAAATTGGATGAAACCAATTTCATTGGAAAAAGGACTCACAGAGCTTTCCGTTGATATATAGTAGATCACCCAGATCATTATCTACAAGGAGTTATGATCGTTTAAAGTTGGAGCAAAAAAACGTCAGGCCTCAGTACTTTTTCCTGCACGTTTTACTGTTCACTACTATTCATGATTAGATAGGAATGTTCATAACTCATCGCTCGGGTGTCCGTTTTGGATGATCCATATATTTTTGAAAAGCTTATTCGATAATCTACGCAATGGTGGGTCATAATCTAAGATATTCCACACGAAAAATTTATAATTCATTCTAGAAGATAGAACCCAACACATTTACGCACAAAATTTCAACGAAAAATTTCTTAGGGTATTACACGCAGTATCATTTTTTTTTATGTATTTTGTTTGTTTATTTGTTGTTGATGTTGTTGGTGGGGCTAGCATTGTTGAAACTTGTGGTGTAGTGTTGTTGGTGGGTTTGGCATTGTTAAAATTTATGGTGTGGTGTGGTTTAGACGGTGGGTGATTCTTAGCTTAAAAATAGTGGAGTCCGAACTATCAACACAAGGAGTAAGGGAGAAAAAAATAAAAAGTTTAAAATGAATAAAAAGAGAAGAGTTGGTTACCAAAATTTAAAAAATATATGCTGAGTGGAAATTGAACTCAAGACCAAAAGAAATAAATAGCCTTAAGCACCCATAAACAACAACTAGTCTAACCAAACAACTCTTACTATGGGTGCTCACTGATTAGATTATATACGTTTTTTTCTTTATTTCCACATACATATATAAAGTTTGATACGAGTTTGGTCTATGCTCGCGCACTCGGAGGACTCCATGTGGGTCCGTCCCTTGTTGTTGATGGTGTTGGAACATAGGATGTATGCTTCTTTATAGTTGATAATGTTGTTAGAACAAATGTTGTTGTTTTCTTTGTTTTTGATGTTTTTTATTTGTTGTTTGTAGTTTATGTTGTTTTTGATGTTGCAACAGACGGAGCAACTGATGGAACAAATCAAACCACCAATAAGGCTACTATGTATTCCAACAGACTCCATATCTGACACAACAGACTCCACATCTGACGCAAACTATCCGGGATTTATGTGTTGTATCTGTTACTTAAATAATACTGGTGACTTTATCAATAAGTAAATTAGAAAAAAATGGATCTAAATTCAACATTTTATCTTTTTGTTGTATTTTCGAAAGATAAAGATTGGTAATCTGTTGCAAAATATATTCCACTTGTCAGATAACTTACAACATATGGACAATCTGTTGCAACAGATGGATATATCAATTTGCTTTTCCTTTAGCTTTGGTGTTTGTTGCAACTTGCTAGTCATCTGTTTATTCAATTTCATCGAGAGCAATAGATTTTTCTAAACACTTCTTAGCCAAACTCAATTTTTGCTCTTGGATTGCTTCTCTTTTTTTCTTTGCATTCTTCAAACTGGCCTCCAAATTTAATTTTTGCCCTCAATCCAATAGCAAAAATTTAGTTTGGTTGAAGGATGCAAAGAAAAAAATAGAAGCAATCCAAGAGCAAAAATTGAATTTAGCCAAGAAGTGTTTAGAAAAATCGATTGCTCTCGATGAAATTGAATAAACAGATGACTAGCAAGTTGCAACAGATGCCACAGCTAAAGGAAAAGCAAATTGATATATCCATCTATTGCAACAGATTATCCATATGTTGTAAGTTATCTGACAGGTAACTATATTTTGCAACAGATTACCAGTCTTTATCTTTCAAAAATACAATAAAAAGATAAAATGTTGTATTTAGATCCATTTTTTCTAATTTACTTATTAATAAAGTCACCAGTATTATTTAAGTAACACACACAACACATAAATCCCGCATAGTTTCAGCAATATTACATTAAATCCCGGATAGTTTGCTAATTACATTTTATCCCGGAATTTTGAATTGTGATACATATGTTAAGTAGTGATACATATATGGACTAGTAATACATATGTATATGTATCACTAGTATATACATATGTATACAGTAGTGATGCATATAGCATATGTATCACTAGTAAATATGAATCCGAGATTTTATGTAATTTTTTAAAACATTAAGGGATATTGTGTAATATGGTGTCTTAAATATGAGATTTGTGTAATTTTTCCTTTTAAGGGATATGAACAGTCGTGGCTTTTTGTTTGACTAAGTCCAGTCCCTTCCAATTCTCAATCATTTTATAAATAGGTCCCTCCAGCCTCCTCACTCACTCACTCTCACTCACTATCGTTCATTCTACTATACTTATAATACTAATATGTCAGATCCAGATTCGTACAAGAAGGTTCATATCGAGTCCTTGCAGGAACTTCAAAGACAGTTTGATGAACTCCAGAGGGATTTGGCTGACTTTCGAGCAAGGCTGAGGAGGGCTCTGCTGCTGCTGGATGAAAATTGTCAGGTTGACAATAATAATAGTAATAATAATAATAATAATAATTAGGTTATGTTTTTTCTTTCTTTTAGCGTATGTATTTTCCTTTTTATATCCGATCTACCTATAAAGGATTAAAAAAAATCCATGTATATGTTTGGTTTGTTTGGTTTGGTTTGGTCGATTTTGAATTTTTAATTCTTATTCAATATTTAATTATCATTCTATTTACTCCCTATTCAAAACATGTTGGCGGTTGGAGTTAGGGATGCGGTCATGATGAGAAATTCTCCTAAAAATGGTTCGTTAATAAATAATAAGGAACTAAATGATATTATAATCGTAAAAGAAAGATTATTTAATTTAAAAAAAGTAACATCATTGGATTAATTTAATTAAGATATATATATGATATGATTTTTAAGAAAAAAGTTAATGAATAGTCGTGTTGTGACTTTTGTGTAAACACATTCAACAAACAAACAAAAACAAAAAACGCTTTTGATGCATCAAATTCCTCATCTGTTGCGACTTATGAATCAGTTAGAAGATTAAAAAAAGCTCCTTAAATAGATGGTCGATTTATAGCAACAAATGGTATATCTGTTGAAACGGATGGGTTATCTGATGCAACAGATATACAATCTGTTGCCATAACTCAATTAAAAAAATGTTTAGTAAAGAAACGGAAAGATTAAGTCACCACCAGCTTTATTTAATTAAGTCATTTCTTTTCACAGAAAAGAATAAGGAAATAAATGATAAACACAATTTAAACCGTAAAAAACTCACCAGAAATATTCTTGTTTTTAAATCTTCTTTATTAATCTATACAATTAAAAAATCAAAAAATTTGGATGTCATGAAGATAATTTTTTTTTTAAAAGATATATATATATATATATATATATATATATATATATATATTATATGTTGCAACAGATATATTATATGATGCAACATATTAACTATTTATTGCAACGAATTATATATCTATTGTAATAGATGATTTATCTGATGCAACAGATATATAATCTGTTGTGCAACTCCGTGTAAAAAATAAACTGTTCCTGGAAAGAACTAATTATTTTAATAATTAGAAAGCGAAGCTTCAAGATGAAAAGTCATGACCTATCATAATATTACTTAATTTAATTAAGTCATAACTTTTTACAGTAATCAAGAATGTCATTAATAAATGGAGGTGAACAGTTGTGCCTTTAAATCTGCTTTATTAATTTATATAATTAAAAAGTCAGAAAATTTGGATGTCATGAAGATAATATATTTTTTTAAAAAAATATATATATTATATGTTGCAACAGATATATTATCTTATGCAACAGATTATCTATTTGTTGCAAATCATGATATATCTGTTGTAACAGATGATTTATCTGATGCAAAAAATATATTATCTGTTGTCCATCTCTGTGTAAAAAAAATGATTCCTGAAAAGAACTAATTATTAATAATAATAAAGCTAAAAAGTCATGACTTATCATAATATTGATTAATTTAATTCAGTCATAACTTCTTACAGTGATCAAGAATATCATTAATAAATGGAGGTGAACAGTTGTGCCTTTAAATCTGCTTTATTAATTTATATAATTAAAAAGTCAGAAAATTTGGATGTCATGAAGATAATATATTTTGTTAAAAAAATATATATATTATATGTTGCAACAGATATATTATCTGATGCAACATGTTATCTATTTATTGCAAATCATGATATATCTGTTGTAACAGATGATTTATCTGATGCAACAGATATATTATCTGTTGTCCAACTCGATGTAAAAAAATGATTCTTGAAAAGAACTAATTATTTTAATAATAAATCTGAAAAGCTATGACTTATCACAATATTGTTTAATTTAATTAAGTCATAACTTTTTACAGTAATCAAGAATGTCATTAATAAATGGAGGTAAACAGTTGTGCCTTTAAATCTGCTTGATTAATTAATAAAATTAAAAAGTCAGAAAATTTGAATGTCATGAAGATAATATATTTTTTTAAAAAAATATATATATTATATGTTGCAACAGATATATTATCTTATGCAACAGGTTATCTATTTGTTGCAAATTATGATATATCATTTAAAATACATGATTTCTCTGATGCAACAGATATATTATCTGTTGTCCAACTCAGTGTAAAAAAAATGGTACCTGGAAAGAACTAATTATTAATAATAATAAAGATAAAAAGTCATGACTTATCATAATATTGATTAATTTAATTAAGTCATAACTTTTTAGAGTAATCAAGAATGTCATTAATAAATGGAGGTGAACAGTTGTGCCTTTAAATCTGCTTTATTAATTTATATAATTAAAAAGTCTGAAAATTTGGATGTCATGAAGATAATATATTTTTAAAAAAATATATATATATTATATGTTGCAACAGATATATTATCTTATGCAACAGGTTATCTATTTGTTGCAAATCATGATATATCTGTTGTAACAGATGATTTATCTGATGCAAAAAATATATTATCTGTTGTCTATCTCTGTGTAAAAAAAAATGATTCCTGAAAAGAACTAATTATTATTAATAATAAAGCTAAAAAGTCATGACTTATCATAATATTGATTAATTTAATTCAGTCATAACTTCTTACAGTAATCAAGAATATCATTTATAAATGGAGGTGAACAGTTGTGCCTTTAAATCTGCTTTATTAATTTATATAATTAAAAATTCAGAATATTTGGATGTAATGAAGATAATATATTTTTTAAAATATATATATATATATATTTATATATATATATATATTATATGTTACAACAGATATATTATCTTATGCAACAGATTATCTATGTGTTCCAAATCATGATATATCTGTTGTAACAGAAAATTTATCTGATGCAACAAATATATTATTTGTTGTCCTATTCAGTGTAAAAAAAATGGTTCCTGGAAAGAACTAATTATTAATAATAATAAAGCTAAAAAGTCATGACTTATCATAATATTGATTAACTTAATTAAGTCATAACTTCTTATAGTAATCAAGAATGTCATTAATAAATGGAGGTGAACAGTTGTGCCTTTAAATCTGCTTTATTAATTTATATAATTAAAAAGTAAAAAAATTTGAATGTCATAAAGATAATATATTTTTTGTAAAAAAATATATATTATATGTTGCAACAGATATATTATCTGATGCAACAGGTTATCTATTTGTTGCAACGGATGATATATCTGTTGTAACAGATGATTTATCTATTGCAATAGATATATAATCTATTGTCCAACTCGATGTAAAAAAAAACGGTTCCTGAAAAGAACTAATTATTTTAATAATAAATCTGAAAAGCTATGACTTATCACAATATTGTTTAATTTAATTAAGTCATAACTTCTTACAGTAATCAAGAATGTCATTAATAAATGGAGGCGAACAGTTGTGTCTTTAAATCTGCTTTATTAATTTATATAATTAAAAAGTCAAAAAATTTGGATGCCATAAAGATAATATATTTTTTTAAAAAAATATATATATTATATGTTGCAACAGATATATTATCTGATGTAACATGTTATCTATTTGTTGCAAATCATGATATACCTGTTGTAACAGATGATTCATCTGATACAACAGATATATAATTTGTTGTCCAACTCGGTGTAAAAAAAAAGGTTCCTGGAAAGAACTAATTATTTTAATAATAAATCTGAAAAGTCATGACTTATCACAATATTATTTAATTTAATTAAGTCATAACTTCTTACGGTAATCAAGAATGTCATTAATAAATGGAGGTGAACAGTTGTGCCTTTAAATCTGCTTTATTAATTTATATAATTAAAAAGTCAGAAAATTTGGATGTCATGAAGATAATATATTTTTTTAAATATATATATATATATATTATATGTTGCAACAGATATATTATCTGATGCAACAAGTTATCTATTTGTTTCAAATCATGATATATCTGTTGTAACAGATGATTTATCTGATGCAACAGATATATTATCTGTTGCCTAAAACAGTGTAAAAACGATTCCTGGAAAGAACTAATTATTAATAATAATAAAACTAAAAAGTCATGACTTATCACAATATTGATTAATTTAATTAAGTCATAACTTCTTACACTAATCAAGAACGTCATTAATAAATGGAGGTGAACAGTTGTGAATTTTTGCCTAAATCATTCAAGTTCAATCCTCTATAAATAGGTCTCTCCTTACTCAATCGTTTGTTCTACTATACACTATTTATTCCTCGCTCTTGTTAGACTTTCAACTACTTTCCCTTCAAGGACTTGATAGCTTTTTCCTGTCTCTGGTAAGTTTTTTTCTTGATTATTGTGTAAATATGCGTTGTATTACATTACATTCGAATTCTTTCTTTTCTTTACTTTTGTGTTTATGTGTGTGTTTTGTCAACTTATGGATTTTTTAGATATGGCTGATCCTGTGTGGGATGTCGCTATTTTATGAGACGCCATGAGGGAACTGCAGAAGAAGGTTCATGACCTATATTGGGAGTTGACCGCCGTCAGAGTAAGGATGCTGCAGGAGATCCGCAGGCTGCGGAGGGCGCTGCTGCTGCCCTTTGAAGATTACCCGGCTGGCCATACAAATAATAATTATGTTAATAGTAATGATAATAATAATTAATCTTTTTTCTGTTATCTATGTAATTTTTTTTTTGTTTTATAAAAAATTATGTTTGATGCACTTGACTCTTTATTTCTTATTTAATTTTCGTGTTGTCTGTTTCTATTTCTTAACGAATGGCATGTCTACAATTAAGGAATAATTTGATTCCAGTATCAATAGCAAGAACATATGAGTTATTTGTTAGGTTTTGTGTGTGACAGGAGCTGTATTTTGTTGTACGAAACATATTAGTAATCTCATGAAACAGATTATTTATCTGTTGAAACAAATTACTAATCTAGTACAACAGAAGACGTTGTGACCAAGTAAGTATTCCTTTAGGATAAAAATACATGAAAACACATCCTTTTGCAAGATAAATACAAAGAGAATATAATAATTTATATAAATAAATAAGACAAAGAAACGTTATTTTAAGAATAGAACAAAGACTAATAAATCAAATAGAAATATTAGAAACTACAAAATTACCAGAAGCAATCATTATTTCAGACTTTATAAATTTTGTAAATTGCATAAATCATATAAGTTTGCTAAAGTGTAGATTAGAAAGTATTAGATATTGTATAAACTATAGGAATTTTAGAATACAAACAGCTAGAAAACAGTGTAACATTACACCCTCTTTAGGATAAAGAAGAACAGTAGTATAAAAATAGATAATTTAAAGAAGCTAGAATATTTAGATCTAACAATCACAGTTGAAAAGAAATACAGACGTTTAAAAGATAATTCCCTTATTAGATGTAATTTTAATAACAGAGAACATGCTTTACATGGAGAAAATCCACAATTAAATATTATTACAGATTTTATAATAAACCTAGGAGAAAAGACTCAATGAGAAAATACAAAAATATTAAAAACTATAGAGATATTAGAAGACGTGCAAAACAAACAAAAGAAATTGTTAGATAAAATAGAATTAAATTTTGATTGCTTAAAGAACCAACAAGAAGAATTAGAAAAGAAATTCAAAGATTTAATTAATAAAGACAAAGGTAATTTGAAAAATCTTTAAATAAGGCTAGTATTACAAGAAGTACAAAAGGAAATTAATAAAATAAAAAACATAATACTCTCATGAATGATATACTAGTTTTGCAGTTTTTGGATTTTTGATTGTTTTTTAAATTTTTATACCCTCTTCATCTCTTTCTCTTCAGTTTTAGGTATTTTTGTAAAATCATCTTTAATCACACCTTGGGAGAATAACAACAGTCCTTTTTTCAATCTTCTTCAAACTTTTCAAATCCCTAAGAATTTACAGATTAATCCATCGTTATTGCTAAAACACTGAGAGAGTAACCGTATACTGAGGGTATTTTTATAAGTGATTTACAAATTTTATAAGATCAGGAAAACTATCGGAAAACCGCCAGTGATCCAGATCTTAATAATAAAAGAAGAAAAATATAAACTTAATTAATTCAAACATAATTTACAAACTTGGGAGAAAATTACAAGGACCTATGTAACTGCTACTTACATGTCTTAAGGAAGAAGTGAGGTTTCCCTTTCGGGAGTCCCCTGAAGACTTGACAGCTACCTGAAAATGAAGAACTAAGAAAACTTTTCACACTCTTAACATACTTTTTTTTTTGAAGTAACTTACAAACTTTGAAAACTAAGAACTTTAAGAAAAGCTAAGAACTTTATGAAAACTTTCTCACTCTTGATTTTTTCTCTTTCTTTGGTACACCTTTTGAAGTCATATTTTAGGTGCTATTTATAGGCATTTTTTGGACTTTAAATCCTTTATAAAATATGCTTAAGAAGACTTTTTGCAAGACTTTGCAAGTTGGGTGGGTCCGGCGGCTCTTAACTCTTGTCTATCCATTTATTTATCTGATATTGCATACGTCTGTAATTTTATCTTTTGTAGATATCGTCATTGCTTACGTATCCAAATTATATAAAGCCTCTGAGTCAAACTCCATTCCTGAATCGTCGTCTGCGTTTGGGTCTTGGGCAAATTGATTCATGGCTGGGTTGTATTCTTGTTCATATTCATCACTGTCTATGTCTGATAATCTTAGTCTTATTCCAGTTCTTGTCTCTTCTCTTGGAATTAAAGAAATTTTGGGTCTTTGTTCTGGTAGTTCTAGATTCATAGATATCTCCTTAGGCGATTGTTCTACTAACAACATTTTTATTGAGTCTGCTATTATTTTTTCTATATTTCTTTTTTCATTTTTCATTTTTCATTTTTCTTAATGAAAATCCCTTCTTATTCTGAGAAGAACTTCCTTCATCTATTGTTTAAGTACCTCTATTTTTAAAACTACCTGGGAGTATTCTCCCTACACTTTTTGGCAAAGTGTCAGCCATTAATGGATTTGATGAGTCTTTACTAGCTACCGTTTGAGCTGGACTAGCTGTATCATTACCCGATACAGTGGGTCTTGCTACATTTATTGGGGAATGCACACCCATTAACGGATTTGAGAAGTCTTTACCAGCTACCTTTTGAGCTGGACTAGCTATATCATTACCCGATACAGTGGGTTTTTTCCTTTTTAAAGAAGATAGAGAACTCTTTGGCTGGGTCTCATAAATTGGCTAAGTCTGTTGTGAAAGTTCAAAATGAAGGATTTTTATACGGTCTTGTAAAATACTTATATGCTCTAATATATGTCCTTTTTCTTTTACAAGGTTTTCATTATCTTGTTACAAAATTTCATTGGCTTTATTTATTCTTTGAAAAGCTTCGGTTATAGAGGAACAATGATTACAAAATATAATTTTATCTGTGTCTTTGTTAATATTATATTGAGGAATTTTTTTGTTTCTGGTCTTAAAGCTGGAGTAATAAAATAATTTGGTCCCAGATTTCTCCGGGCATAGTCTAGATTCTCTGAGAGGTCATAAAAACCTTTATAAAGAGGTGTTCTATAATCTTTTATGGAGTCCATTACCTCTATCCAAGTCTGGAACACTCCTTGCTGCTGTTCTCTGAGAACAACATAGAATTTAAACTTGTTAGTAGTATTTTTTCAGTAAAATAGTAACTTAATGCATTTAGAACTGAAATAAAATGATTAAAGTCACTTCTATTATAAGTTATCCATAAATTGTCAAGTAGACATATCTGCGGCTTATCCACTTGTACGTCTGACTTTCGTCTGAAAGTTAAGTTGGATGGTTCGTAACATACCAAGTTGCGGGGTTAAAAAATTATTCTATCTAATTTTGGTTGTTCTACCATCGTAAGTGGTCTGAAATAAGTGTTGCTCATTAGTGTCTTTAGATATTCTTGGGATGATGAGGCTTCTGTCTTGCCTTTTCCTTTTCCTGTATTCATACTGAAACAAAAATCATTAGTTGTCTTCTTTAATTATTCTACTTAGTTGATCTGCTAAGTTATTATATTTTCCTTTAATATGTTCTAAAACAATATTATAAATTGAAGTAGCATATAGGAAATTTAACCATCTCCTTTTACTACTATTCTTATCCTTTATCTTCTGATAAAACTTTACTATAGCCTCGCAGTCTGTCCTTACTAATATTTCGGGCTTATTTAATGTATAAAGTTTAAAACTATTTAAACCATAAATTACTGCTAGTGTCTCCGCAACTATGCTATTTAGTTTTCCCTTTTCTTTATATTTTCCACTTGAATAAGTGCAAATTTTTTCATCTTTTTTATCACTGTATTTATTGGCTTTTGCCTTTAATACTTCTCCCCATCCCAAAAGGCTTCCATCTATCTCGACTATTAAATAATTTGTTTCAAAAGGTAATGTTAAGTCTAGGATGTCTTGTATCATGTTTTTAAGTTGTTGGACTAGTTTTATGTTTTCAGTATTGAAGGATTTTTGACCTGTAGATCCTGTTTTAGAGTATAGTGGTCCTACTACTTTTCCTAAATCTTTTATAAAAGCTCTAGCATAATTTAATAATCCTAAGAATTTTTGTAAATCTTTAGTTTTGTCTAACTTATCTGGCATTTCTAAGACTTTTTTAGCTATGTGTGGTTGTAATTTTATTCAACCATCTCCAATAACTACTCCTAAAAAATTAATACTATTTTTACATAATTCCATTTTCTTTCTACTTATTATTATTCCATTATCTACAAATAATTTAAAGGCTTGTTGTAAATGTCCTAAATGTTCTCTCATATTATTACTAAAAACTAAAATATCATCTACATAAACTAATACAAAATTTTTATAGTCTCTAAAAATACTATCCATTTTTCTTTAAAAATTTGGAGGAGCCGTCTTTAATCCAAAAGGCATGACCAGTCATTCAAAATATCCTTCTGGACATGTGAAAAATGTCAATTCTATACTATCTTCATGCATTTTCATCTGCCAATATCCAGATTTACAATCAAATTTACTAAATATTTTTCCTCCTTGTATTCTATTTATCAATTCTGTTTTATCTAGTAACTTATATCCATCCATCACAGTATTATCATTTAGTCTTTTGTAATTTATTATCATTCTAGTTTTTCCTCTCACTATTTCACTATGGTTTCTTACTATGAAAGCTGCTGACCTATGTCTTGCTATAGATCTTCTAACTACTCCTAATTCTAGTAGCTCTTTTATTTGTATTTCAAAGTATTTAAGGTCTTCATTTGTAGCTTCTATAGATGTTGTTTTTAAAGTATATTCTGGATTAATTATTTCTAATTTGCAGGTAATTTGATTGAAGTCCCAATGTTACAATGGTTTTTCTCCGATTATTTCTAGCTTATCTAGGATTTGTATTATTTTTTTTAAGTCTTTTTGATCTTTTATTATTCCTATCTTTTGTATACCTTTCTTAAAATTGTAAAATTCTGTATCCATTTCTATTAAAATATAGTCTTTTTCTATTTCTTCTAGTACTAATAAATCTTATAATTCTTCATACATTGTTGCCTTTTTATTATCATTACATGTACAATTTTCTCCTTTATCACATTTTAGTGATATTTTGGGTTTTATTTGGTTATCTAAGCTTTTCTCTGGCTTATCCTTAAGAAGACGATATTTAGTTAAAGTAGGTTGTGTCTGTACTAGTGAGTGAGTGATATTACTGGCGAATATTACCCAATTTTTTTGTAACTAGACATCCTCCATTATTTTGTACCATAAAATCTAATCCTAACACAAAGTCTACTTTTATGTTTAAATCTCTAACTAGTATTTCACTAAGTGCATATGATGGTTGGTTGAATTTTTCACAAGTATTAATAAAACTTATTTTTGCTTTTGGTATATAGTCTGTATAGGTATTATATGTTCCATCCATTTGCATGGATTCTTGAGGTTTTGACAATTTTTTAATTAGTTTTGCTGATAAAATTCTGCTATTTAAAATGCTCCTTGTACATCCTGAATCAACTATAGCTAAAGTCTCGAACTCATAGTCTTGAATTTTTATTCTCGCTAAAACCTTGATTGTACTGATTTTCTTTTCTTCATTACATACCATTCCTTCAAATGGTACATTCATTGATTTTTTATTATTTTCAACAGATGTATTTAATAATTCTACCTCTACTAAGTTTTTTTCTTTAATTATATTTTTACTGTATATTCTTATTTCTAGTCTTTTTAGTCTTTCTTCTAATTCTAATATTCTATCTTCTGTTGTTCTGGTTATTGGTTCCTTGTAAAATTTATTTAAATTATAGTTTGATTTTGGAGTTTCTAAGATTTCTGATGCTTTCTCTATACATTTTATGCATGCTTCCTTATAACATTTCCTACATTTTGCCCTTTTATTTTTACTTGGAAACCATTTACAAAAATAACATTGATTACTGTGTAATCTTTTTCCTTCTTCAAATTCGTGTTCACATTCTTCTATCAGATTTACTAAATCATAATAGTCTGTGACTAAGTGAAAGTCTGTGTTATTGACTAAGTGATAGTCTGTGTTTGTTCTTTCTAGTCCTATTTCATTTATAAAGTCGTCTTCTCTAGAGTCTGAAGAATCAGAATTATTCTTTTCTTCTTCAAAAACTTCCATGCTTCTGATAGAGTATGTACTTTCATTATCTAACATATATTCATCTACATTTATCAAATTCTCATTTACATCCTCTATTAATTGTGCATTTCTAGATCTATTATTATTTCTTTTTGGACAAGTATTTGCTAAATGCTCTATACTTCCACAAGTAAAACATTCTAATTTATTCTTATAGGTTCTACTAGTGTTATATTTTCTCGCATGTTTATTCTTATCGAAGTATGGTTTTCTCGCATTTGATCTCCTCAAGTAATATTTCTTCCTAGGGTGATAGTCTTTTTGATATGTCTTTTTATATTTTTTCTTTTTATAATCTTGGTCATAATGTTGAGTAGTATATACGGTCTTACAAAAATCTGCATCACTTCTTTTTAATTGTTTTTGTATCTATATATTTGTACATTTTTCTTGTAATATATCCATTACCTGTTGTATTCTTTGTTCTATTGACCATGGATTGTTTGGGTTTTGTATTACTCCTTCTCTTTTAGACCATTTTTCTTCTATCTCTCTTCCTAAAGCTCCTGATAATTTATTAAATAATCTAGCTCCTAGAGTCTAATCAAATGAGTTTCCACTAATTGTACAATAATAAAAGTAATCATTTAAAAATTCTTTAATTCTTGACCAATGATTAAATATTTAATTGTTCTAAATTTATTAAAGCTCTTTGTTGTAACACTACCAATCCACTATTGGGATCCTGGCCAGTTAGTAGAGTATGTACTTTGGTTACAAAATTGTATGAATTTGAGCCTAGTTCTACTAATTCTTGAAAGTCTTGTGGGAATATTATTTTATAAGCTTCCCAAAGTGATTTAGTACTTTCTCCTAGAAATGTTTCTAAATATCTATACATAATTTCTGCATCTGGTTCTTGATTACCCTGTATGTGTTGTATGTAGTCTGCTATAACTACATTTTTCCATATGTCTATTACAAGATTCCATGCTTGAGGGTTATGGGCTGGCAAGTTTAAAATTTTTCCTTTATTACTTCCTTCTTGTAATCTAATGGGTTCTTCTATTGACATTCTTTTTCCTCTAGGTTTTATATCTTGTTCTGTTAGAGTGTTTGGGTCTGTTCTAAATACTCTATGTCTTGGTAAATTTTCTGTTGTTAATGGTACGTTTTGCATACCGGTTGTTCCTTGGAAAGGGCTTGAGGAACTTGCTGCGCTTTCCATAAATTCCTTTATACTTTCTTCTATACTATAAATTGATTCTTCGTCTTCACTTTTTAGTTCCTTTTTTTGTGTATAACCATAATTATCTGTTCTTAATTCACATTTTATAAAATGTTCTTTCATTTGTTCAAGTTTTAAATTCCTTAATTTACAACCTGTAAATTTAAATATGTTATTGCTATTTATTTCATATAGAGCTTCTGCTTTTATTATAAGTAAATTATTTCCATTATTCATTTCTTCATATCCTTTAGTTTGTAAACCTATTTTAATATGCTTTTTGAATTCTAAGGTATTTATCATATAATCTGGACTACAATAAATAAGTCCTCCATTATTAATCATGTCTACTTTAGTTATTCCTATTATAGATCTTTCAGTGTCTGACCATCTATTATCATATATTGTGATTAATACTTTAGTTCCTAAATTTTTTCTAGTTAAACCTTTTATGCCTATCACTATTAATTCCATGTGCATAAGATTCATGTCTAATTTTATGATTTCTTTTAAAGAATCTGAGCTTATTAAATTTATGCTACAACTATTTTCTCCGATAACTCACATCTGTTTTTCTCTATAATGCCTATATAGTTGTGCTCTT
Organism: Capsicum baccatum var. pendulum; assembly: GCA_030864225.1. Classification (NCBI taxonomy): domain Eukaryota; kingdom Viridiplantae; phylum Streptophyta; class Magnoliopsida; order Solanales; family Solanaceae; genus Capsicum; species Capsicum baccatum. The sequence goes on from CM061554.1 coordinate 159,478,305, forward strand.
GAAAATATTCCTTCATTATATAATGTTCTTGCATTTAACAATTTTAATTTATTTTGTTGGAATAATTGTATTTCTTTATCTACGTCTATTACCTCTTCTAACTATTGTCTTACCGTCATTCTTGGTTTATTTATTATTTTTGATAGCACATTATTTGCTAAACTGTTTTGTGTAAAACTTGATCTTTGTCTACTTAGGGATGCTGAAAAAAGGTTCATGATTTTGGCTTAGTTTGTATAGCTATTTTAGCTTCTTTTAATTCTTTTTGAGGGGTTACTTCTATCCTTTTTAGTTGTTCTATTAATTCTTTTATATTTTTATCTTGACTGTCTTTTTATTTTTATTTTTCTAGGGTTTCTTTTTCTAGGTTCTTATTTAATTCTAATAGTAACAAAATTATAATATTATTTTATTTTATGATTAACGAGTCTGCTTTTTCCTGGGGTTGATGGTTTGATAATCATTCGGGATTTGGTTGGATTTGTGTTGCCTTTTGTAATATTGCTAGATAAAGTTCATCTTGAAGTATATCATTCATGAGAGTATTATGTTTTTTATTTTATTAATTTCTTTTTGTACTTCTTGTAATACTAGCCTTATTTCAAAAATTTTCAAATTACCTTTGTCTTTATTAATTAAATCTTTGAATTTCTTTTCTAATTCTGCTTGTTGGGTCTTTAAGAAATCAAAATTTTATTTTATTTTATCTAACAATTTCTTTTGTTTGTTTTGCAGGTCTTCTAATATCTCTAGAGTTTTTAATATTTTTGTATTTTCTTGTTGAGTCTTTTCTCCTAGGTTTATTATAAAATCTGTAATAGTATTTAGTTGTGGATTTTCTCCATGTAAAGCATGTTCTTCGTTATTAAAATTACATCTAATAAGATAATTATTTTTTAAACGTCTGTATTTCTTTTCAACTGAGATTGTTAGATCTAAATATTCTATCTTCTTTAAATTATCTATTTTTATACTACTGTTCTTCTTTATCCTAAAGAGCGTGTAATGTTACTACACTGTTTTCTAGCTGTTTGTATTCTAAAATTCCTATAGTTTATACAATATCTAATACTTTCTAATCTACACTTTAGCAAACTTATATGATTTATGCAATTTACTAAATTTATAAAGTCTGAAATAATGATTGCTTCTGGTAATTCTGTAGTTTCTAACATTTCTATTTGATTTATTAGTCTTTGTTCTATTCTTAAACTATTGTTTCTTTGTCTTATTTCTTTATATAAATGATTATATTCTCTTTGTATTTCTCTCGCAAAAGGATATGTTTTCATGTATTTTTATCCTAAAGGAATACTTACTTGGTCACAACGTCTTCTATAATAGCTTATTCTTCTATTATGGTTAAACATGTCAATACGAGTTCCCTATAATTCCCAACTTCTTTCACTTACATATTCTTTGAATAATTCTGATTGTAAAGTGTCTATACATTTTAATAAATCTAAATAAATACTTAAAAATATTTCTAGCTCTTCTTTCTCTGCCTTTTATTTTATTTCTTTGTATAAAAACCAATATCTATGTCGTATATTATTAGCGAAAGGATGTCTTTTCATTTATTATTTTTTCTAAACTTAAGATGTTTTATTAAATGATATTCTAATTCAGATATTGTAGTAATTAGTTTATCTAAGGTTATAGGGTCTTCTTTTGTGGTATTAAGTCTTTTATATTCTATTTATAAACAATACAAATTATTTTTGATTTCTTTTAATGTTTTTGTATTTTTAGGTGGTATATTCATTAAGCCAAATAAAAAGGATGCATATCTCTTAAAATCTTATCTACCCAAAGCTCGTGGTTAATATAAGTTATTTGTTCTCTAATTTTTCTTAGTCTATTATCTACTTTTTCTAGTTCAGTCCAGGCTTCTTCTTAGATATTGGAGAAAGTTCAAATAATTTTATACTTAATTGCCTTTGTTCCAATAAGACGTTATACAATTTTTTAAGTTGTTCTTTTAAACTTATCCGAGACCAATAATATTCTGAATCTAATATTATTAAACGCTCGTAGGGTCTAGGCTTTCTTTTTTGTGTTCTTGAATAATTTATATAATAAAGTCTCCTAGAATCTTACGGCTTTGATACCAATAATAAGCAGGTAGTAGGATATAGTAAGTGGATATATATATAATAAGCAGGTAGTAAGATATAATAAGAAGATATATATATAAATAATAAACAGATATATATATATATATATATATATATATATATATATATATATATATATATATATATATATATATATATAATAAGCAGGTAGTTGGATATAGTAAGTGGATATATATATATAATAAGCAGGTAGTAAGATATAATAAGCATATATATATATATAAATAATAAACAAATATATATATATATATATATATATATATATATAATAAATTCAGATCCAACAAACTCAACTAAAAATTCAAAGCTGATTCCGTTCATTGAAAAATTTTCGTTTATCAAAGAAAAATTATCGGTGTAAATAATCGCATTGACGATATGAATGGAGTGACGAAATGCAGTTTATGCCACTCCAAATTGGCGATTTTGCCTGATAAAATACCGATTTCGTAAGCATATAATCCTTATTGGAGTGATGTATCAGTGAAAACTTGCATTTTAATGTATTTTTAATTGTCAATTATTGTGTTTTGATCGATTTACAAGTATAATTTTTTTTATTTTATAGGTTTATGAGTATATATATATTATATTATATTATATTATATTATATTATATTATATTATATTATATTATATTATATTATATTATATTATATTATATTATATTATATTATATTATATTATATTATATTATATTATATTATATTATATTATATTATATTATATTATATTATATTATGTTGTGGTGGTGGGTAGGGGGGAGATTGGCAATTGGAGATAAGGGGAAAGAGAAAGGGGCAAATGAGCAGCTACAGAGAGGGAGGGGTTGAAGAAGCAGCGGATGGAAAATTGCAGAAGAGGAGAAAAAAGGTAGGGAATGGGGGCGGATGAGCAACTACAAGGGGGAGGAAGGGGGAGGGGGAGAATAAAAATAGCAGGGGAGGGACAATTGCAGATGAGGGAAAAGGGGGGTGGGGTGGGGGGGGATGAGCAGCTGGAGGAGTGGGGTGAAGAAGAAAGATCGTAGGGGAAGGGGGTGTAATGCATTCTTTGTTGCGAGAGTGATATTATATCCTGGGCAAAATTCAGAAATAACATACTTATCCCCTTAATTATGAGTTTCATAGCAACAGTTTCATAATTATATAATATAGCAAGTTGTATTTTGTATTTTTGCAAACTGTTGCTACAAAAATACAAATACATATTATTTTTACTGCCCTTATGATCAATATGCATTTTGTATTTTTGCAAACTGCTACTACAAAAATACAAATACATATGCTACAAAATGTAATTTGATAAAAATATTGTTATTTAATACTTAAGTGTGCTACTTTATTTATTTTTTCCTTATATCTTTAGGGTGATATTTAATTCACTTGAAAGTTATTTAATGAGATAAATAATTATCCATAAAGTTAAAGTGCTAAAGTGAGTTGTGACTAGAAGTTGAGGAGTGAAAGGATGTATAATCCCTCCGTTTGATTTTACTTGTCACTATTCGAGTTGAAAAAAATAAAATTAATTAATTATATAATTATTTTATCATAATATTTCTATTAAATGATGCTTATATTATATTTTGAAATTAATTTAGTAAAAAAGCAACAAATATTAAGATAAAATAAAAAAATGTTGTATTCCAATGATATATAAAAAATAATAAGTAAAAAAAAAAATTTAACTAGAACATTAGTGATAAGTAAAATCGAATGGAGGGAGTAAAACAATATATACCCGTCCCCAAAGCACCTCAATTTAAACCTTTCTCACGTCACTTGATACATGTGATATAGCCATTGAAGAAGATTAAAAAGAGCCTTACGGTACTCCTTTGGATTGTTGAACGTGATTAACAGATCACATCTTCCTCAACCAATCAACGTATACTGATTATGATTTGGATCATCTCTCGGAGTCAATGGAGAGGCAACTCTATTCTACACTTCATCAAGATCTATTTCTCGAAGAAGACGAGGAAAGTACTACCAAATGGGAGAAATATGTGGAAGAAGTACAAGACGTCGTGGGGTACAAATTCAAGAACATTAATTTGTTACATCAAGCTTTTACACATTCTTCCTTCCATCATCAAGAAGAAAAGTGCGAATCATATGAAAGGCTTGAATATGTGGGTGATTCTGTGCTAAACTTGCTGATAGCATAAGAGCATTATTTTCTACATCCTGATTTGCCTCCGGGAAAGTTGACTAGGCTGCGTTCGGCTAACGTGGATACAGAAAAACTCGCAAGGGTAGCCGTCAAATATGACTTTCATAAGTATTTACGGCACAACAAACCTCTACTCAAGGGCCAAGTAAGTCATAGGAAAAAATAATTTTTGTTTTGTTTGTTTATTATTTTCTCTATCTATATATCTCAATTTGCCTGATAGGTATGAAATTGCTATGTTTTTATCATGAATTATTTTTTATATGCATTTTAAATTATTAATATTGTGATTTATAGTATTTTATTTAGTGTAATTTTTAAATATGTTAAGAGGAGTCTTGAATGAATTAATAAAGCAGAGTAAATCGGTTTGCAATACTAACATGTGTTGTGGTGTAGTGGATGAAGCTGCAGAGGTCGAGGGTTCGATCATAGGTACAGAGATAATTGAGCGTTGGCACCTTAAAATGCCCTGCAACTTGTGATTTGGATTAGTCGGCCCTTCAATGTGGACACCGAACACCCTCTGCAACTCGTGATTTGGATTAGTCAGCCCTTCAATGCGGACACCGAACAGCCGATGAAAAAATTAAAAAAAAAAAAAAAGGTTTGCAATAAACCCTTGGTTCTCTGCCCTTTTTCCGGAACCCGGGATGCATGTTTTGTTTTAAATATGTAAGTTTTTCTCAAAAAAAAAACATAAAAATTCTATGTTCCACCTAATGGTAAAAGTTTAAGAAAATTGATTCTCCAAACGGTCAAAGATAGAATATGTTTTAGTTTGGGGAATTTCTCTTTACTGTTCAGTTGTTTGGTTTTTTGATTTTCCAAAATTTCGAAAGAAAAAAAAATTAAGAATGAATTGAAAATTAAGGTTGAGTATATAAGTAGTAGACCTATTACTTGAAAAGAAAATATTTTATTTTTAAGAAATTTACTCTGACCATATTTGCAATTGTAGAAATGGTTTATGAATGCTTTTATATTTTGGGAGTTGTGACTCATCAAAAGGCTAACTTTTTTTTTTTATGTTTTTCTTGTGGAGAGGCGTGGATACGGTAGTTAGGACTTAGGAGAGAAGGGGTGGAAAATTGAATACGTATTTAATTATACTTCCTCCTGTTTAAAATACTAACTGATCTTTCAGATTTGGGTACATAAGTTAAAGAAATTTACTTATTCCTAAATATTAAGAGGAATTTTAACTAAAACATCTTAGTTACCCCCTTGATTCAGAATTACTTGTCGCTAGTGTTCTAATTGAACTTCAATTTTACTTGTCATTTTTTATATATTAAAAAAAGTCATGCAACTTTTTTTTTTCTTCATATTTTATCTTTAATATTAATTATTTATTTTCTAAATTAATTTCAAGACACAAAGTAACGATCAATTAATATGGGTATTACAATAAAATAATCATATTAACAATTATTTCTTAATGGATATACCAAGTCAAACTGTGACAAGTAAAAGGGTATGAATGAAGTATTGTTTTTTTAAATTGACATAATCATCATGGGGTTAGAATGTGTTTAAGGACAAATTTGAAAAAACCAAGATTCTTCTTAATTTTGTGACATACTCCAACCAATGAGTTACTAAAGGTGATTTCTGGTATAAACTTCGAAAATTGATTTAGGGTTGTTAATAAACTTTGTGATAGACGTCTGGTTTCTATACATATTGGATTTTGGACATAATCGCGTAAACAACTGCTTTTTTTTTTTTGGGCATTGGTTTCTAAGAAATGTTCAATACTAAACCCCAGAAGTAAAATCTGGGTTTAGCTGATCCATAGATTGATAGACTATTTGGGGTAGCTTCTAGAAAGTTCTAAATGTTTATTTTAGAAAACTAAGGTATTTGGTCGATGTTTTTAGAAAAAATGAATGTTTTTAGCTACTAACAAAAGTGGTATGAATAATAGTTTATCTCCGGAAGCACTTTTGATACATTGCCCAAGCACAAAATGGTGCTTAAAAATAAGAATATATGTTGAAGTAAGTAGATAATGAAAACTTGACCATTCAAGACTCAATTTTATAAAAATATACTGAATAAATTATTGTTATTGATCCGGTCTATATATGCCATATATTAAAAGGAAAAAAAAATACTTCAAGAATCAGCAAAAATAAAGTGCTATACATGAGAGAAGTGAGAACCTATATTAAAATACAATATTTTTTTAGAGTTAATTCTCTATTTTGTCACTCAAAGATTGAGAAGATCTCATTAAAGTCAGTTTTGAATATTTTTTTTTGTATATAATTTTTCAAGTATTGAGAAGATTTCATTAAAACTATTTTTGAATTTTTCTTCCTCATATGGTCATTCAAGTATCGAGAAGATTCCATTAAAATTATTTTAATTTTTTCTCTATAAAGTCATTCAACTATAATTTTATATTCTTAAAAAAATCTTATTTATCTCAATAGATTTTGTTAGTTGCCATTTATGTCATATTAATTTCTTATTTTTCATGCAATGTAGGATAAAACTTAAATTAATTTTAGATACAAAAATATTAAATCTTGCAATTTATTTTTAATTATATGTCAATGTAAGTCCTAAACATTTTGAAATAAAGTCTTATTATCCTAAAGACAATTATTTCTGATGCAATTGCTAATTAATGTGAATATAGAAACTAATGTTCTTATTAATCTTGAGGGTGGATTTTTTATCCCTAAAAATTAATTATTAATCTTGAGTGTGGATTTTTTATCCCTAAAAATTAAGTAATTGATCTATTAGATCCTTGAATAACAACTATTATAAATGAAATCATTTATTTTTTTTAAAGAGAAAAGACATAAAGACGTCATTAAAATTGTCTTAAATTTTCAAAAAGATAGTTTAAGTTTGCAAGAGTTGTATTACCCCACAAATCTTATAAAGATCATTGCACATACACATTTTTTATGAATTTTCAGTCCATGTGTGTTATTACGTAAATCATGCGCATGAATGAGAAATAATTTCTACAGTTACCAATTAAAAAATGCCACGCATAATAAATAATTCCTTATAAATCAACCAAATTTTTCATTAATAGTCCGTGGAGAAGCCTGGAAATCTCAAGAAACTACAAACTTCAATTGATATTCTTAACTTGTCATAGTTCAGAGTAAAAGATATGAACCTAATATTCAATAGCTTCTATGAAACTAGATATTTATGCTCATGCTTTCGAAATGTCTTAGAAAAATCATTAAGCATGGACATACTAAAATTGAAGATAAAAGATTACACATGCTCATAATCCCATTAAACCACTTAACAAATTGTACTAACCAAAAGTTTATTTTCTGCTAAAAAATCACAAGTTTGTTTTTTGCACAAATATAGGAGGGAAATGTGATCTACTGCAAGTCAAATAATATTCACCAATAAAGAATCAAAAATAATGAAAATCTGTTCAAAGAAGCTTTCAGGAACGTTTACAGTTAGTATTTCATTTCTTGGATCTCACCAACTTTTCTTGGTAAGTTCAATAAAGAATAACTGATGTATTCGAATCTTGACCTGCAATAACGAAGAAGAAAATTTAGAGAGAAGAAAGTTATTTAATGAAACATGAAGAAAGAGGAATTCAAGTCGAGCTTGTCCCTGATGATATCCATTCATAAAATGAATGAAATACTATTATATATAAGTAGAGAAACGGAGGAACATGCCAGTGTGCCTCATGCGCAAATTGTAATTTAAAGTACAAACACAATAACTTGAATATCAAAAGTCATAAGCAATAAATAGAACTGTAGGACATCTAACAATTGAAATCATTATCTGAAGAACCATCACTGGAGAAAGAAGGAAGAAACTTTTTTGAACTGTCATATTTCTTGGTGATAGTTTGACAGTTTCAATTTAGGTAGTACTTTACCTTGTTTCAAATGACTCTCTTTAAGTTTCTTATATTCATAGAAAAGAGTAGTTTAACTAAGTAAATTTGCCTCACTAAGTTGAGCTAGACACAACCAGGAGTGTGGAATTATGATCACAACCTGAAAGGAGTTGGACAGTTTAAGGCACTGTAGATATCAGAAGAAAATCACTATCTTAAGGAGTTCTCAGTAAAAGGCTATTTTTAAATTTAATGTAAACAATATCCTCTGAAAGAAGATGTGTCAAATGGAAAATACAGATAAACTTATTTTATTTTGTAGAAAAGTAGACAAACAAAAGCATCAAAGTTAAAAGAATGTTTGAAGCAGTAAATGGAATCCAAAAGTTTTAAAGCAATATTAACCTGCCTAGTTGTCTTGCAGAAAAGATAGGACTACGGACATTATAAGAATTCTACCATGACTTGAAAAGTTAAGATGGTTGAGTACATCATGATAAATAATAAATCCCAAATCCATATTGAATTACTTTTAAAATATAACATCTCAGCTTACAAGAACTTGATTTACCTGGCCTGCCTCTAAATATTCTGCAGAATTCATACTTACTGTGACTACAATAGAATCAAAAGATGCTGGCGATAAACTGTCATTGATCCTAGGAACTAATGGCCTGCAAGAAACTGGGCTTTCAACTGATATCACCTGATAATGCCCCTATGAAATACAATAGAGATAATCAAGATATCATTTTTTTCTGCAGTTTAATGTATAAAGAAAATATCAAGAAGACATCGAATGCCAATGAAACAAAATGTTATCTTTGTAGCAGCAGATTCTTGACAGCATATTCTTATCACATAAGATACCATACTAGATGTGAGCTTCCATTTCATCTATCTCACTCCAATACGATGTGTAATATCATCGTTAATCTCCCCATTTTCCTGAGTTATTAATCGAAGATACTTGAAATAAAAGACATAATAATCTATAATGTTTTTATAAAGGTAGTTTCCAGCTATTTTGTGCACACCTCAACTATTCCACTAAGTACTTGTTATCTCCCACCACACAAATTCCGGTAACTCTCTTCACAAGACTTGGGCAGATAGTAAGAAAACACCTATTATCTTGTCACTCCTATGATTTGAACTCTCGTCTCCCATGATTTTACCCACTTTGTTGACAGCTAAGCTACACTGCAGGGACCAAAGAGGTTCTCTATCTCATTGGAAAGGTAAAAGAGGTACAATTTAATGGATTATGGGTAATTCTATGCTTAACTAACTAATACTTTTTCTATCTATCAAATTAGTTTCGAAAGTGTATCACATATTCTACAGAATGAAAATAACTACACAGACATAAAAATGATCAGAGGTAATTTGTAAGGAGTCAAACTTTGGCAAAAATCATCAAGTAAAATTCCAACTTTCATACAATAATATAGAATCAAGCCACTACTCGATACATGGACTTAGCTCAACCCAGATGAAGAAGACAAAAACCAATTCTATCAACCAATATGCAAGCTTTATCATACTTCAACTATCAGTCGCTTCCTTTTCCCTTTTCCTACCTGAAATGTCACCATCATTCATAGTTGAGGTGTGTTTCAATAAATAGTTGGTGATAGTTCAGGTAGAAAACTAGTCCACTTTATGATTCAAGTACGAAACTTGAAAAAGGGATATTTTAAGGGTGCTTTGACCCTCACTCAATCACAATAATTACAACAATATACCTAGTGTAGTCTCACACTCTGGATTCAAGAATAATTAGTCTTCTGTTTACTTGATAAGTGCCAAGCATTGTACTGATCCCACCAGTGTTGTGTGGTGGTGGAAACACAAGCAGGGTAAGGATTTTTTCATGTATAAGCATCTATAGTGAAGTCCTTATAAGATGCTACAAATGGTGCATTTTTCCAGTTTATCTTGTCTAAGCCTCTTCTAGTAGCCCAATTATCTGCATTTCATATGCTAGACAACACTTAGATTGGCTTCTGGGAAGGAAAGAAATTGCTCGTGTGATTCACATTCTTGTATATCCTTATTGGTATCTTATTCACAAAAACTATATTTTACAAGAATGTAGTTGATCAGTCATCATCAACTCACGTTAATCTCATCCACAAAAAACTACATTTACAAGAATGTAGTTGATCAGTCATCATCAACTTCACGTTAATCTCCAATAATTTGTGTTCGCCATATATATGAATCTTCTATATCCATTTCGTTATGTTCAAGTCCAATTCACGAGAATGTTGATGTTAGTCGTAATTTCAAATGACCATTCTCTCAAGTCTCATCTATCAAGTTTTTCTCCGCCAAGTTTACTTTTGAAAAATTATGACCATGGGTTTATGTCGGAGAAACAAAAAGTACACCGATGGATATAGTAAGATGGTTGGAATCTGTTTATCCATAACCAAAGTGTGATTCAAACTCTAGGATTAGTGGTAAAGCCAGAATTTTCTCAAAAAGATCCAAAAGATAAAGAAAACACAAAAGAAACCAATGAGATTCAACATCCACTATATGTAGTGTAATTTTTTGGCAAAAGGATTTAAATGAAGTACATTTTACAATAAAGCATATTTTACCGCTTTAATGGATCTAGTCGATGTGATCTCTATAACTTATCCCTACACCTCCACATAGGGATGAAGTACATTTCTCTAGGAAACATTTACCACTTTAATAGATCTATCCTACACGAATTTCAATTAGTTTAAACATTAAATTTTGAAATATCGAATGATTAAACAAGAAAATATCAAGGTTGAAGAGTGAATAAAGAACTTACACAATCTGATGAGAGTTCCAAAGAACAAAATAAGTATGGAAGTTGAGAGTTAGGTTAAACCATAGTTGATGCCTCATCTCACGTCCACCACTAGCATTGTTGTACACATTTGTTTAAATAAGATAAGGCTGCCCTATTTTGTTTCCCAAGAACTCAAAATATAACTCATCTCTCAATGGCCCTGCCTCTACTTCTGAACACATCTGCACCCAACGTGCCAAAAAAGAAGAAGAAGGAAATGCCAAAATCCCCCCCCCCCCCCAAAAGGCACCCTGTGCACTAAAGCACGCAATGAAGAATAGAAATGCACAAAATATTTTGGTGAACTTACAATAAATGCTGTCACAACACTAGCAGAGTCACCTCCTACTAATTTCAACTTTGTGCTAAACCAACCATATCTATAGCTCTGCTTGGTCATGAATCCAAAATCTAACATACCAATAACATGAAATATGTTCAAATTTCAAGAAAACAAAAAGTTAATATAAATAAGAAATAAAATGCATATTGTATTCTTGATTTTAGTTACCTAATACTTGGTCTAAGGTACGATACCAGATCTGTTCATCTTGAGAAGTCTTGAAATGTGTACCTGGAAAACTTTTATTGAAGTTTTCTTCAAAAACACTATTTTTTTCAAACACTCAGAAATATGGTGTTGATAAATCCATCAAAAGATTCATATTAGAGAGATAGGATATTTGTTAGTGTAAATTTATTATATTGCCCTTGGTCGTCCCTTACACTCTGTTTGGATAATGGTTTGTCATGATTTCATAATGTATAGTACAGTATGGTATGGTATTGTACTGTATGGTATAATACAATACAATGTTTGGATGGATTGTATCATTCACTGCTGTTTAATAATAATTTTATTGTTTGGTTTGATGGTATGGTACTGTATCGTAACTGATAAATTTACTAAAATGCCCCTAATTATTATAAATTTTAAATTTATAAAAAATTATTGATAAATAAAACAGTTTTCTTTTTCTTATTGATGGATCAATCAATTCCAATATTCTTCCTTCTTTTGAGCTTGTAGATTGGCTCTCTAAATGATGACACAAAACTGTTGTTAATTGTAATCTGCATAAATAAATAGGGAATCAAGAATACGATTTGTAAGAATGACAAATTACCACTGAAGACTTCAAATTTAATTGAGCATGATGAAGGTCTGGTTCAATATGCTTCATGAACAGAGGGAAATACCGTCGATTAGGTAAAGCATAAGCACCATCAGCTACTACCTATAGAAGGAATGATCATCAAAACACAGATATAAAAAGGACTGATAAACAAATAGTAAGCATTCTCACCATTCCTAATGTGTTACTTTTTATTGCTTTGGTACCGATACTTTTTCTTCCTTGGAAATCAAACACTCGAATAAATGTATCACAACCATTTATCAAGTCCTAACAAAAAAGGAGCAAACTTTAAAGTGATCAGATAAAGAACCACAACATAATTTTAAGGAGATTAAACTGTTGTAAAATATCAGGCCAATTGAGCAATTTGTTGAGGATATCGATATATTCCAAGGTTGTTGGCACTAAAATGTATAGATAACTGAACTTTCAAAAAAAATAATCATAGTGATTGATATAAAAATATCATAGAAAGCTACGGAAAAGCGTAAAACTAAAAATAAATTAGGATTGAAAGTAATATAAGTTAAAGGGCAAAATAGGATTAAATAATGTTATATAAGGGCATAATTGGAAAATAACAAACAAAATCATGGGATACCACCAAATCGGTGGTTCTGTAAATTGACTGATTTCATGGTTACGAAACCATGAAAAGATATAATACCATACCATGCCTTTAAAAAAACAATCAAAACAAACATGATTTCCTTTGTAACCATACTATACCATACCAACAAGCGCTTACTCACATTTCTATATAGTAGTAATTAGATTGACCACTACTACTACAAAAAGCGAAAGGAAAAAATAGAATTCTGCAACCTGCAACATTTTAAATTTTAAAACTCAAGGAGATGAAAATAAACTATAGACTAACATAAAAAGATAAGCAAAACACTCAACAATCCTTAATTTAGAAATTGTTTCCTCTTATCTTCTTGATCCAACATGAAACAAAACTAATTACTCTAACAAAGGTTGGTCAGAGGAATAATTATTTTAACCTGAAATAAAAATAATTATTTTAATGGAGATTGGTCGGATAAATAATGAGGTTCGTCGGAGCAGAGGCGAACTCAGGATTTGAAGTCTGGGGGTGCACCAGTATTGTCAAAGGCGCGCATAAGTTCTAAATAAAGACTCAAATTTGTGTTGATCGCTCACCTCGTTTAATGTGCAGTTTAGGTTCTAATTTATAAGATATACTTTCAATAAGATTTTTCTGGAGATACGAACACTAAACAATTGATATTTCACTTAATAAAAAAAAAAATTCTGTGTTCATATATTTGTCTTTCATGCTTATATTATTAGTCTTGAAGTAGACATATATTTATATTTTTTCTCCTTTATGCTTATTTTTGTTAAATCTCACGCTTTATTTGTAATTTGTGCTTAAATATAATGGACCTTGAAGGTTTTTTTTGTCCTTTTTTGCTTTTGCTAAGGCGATGAGAATTATCTTTAAAACTAGAACTTGATTGAGGAGAATAATATCTATCCATTTCAAATTTTTAATTCACAAGAATCAATCACAAATTCCTATAAAATAAAAAATTCACTAAAAATATAAATAAAATTAATTATTTATTTTTAATCAAAGTCCATAATCTGCGTCAGAGGTTAGCAAAGGTGCACACAGTGAGGAGAAGTGGGAATGAGAGTTAAGAGGAGGAAGGGTGAAGGAGGGGAGAGAAAAAAAATGAAATAAAGTAAAATTAAAACTAAATCAATTAGACACGTCACAACAACGATTGATACGTAATTGCACTTTTTACTTGTAGCTGAGATTGAACAACACAACACAAGTTGTATTTATACCATTTTGAAATTATTCAAGGGTTAGGACCCACAAACTTTAAAAGATCGTTTGGTAGAGTGTATAAGAATAATGTAAAATATGATGTATTAATAATGCTTGTGTTAGTTACACTTGCATTAGTTATGCTTGTATTTTTCTTATGCAGTGTTTGGTTCGATGTATTAAAAATAACACGAATTACATAATTTAAAAAAAAAAAAAAAATTTTACATAATACCCTCAATATATATGTTGAAAAGGATGTGAAATTTTTTTTGAGGGATAATAGTGTCTTTAAGCATGTTAATGCATGCATTAGATCCATTGTATTACTAATGCCATGGATTTTGAGGTATTAGTAATACACACCTCAATACACAATAGGGTGTTAGTTATACATAGAATAAAAAAATATACCAAACAAGGTACTACTAAAACACATTAAACTAATGCATACATTAACTTTCTAATACACTCTACCAAACGACCCCTAAGTGTCTTTTAAAAATTCGAGACAACTTTAATGATATCATGAATACACATAGATTTTTTGAAATTTTAAATATTTTTTTTTGAGAATTAGTTGAAAGGAGTCCTTAACCTCATATATACACATACATATAAGTTACTTCTTTGTAGTACTTCATAATTTGGATTCATTTCATATCAGGTTGGAGTCACGAGTGGGTCATTAATTTTTCTTGCAATTAACATCTTTAATTGATACATTAAATTAGATAAACTCAATTTAATTTTTTGTATTCAAATTACTTGGTAACTGAATCGAAAATCGTCAGCGTTAGAATAATAAAATATAATTTCAAAATGATCAGAACTTAAATTGACATATATTAGATCTAAATGACTAGATTTAATATTTTTATAGTCAATATTAATCTAGGTTATCCTACTTAATGAAAAATAAGAAATTAATATTACATGGTATATGCCAACTAACAAAATTTATTGAGAGAAACAAGTTTTTATTATTTTTGAAATATAAAATTATACTTGGATGACTTAATAGAAAAAGAAACTCAAAATGATTTTAATGGGATCTTCTCTATACTTGAATGATCATATAGAGAATAAAAAACAAAAACTTTTAGTGGGATCTTCTCAATACTTGGATGACCATATAAGGGAAGAAAAATACAAAATAATTTTAGTGAGATTTTTTCAATACTTGAGTGACAATATAGGAAAGAAAAATTAAAAAATGATTTTAGTAAAATTTTCCCGATATTTAGTAACAATATAGAAAATTAACTTCAGTTTTTTCGTTTTCGACACACAAGGCTAAAGCTAATTATGTGCGCTAGTCGAAATATACAAAATTGCTATATTGATTATGTATATATTATATATATTTCATACACAAAATTTATATATTTACAGGCTATTTTATTAATTACATTACCGAAAGACACCAATCTGTAATTATAAAATAAATAGGTAAGTGTGACGATAAAAACTTGCTCAGTAGTTGGTGGAATTAAACTAGAGAAAAATCATCTTTTCTATTTTAAACTATATTTGAAAATTCGAAGTCACACCTAAACTATTGAAGTGACCTATTACACCTCTATACCATATAAAAGTGAATTTTTCTAACCTTATAAAGTATTATACCACTTGCATAAGGTGTGGTGTTTCACACGCACCTGCCACATCAGCGCCACATCTGTATAATACGAAAAAAATAATAAATTTCTTATTTTTTTAATATTTTCTTATTCTTCTTAATTTTTTTTTTCTTTTTCTTCTATATCCATCGCAAAAATCTTCATTTTTATGGTGTATCATCATAGCTGAACCATCAATTAATCATCAACATAAACTTTATCCCAACACTAAAGTTACCATAACAGTCAATTTCTTCAAAGCATGTTGTTCATCCGTAATCCATCTTCTCTTCTTAGAAAAAAAAAACTCCTCTTATTCTTCGTTGATTTTCCAGTGAGGCAAGAAATCATTTCTTTTAGAATGAAGTAAGAGATATGTGAAACAAATCTAAATAATGTGAGAAAGAGGGAAAGAGTGCACCCTAAGGACTGAAATTTGCTCGACAATAATATAGCAAAGATATTACTCCCCCGTCTCATTTTATGTATCGTCATTTTCTTTTTTGATCTATCCTGAAAAGAATATCATCTTTCCTTATTTGACAACTATGTAATGGTGTCATCCCCATTTTATTCTTACTGAAACCCACTTAATAAGAAAAGACAGCTAAAAGATAAACATTATAGTGATTTTAAGAGAGGCATATTTATAAACTTTACAAAGTCATCATTTATTTCTTAAACTTCGTGTCCGGTTAAATGACTGAATTCAAGAGGGTGGGGTGGGGGGGGTGTAAATTGAAAATTTTCGTGAGTGAACTATTGAGTCTTCCCAGTCGACTTACCTGAAAATCAACGTACTTCACAAATCAGATTAGATGTAGATAAACACATAAATAAATAAATAAATAAGTAACTTGAAAGAAAGACACGAAGATTTATCCTGATTCGAAACACCAATATGGTGCCTACTTCTAGTTCCCTTGGGTTTCAAGTTTTCTTAGATCCTTCAAAGTGAAGTTTGAGTACAAAGGTGATGAACAAGTTGTGAAGACTTATTTTGTTCTTCAGATCTTGTGACACAATTTCAGTTTGTATTATAAAATTGACTGAGTCTTATTCTTTGTCTAACTATTGTAAACTAAGAAGTACAAAGCTTTGTGAGACTAAGATTGAGACACTCCGAAATTCTTTCTTGAAGTTGCGTGTATCTTCTGTCTTTTGTCTTGACTTTTATAGTCTTCCATTGCCTTTGCTTCTTTTCATCACAAGGAAGCCCAGGCAATTTCTTCTCAATCAAGGATTTGAGTTGATTCCTTGATTGAGCAATTTGCACCCTATGATACGTCCATACATAGTGCAGCCTTCCTTTCTTACAACCATACATGTTCATATCAGATATGTCTATGTAGAAGGCATGATCTCCTTCCCTTCAGTTTTGTCGTGAAGGATGTTCAATCATCCTTGATTGCCTTGTCCAACGAGATCTTCAATTGATGTGGTTCCATGTTGCCTTATCCAGCGAGACTCTTGATTGGTGCATACTTAGCACCGTCTTTCTTTGAAATGATATTCCTTGCGAGATATTTTTCCATCGTTAAAGATCCTTCATATCCTGCAAATGTCCAATTATTAATTTGTCATTATTAAAATATAGGATGTAAATATAGAAGGCCAACACACAACAAAAAAAGGGTCAAATTGCGAAGGTTAATTTTACAATTTGCGGGGGTTCTAAACCCCTGCAAATTTCGATTCCGGGGTTTCCCAAAACCCCCATGATACGAGCCTTCACAATAAATTTGCGGCGTTTTTTTTTCTGACCGCCATAATTAATTTACGGCGGTCGACCCCGTTACTCTATATTTAATTCTTTTTATAATAAATTTTTATTTAAAAATTACGGAGGTTTAAAACCTCCGTAATTTTTTTTTTCAAATTTAGTGGTGCCCATCAATTTTCAATAACTAATTATAGATTCTAATTTTAGCTCAAATTTAATTGTTCCTTTAGGTATAACCAACAATCCAATATTTATTCAATTCATATATCATTAACACAATATGTCTAATTAAACATTGTAATTGACAAGCATATCAAAAATATATTGAACATTAAACTTCAAAATTAAATTTTCAACATTAGCATCTTCAAATTTCAAATTTTCAACATTAGTATCTTCAAACTCCAAAATCAAATTTAAACACAAAACCTTCAATCGTCTAAGATTCACTCCAACCACAAATTACATCATTATAATTGAATATCCAAGACAATTTGCTCCGAAATCAATGACTGTCATTATGATTACTATCATCACGTGATCTCCTTGCATTCATGGGCGAAATGGGTCCACTAGCTGCATCACTTGGCTACATAAAAATGCAAAGTATAAAAATTAATCAGATAAACTTTCAGTCCTTATTATAAAATATTTATATCTACATATAACTAAAAACATAATCGATATGATTTATTTATTTCCTTCTATTGCTACATTGGAGGGAGGTTGATAGATAATCATGATGACAAGAAGACTAAGATTACCTAAAACATCCCTAGTTTTTTGACTCTCTCAATCAGTTCACGTGAATACATACATACAGACTAAGAAACTGATGATATATCAGTAAGGTTGCAAATTGATGATATACTACTTTGAATACCATCAATAGCTGGAAATAAAGAAATGCTCCATTAAAATGTAGATAGGAGTTTTAAAAATTGTAGAAATTCAACAAACAAATGCTCCTTTAAATTTTTAGGAATTCATGCAAAAAACTATTGGACAGCGTCTGAAAAATGGACAGCTCCTTTAAACTCATACTATTGATGTTTCTATAAAGATAAAGAAAATGCATGTCTTTGTGATCCCCTGCAACCAACAAAAAAGAAGGAAAGAAAGATAGAAGACATCAATGAATATTTTTCAACCACCACATTTTCAAGAGATTCCATCCGTGCAAGGGAGTGTACGGATTCGAACCATTGGATTTCGAACACGCGGCATAACGCTCGCGTAGAGGGATTAGGTCACTTGCCTAACCAGTGCACCAACTCAGTAGGACGAAGTCATGCTGCAAACAATGAAGAAGAGCAAAGTAGCATAGCCTAAAAAACGATAATTGAAGCAATGAAACGGTCCTGCACGCAACACACCACATAAAGAATGCCTTTTTTTTGGGAGCTCTAGATTGCCACAAATCTCCCTTGTACACTCTCCTAAAAAAAGACTTTCTTAAGAAGCATTTTGAGGATAACCTCTCAATATCATACTACTGTTTTGCCCGACCTGTGTATAAAAGTTTTGCCAAGATGTATACACCAAGAGAACATGTGCCAGTTTGGAAACATGTGGATGATAACACTGTCAATCAAGGTCTTAAAGAGTATATTATCAGGACAACAAATAATCAAAAATAGCTATGTGAAATTAACGATGCACTAACCTAATATAGCATAAATTAAGTTGGTCTCTGGTATCTCTATTCTCTATCAAATACAAATGGCTTGTAAGGAGAAAATGCTTTCCAGGGAAACCATGGTAAAATTTCGTACACTAGAACTAAGCATAATCTAAAGAATAAAAGTCATTTCAGATCCTAACATGACAAATATGGTACTGGAAGGAGAAACTCTATAGGACTAGAAGAGGAAGAGCACCAAAACCTTCTTGAGCTATTGTATAAGCTGAAATTTCTCAATGATGGAACACGATACATACATGGAATGGGAGGGGCATAGCAATTGGCTATTCAGTGTGAGTCATTCTATCATAGATTACAGAGGAGGGAGGTTAAGAGGCTTTCTTCGCTCGTCTTAATGGATCACAACTCACAAGACTATCAAGAAATGCCCCCCTCTTCATCACCTTAGCTACTATGGGTGATCTTATGGTTGGGTAAATAGTTAGAATTCCCTGTGAAAATTTTCAGGTCATTGTCTCTACATCATAAATCAAGCAAAAACTGTACCCCGCTTCTATTTTAAAGAGATAATTCTATAAATTTGGTATTGCTTTAAAATTCATGGTCCCTGCCTGCAAACTTGTCCAACAGTCCACAAACTTGTCCTGTATGCCTAAGATACCTCCGTTAACTAAAAAGTTGTTTCTATCACAACTATCACAATCCAAGTAGTAGTTTTATGTATGGGAAGTCCACTAAGATACTCCCTTTTCTACTATAATCGTTAGCTCAAATATTTGAGTGACAAGCATTCAATTAATCCAACGAAGTCATTAAAGACTCAAACAAAGAAACTACATAATCTACTCAATAACATAGCACATCAATTTCACATCATCCGAGATCGCAAAATAACTCATAATTTAAATCAAAATTTAAATCAAACACTACAGAAATGCACGAAATTGAGCATCAGATATCTCTATTTAATGAGCAGCTGCAAAATGAATGTCTCGGTCTCTCAGATACACACAAGCATTCAAATCCAACAAAGTCATCAATAGACTAAACGAACACTCTACACAATCTACTCAATGACATAGTACATCAATTTCACATCATTTGAGATCGCAAAAACAACTCATTTTTCAAGTCAAACACTGTTCATAATAGTAAAAACACACAAAAATATGCATCAAATATCAATACACTCACCTTTAAACTGCACCAATAACACCAAACGATCGTCGCAATGGCCGATCAGAGTAGCAATGGCCGACCGATCGGAGTCAATGCTAAAGCTGTTAATCGATTTGGGGGGGTTTTGGGTTAAAAATGAGAGAGAGGGACGATTTGGGGGTTTTGGGAGTCAATCCTAAAGCTATTTAGCAAGAGGGAAAATATTTTGGCCAAGAGGGAAAATGTTTTTTATGGCATAAGCGCTATTTTTTCGATTGATAACGAGGGTTTAAAACCCTGCATTTAAATAACGGGGGTTTAAATCCCCCGCAAAGTTGTAAATTTTAGCAACAGATTTTTAATCCTTGTATTTCATATAATTTTACAGAGGTTAAAATAACCTTCGCAATATACCCCCGTAATTTGACCCATTTTTGTAGTGACAATATCCCTTTTTTTTAATAATGACAAACAAGCATTAAACATCAGTTGACTTTCCTATTAAAGTAGTTAACTAGCTCCCCCTGACTTTCTGTCGTTATGCATTCAGTTGGCTTCTCTGTGGTGATGGTCGACTGATGTGATGGACTCAACCCAGGATTCATATTTGAGGGCCTCATTAGTCTTCTTTGATTTGATTTGAGATACAAGGGCAACAAACGCTTGCTTTCTCAATGAGGCTCTTTTCTGCATTCTATCATCTAGATTTCTGATGATAAAATTATTTGGATAGCTAGCATCGTGTTTCCATTCTCTTGGAACACTTGTTTTGACTATTTCAACTATGGGATTCGACTCTGGATGGGGTGTAGTTGACTTATCTTGTGATGGCTCAGGAGCTATGTTAGCATTGGCTCCAGATTGCGGATCACTCACCTGTTCTTCATCAATACTTAAACTCATAGGAGGGTGATTAGTTTCATCAAATACAATATGCATAGATTCTTCAACACACAATGTTCTTTTATTGAAAGCTCTATAAGTGTGACTGGTGAGAGAGTACCCAAGAAAAATACCTTTGTCACTTCGTGGATCAAACTTTCCTAAATTACTCTTACCATTGTTGTGGAGGAATCATTTGCATCCAAAAGGATGAAAGTAACTTATATTTCGATTTTTCCATCTCTAAAGTTCATAAGGCGTCTTCTTTAGAATAAAGTCTGATGAGGCATCTGTTGATGATGTGACATACTGTGCTTACTGCCTTTGCCCAAAAGTGATCTGGAAGGTTGTGTTCTAGTAACATGGTTCTTGCAGTCTTCTGGAGAGAATAATTCTTTCATTTCACCATACCATTTTGTTGAGGAGATCAAAGTGATGAGAAGTTTTGAGATTATCCATTCTGAGTATAGTACTCCTCAAAAGCTTTGTTTTTAAATTCACCTCTATGATCACTGTGTACATAGGTGATGAAATGTCCTGCTTCTCTTTGTACTTTTCTAAAAAAAATTCTCAACTTTGTAAAAGCCTCAGGCTTATGAGCGAGAAACATTACCAAGTTAAAACGAGAATAATCATCAACAATAATAAAAACATATCTATTTCCACCAATACTTACGGTCTTGGTGGGGCCAAACAAATCTATATGGATTGTTTGAAGGGGTTTGGCAATAGAGACAATGTCTTTGACTTTGAATGATATTCGAGTTTGTTTTCCCAATTGAAAGGCATCACAAATGTAATCCTTTTCAAACTTTAGTTTTGGCAGACCTTTCACCATTTTCAGTCTGGACAGTTTCTCAATGATATGCATACTCGCATGACCAAGCTTTCTGTGTCACAACCAAGTGTCATTGCTTTGCACAGTGAGGCAGTTTAAGGTAGCAAAATCAGGACTATTTAGGACATAAATACTATCAACACGTTCACCGATGAAAGAAATATCTCTTTTATTATGTTTTATGGAACAACTTTCAGCTTTGAAGGAAACTCCAAATCCAGCGTCACACAGTTGACTAATACTGAGCAGGTTATGTTTGAGTCTATCTATGAGATATAGTTCAATAAGTTCACATGAGGAGTTGAGCTTTACTGAGCCGACTCCGATGATATTGCCTGGAGCATTATCACCGAATCTGACTGATCATCCTTCTATTTCTTTAGAGAACAAAAATTTTCTTTCTTTTTGGTCATATGTCTAGAACATCCTCTATCGATGACCCACATTTTCTTTTTATAGCTTTTGCGGACATGTTCCTGCAAAATAAGAAAATCAATTTTGTTTAGGCACCCAGGTGGTCTTGGGTCCTTGGGGGTTAGATGTGCTTTCTTTAGTCCTCCAAACCCACATACCTTTAGGCTTTTGCCTGCAGTTGTATGATTTGTGCCCTTTCTATCCACAGGTATAGCAGACTGGTCCTCGAAAAGAGAAAGAGGTCTTGGTTTATTTAAACGATCTTGATAAGGAACTTGAGTTGGTTTTAATAGAATTTGATTTTACGAAACTGTGGCTTGGTGATTATTTAATGCTATTCAATTGCATTTTTACATCATCAAGATCTTCTTGAAGTAAGTCGACTTTAATTTGACATGCTTTAATTTCAAGCTGACAGTTTCTTCATTCCTTTTCAAGTTTTTGTTTAAGGTAAGCTTACTAGTTTTTCTTTACTTGAGCAAGTTTATTGTATTCATCTATAACTTTTTGAATCTCATCGATTATCATATCTAAATTAGATTCAAGAATATTACAATTGTGATAGTCGTATGGTCTTACCTCGCTTGATTCACCTTTTCCCATGAAACACATGTTGCTTGCTTCTGTTTCTTCTTCAGTTTTATCTTCATCACTTCAGGTGCCAAAGTTTTTAATTTTTTCTAGACGATCTTCTTCTTAATTCTGGACAATTTTGTTTAAAGTGGCCTGACCTTCCACAGTGATAACAATGATCATCATTTCTTGTGTAATCATTATTTTTGACTCCTTGGGATATCTGTTATCTCTGTTTCATGATTTTCCTTACTCCTCGATTTATAAGAGTCATTCCTTAGCTATTGGCTTCTTCCAAAAAGTCTTTCTTTTAAGTTGGTACGACATTGAAGGCTACTGGTCTCTTCTTTTCTTCCTTGATGTACCTGCTTATATAATTATGTTTGTATGCAATGAGATTACCTTATAATTCGTCATATGTTATGTTGTGAAGGTCTCCGTATTCTAGAATGACATCTTTAGTTTTTCATACTTTAGGGAGGCTTCTAACAAGCTTCTGGACTTGCAGGCTGTGCGGATAGATCATCCCTAATGATTTTAATTCACATATAATTTTGCTGAATCTGGCAAACATTAATTCAACGTTCTCATTTTCTTCCATTTTGAACAACTCGTATTCATTAACTAGGGCAACAATCTTTGACTTCTTGACTTTGGTGGTTCCTTCATAAGTTACTTTTAATTTATCCCATATCTCTTTTGCGATCTCGCAGGTTGATATCTTATCGTATTCTTCTCCGCTTACTGCACAAAGAAGTAAACTTATAGATCGTGCATTAGTTTGAATTACCTCTTGTTTTCCTTTGGTGACTTCGAAGTTCTCGAGGTCGTCTATATCAACACTGCTCAATTCCTTGTCTTTGTCCTTGTCCTTCTGCTTTTTCCTTGAGTCTTGGGATTGACTTTGGTCCCTTCTTAATGACAACCCATGCTTGGAAGTTATTTGATTCGATGAAGATTCTGAATCTATTTTTTCAATAGGTGTAATATTGTCCGTTGAAGTATGGTGGTCTTGTGGAAGAGTGGCCATCTTGAAGAAGAGTACCGATAATTTGGTAGTTTGCCTTTGATCTTTGCTCACAAGCGATTAAGCAACACTATTGGTGAGACCTGTTGAGTCTTCCCAGTAGACTTACCTACAAGTCAATGTACTTAACAAACCAGATTAGATTTAGATAAGCACATAAACAAATAAGCAACTTGAAATAAAGATACGAAGATTTATCCTGGTTTGGAACACCAATGTGGTGCCTACTTCCATCCCCCTTGGGTTTTAAGTTTCCTTAGATATTTCAAAGTGAAGTTCGAGTACAAAGGTGATGAACAATTTCTGAAGACTTATTTTGTTCTTTAGATCTCGTGACACAACTTTAGTTTGCATTACAAAGTTGCCTCGACCTTATTCTTTGTATAACTAGTGTAAATTAAGAAGTATAAAGCTTTGTGAAACTAAGATTGAGATACTCATAGATTCTTTCTTGAAGTTGCGGGTGTCTTCTATCTTTCGTCTTGGCTTTTATAGTCTTCCGCTGCCTCTGCTTCTTTTCTTCATAAGGAAATCCAGGAGATTTCTTCTCAATCAAGGATTTGAGTTGATTCCTTGATTGAGAGATTTTGCATCCTATGGTATGTCCATATCAGATATGTCCATACTTGGTGCAACCTTCTTTTCTCATAGCCATACATGTCCATATCAGATATGTCCATGTAAAAAGCGTGATCTCTTTCCCTTCAGTTTTGCCATGAAGGATGTTCAATCATCTTTGATTGCCTTGTCCAGCGAGATTTTCAATTGATGTGGTTCCATGTTGCATTATCCAGCGAGACCCTTGATTGGTGTGGTTCTATACTTAGCTCCATCCCTTTTTGAAAGTATATTTGTTATGAGATATTCTTCTATCGTTAGAGATCCTTTATATCCTGCAAACGTCCAATTATTTGTTTGTCATTATTAAAACATAGGATGTAAATATCGAGGGTTAACAATGATGATACATAAACAGAGATGGAGGAGTAAAAATTTAAAATTTATTAGTTAGAAGATTAATGGTGGTTGGTTAGATGATTAAATCAGCGATATTGTGATGAAATTAGTGTAGTAGGTGATGATATTATAATGAATAAGAGGCTTCGATTTGATGACGGTGGGGGTGCGAACAAGATACGTTAGTTGGTGGGATTGGAGTTTAGAGGTGGTCCTGCTGAAGAAGATGTGTTAGTTGGGGGTGAGATTGGAGGTGTTGAAGAAGAAGATGGGTTGGGGTTGGGGTTGGGAAAGGGGAGAAGATGCGATGCTGGGGAGGAGTAGGGGGGAGGGAATATTTTAATTTTTAATTTTTTATGGCTATAGTTTATGACTTAAACGCGTATATTTTTTATTTAAATAATTATTTTTTTTCACTTCAGATTTAGAAGGTAAAATAAATCAGTTTTATATAATATAAATATGTAATAGATCACTTCAATAATTTAGATATGTCTTTAACTTTTTATATATATACTTTAGAATGAAAATGATTGACTTTTCTATTAAACTACAGTGAATTGTTATCTACTAGTTATCCAAATACAACTTATCCACGCAAGTTACCCAAGTTATCTGCACCCCCTACAATTGGTATCAAAGCTATGTTATTTAAAAAATGTACAAGTAGATATGTGTTAATTATGAGAAATGTTAGAGATGTTAATTTAATTGTTAATTATAAGCTATTATTAATTACGTTATCTTGTTAACTATGTTATTATTTATTTGTTAAATATGAGAAGAACATTTAAAAATACACAAGCTTTTAGATAAATTAAAAGAATTTTAACTAGTTACTACCCAGAATATAAGTAGTTAAATAAAACAAAAGAAAACCCCCACAGATTAGCTTACTTAATTACCTTAATATCTAGCAACGAGACACAATTAATAATCCATTTAAAATCTAGAAGAATGAGATACATACCACCTAATTATGATAAAATCAGATTTCGGTATCCACCAAAATATTATAAATATTGTACAGATGAATAACATAGCAAAATCCCAAAAATATAAATAACTAAAACAAATAATATCTGAAAAACGAAAAGAATTAAGAATAAGAAAAAAAAGACTACAATATAACATGATTGTTGGAGTATGCCAAAAGTCAATAAAAGCACAACAAGAAGAAATATCATATTTAGAATCACAAATAGATAATTTAGAATACATATATCAACATGATCTATACACTATCAAGTAGATAAAATGAAAAAGAAGAATTTATAATAGATGATAAAACATATGAAAATCACAAAGGATTAAAAATAAGAATCGTATTTTTCAATTTACGAAGAAGATATAAGAAAATAGTTGAACATTTATATTTAATGTTAGAGAAAGAAGAATTAAAATTAGAAGATAAATTAACAGCTATGGTAAGAATAACAAAAGAAAATGAAGAAATAGATAGGAAAAAAGAAATAGATAAAATAAAATAACAAACTACAGAAGAAATATGAAAAATAGAAGAAACTAAAAATAATAAGATTGCTGAATTAGAAAAAGAACTGCAAATGCTAAAAGAGCTGTATGAAAAAAAAAATAGAAAGAAAAAGAAGAAAAGAATAAAGAACAAAAATATTAATTGAGATAAATCAATTTAAAGAAAAATTAGAAAATAAAGAATTAGAAACTAATGAAATAGAAATAAATACAATAGATGCTGAAGAAACATATAATTATGATTCGGAAGATAGTGAAACATATACAGAAATCTTAACAAATATAGAAAAGCTAGAAATTAATGAAAAACAAGAAGTAATTAATAAAGAAAACTTAGAAAATACAAACACGGAAATAAACACTCTTGATAAAAAAGACGATGAAAAAAATAATACCTAGTACATCAGAAATAAGAAAACCTACATATTATTATAAAAATAAGTTTAAAAAATATAACCTAAAGGATGAATATAACAAATAGACACCAAAACAAATAATTAATAAAAATTATAACTTCTTAGACCTAGATTGTGTAATAGATGCAGATAAAACGATACAATTATGGATAGGATATATAACAAAACAATTATTAGACACTGGTATAAATGCAATAGATACACTAGAATATATAGAAAGAACACTAATAGGAACAACAAAATTATGGTTTTTAAATTTAACTGAAGATAGTAAAAACGTATTAAGGAATAATAAAAAAATAGAAGGAACAACAGTAACTAAACTAACACCTATAGATATATTGAAAAAATATGAAATGGCTATAAGAGATGAATTTAGCAGTATGACAACAGAAGAAGAAGAAGAACAAAACAAAGAAAAAGATACAAATAGGAATTTAATGTTAAAACTAGCAATATGTAATATATGCTATATAGATGAATATACGTGTGCATTTAAAGAATACTACTATAAGGGAGCATATAATACAGAAGAAAGTAAAGAAGTAAGAAGATTATATTTTAGTAAATTACCTGAACCATTTAGTTTAAAAATAATAAAGAGTTGGGATGAAGCAAACATAGTAGATACTCTAGGAGCAAGAATAAAATTTCTACAACAATGGTATAAAAATTTATGTGAAAAATACAGAGAAGAAATGAAAATGGAAAAAACATTAATAAAAAATTTAGCATGTTGCAAAGATAAAATAACACCTCAATTTGGATGTGAAAAAAAATATTATAAGAAAAGAAAAAGACATAAGAAATATAAGAAATACAAAAAATCAAAATATAAGTATAAGAAACCAAGAAAAATATATTATGTAAAAAATTATAAATATAAAAGACCATATAGGAGAAAGAAATCTATAGAAGAATGTACTTGTTATAATTATGGAAAACTAGGACATTTAGCTAGAGATTATAAAATACTCAAAGACCCAAAAATGAAATAAATATCAGAAATAAAGATAGAAAATGCAATATAGATTACGAATTAGAAAGTGAAGATAGTATTTATGAAATTTCGAAAAATAAAACAGATAATGAAATAGATAGTGAATTAGATGAATCAAATGACTGAAGAAGATATAAAAATAATAACAAAGGAAGAATATTTAAATGAAGAAGGAACAGATCAGAAAATAATATTTGATACTAATATATTTGATGAAATAAAAGGAAAAGAATTAGATTTAAGTGTAGAAAAAATATTTAAAATACCAATTATAAAAAACATATTTAGTAGACGAAAGGAAGAATACTACGTAGTAAGCCAAAAAGAACATGTAATAGACTGTAGCTATGCAAAAGGTAAAGCTAGTATACCACTAGTAACAAAAAGAATAATTAATAAGGAAATAAACGATATAAAAGTAAAGACCCAATAAAATACGTACACCTTGAAGGAACGGAGATATTAATAAAAGCATGTTTTAGAGAAGGAATAGATACTCCAATAGAATTATATTTAGCAGATGATAGAATTATAAAACATATAGATAAAAGTATAATAACTGTCATAAGAGGAAATTTAATATACCAAAAATTTAAATTTATAATAAGTGTGAATTATTCAGTGGCAATAACAGATAAAAATATAGATAAATCATTAGTATTATATTGGAAAATATCAGGAATAAAACTAACCCCAAGAAGTAAAATATTTACAACAAGATGTAAAAATCTATATGTATTAACAACAAAACATAAAATAACTGGAAAAAATAAAATTAATAAAATACAAATAGAAAGTCCTTTTGAACAATTTGTAAAAATAATTGATAACAATGATTATAGTTATAAAGACATGGATATAGAAGAAGATTTAAAAATAATAAATGATAGAATAAGTATAACAAAAAGAATAGCTTTCGAAAAACCAGAATCATCAGGATCATCGAAAAGAACAAATTATGAAATAACTTCAACAGTTAATTTAACTCAATATTATATAACGAGAATAATAAATGAAAAAGAATATTTAATACTTCTAAATACAGGACAAGAAGAAAATTATATAGCAAAATATCTAGTAAAAATATGAAGAAATAAAATCTAATAGTAATAGATGTTCAGATCTACCAAGAAGTTTAATAACTTCTAAAGATACAACAGAAAAGGAAATAATAATAGGAGTTAGAAAAATAAAAATAGAATTTGAAATAAAGGAAGATATGCAAAAAACAGACATAATATTAGGAATAAAATGGTTAGAACAAGTAAAACCCTACAATATAGAACATACACAAATAACCATAACCTATAATATAGAAGAATTGTTAATAAAAAGAGCTTTGACATGATATGAAAATATATGTACTTATGAAAATAATAGTAGAAGGATATTATAATAGATATTATACACCAATGATAGATACAAGAGCAGAAGCCAACTTATGTAGATATAATTGTTTACCAGAAGACAAATGGGATAACTTAAAACACCAATAGTAGTCAAAGGACTTAATAATGAAGGAAGCTTAATTACCTATAAAGCTAGAAATGTAAAAAATACAAGTATGAGATAAGATATTAACAATAGAAGAGATCTATAATTATGACCTAACATCAAAAGATATGCTTTTAGGAATGCCACTTTTAGATAAACTATACCCAGAACACACTGGTTGTTTACAACACCATGTAAACAAAAGGTAAGAGCAAAAAAAGTTATTAATAAAATAAGAAAGAAAACTGATTGGATAAAAGGAAGTAAAAAAATCACACAAAAATTAGAAAGTATAAAAAATACTGAAGATACAATAGAACTAGTTATATTTTTCAATAAATAAAGAAGAAATAACTATATTTTCAATAGATAAGGTAGAAATGATAAAAAAAATTAAGACAACTATACAGTGAAGATCCATTAAAAGGATGGAAAAACATAAGACTATTGTAAAAATTGAGCTAATAGATAAAATAGTATAATAATCCAAAAACTATTAACATATAACTTTGATGATTTAAAAGAATTAAAAATGCATATAGATGAATTATTAGAAAAATAATACATATAAAACAGTAATAATAAACACAATAGTCCAGCATTTATAGTAAATAAACATAGTGAACAAAAAAGAGGAAAAAGTAGAATGGTTATTGATTATAGAAACGTAAATGCAAAAACTATTACATATAATTATCCAATACCAAATAAGATATTAAAAATAAGACAGACACAAGGATATAATTATTTTAGTAAGTTCGATTGTAAATCAGGATTTTACCACCTAAAGTTAGAAGAAGATTCTAAAAAGTTAATTGCGTTTACAGTACCACAAAGATTTTATGAATGGAATGTGTTACCATTTGGATATAAAAATGCACCAGGTAGATATCAACACTTTATGGATAGTTATTTTAAACAACTACCTAATTGTATAGTATACATAAATGATATACTATTATATACAAAAACTAAAAAGGAATATTTAAAATTACTAGAACAATTTGCAGGTATAATAGAAAATTCAGGAATAGGTTTAAGTGAAAAGAAAGCTGAAATTATGAAAAATCAGATAGAGTTTTTAGGAATACAAATAGATAAAAGTGGAGTAAAAATGCAACAACATATAGTACAAAAAATAATAAATTCAAAAGAATAATTAGACACAAAAAAGAAATTACAATCATTTTTAGGATTAATAAACCAAGTAAGAGAATATATACCAAAATTAGCAGAGAACCTAAAGCCATTACAGAAAAAATTTAAAAAGGATGCAGAATATAATTACAATGAAGAAGATAAAAATCAAGTTCAAAAAATAAAAATACTTTGTAAGGAATTACCAAAATTATAATTTCCAGATGAAAATAAAATTTTTACATATATAGTAGAAGCAGACGCAAGTGAATATAATTATGGAGGAGTACTTAAATATAGATATGAAGAAGAAAAATTAGAACATCATTATAGATACTACTCAGAAACGTTTAATGAAACAAAAATAAAATGAGAAATAAATAGAAAAGAATTATGCTCATTATATAAATGTTTATTAGCATTTGAGCTATATATTGTATATAACAAATTTATTGTACGAACAGATAATACATAGGTACGATGGTGGTTAACAAGAAAAATACAAAATTCAGTTACAACGAAGGAAATTCAGAGATTAGCATTGAATATATTAAATTTTACAATTACAATTGAAGTAATCAGTACTAACAAAAATGTTATTGCATATCAAGACAAAGATACACAGACTGATATAATAGAAGATGATGCTTTAGAAAAGATACTCAAAACCCTAACTACACTCTCAGTGAAAGTGGACAGTATGAGTAATGAAATAGAAAAACTAAAGATTAATGAAGTTAAACTGAAGTCTGCAGCTATGACTCAGATAACTCAGCAGTGTGCAGAGCTATGTCGATCGGAAGACAATAAAATTCCAAAGCTAAAAGGAGATGTTAGGACACCCCATAAAACCCATAACGTTCATCAATCTACAATTGTAGGTACAAGCAAAGGAGTTAGTGGACAAAGATATCAGAACATGAACATGAACAAGATATTTGAAAAACCATTTATACCAAAAACACAAAAAGACCCTTTGTTCATATCCCTACAAACTACCACATATCGAGAAAGTTTAAACCAAGACAGAAAAGCCTATAACCATATAACTCGAGCATACATAGAAAATATCCTCAAAATACAGACTTATCTAAACCTTAACCCCAGAGCTACAAATATCTAAGAACCAAACACAAACTATATAACTTAAAAATTACAAGGTTACAACAAGTTAATTGCACTACCGAAAACCAACCCAAGCTTAGTTAAAACTTGTTTCAGTTATGGATTATTAAATATCGTATATACCCAAGAAGAAGATGAACTAACAACTATACCAGAATTATATAGAGCATTCGCCACCTATAAGAAAATAACCAAAGGAAATTTATTTTTTATAAAGTTTTATACCGCACCAGCAGAGATACTATATAATTAAATTAAACCAGTTATACAAGTTGTAAAAATAGGATTAACCAGAGATATGATTATACCGAAAGATATTGTTCAACAGCCAGAGATACCTAAAGTTGAGATACCTGATTTTTATGCAAATAAATGAATTATTGGAATATCTTCAATTGTTCAAGAATTAGCAAATAACTACCTAAATGGGAACCTAATATGGAGTTATTATTCAAGAGATCGTCAAATGATTTATTCAAATTCAAGGGAGCTACGACAGTCAGATATGAAAGAAGCTAGACAATGGATTTTGACACTACTCAATCCAGAAAAACAACCAACTGCAAGAGCAATTAAGAAGGAATTTATTTTAGAAGAATTATTAACAAGATATTGCAAAATAATAGGACACAAATATCCAGACCACCTATGCTCCAAATGCAATGGAGAAAATAACGTGATTCCATAAGTCCAGCTAGAATAAAAGAGAAAATCAACCAAGAAGATAAGAATCCCAGCTAGGAGATGAACGACAAAAGAAATAAAGCAGCACTAACCGATGAAGAAATAATAAAAGAAAGAAGACAAAGCATTGAAATATGAAAATGACATATGGAGAAAAGAGATAACTTTGTGGAATATGAAATACATAAATTATGTAAACATTTAATAGCATTTACTATTTCTAAACTAGCCTTTTTGACTTTTCTTGTATCATTTATTAGTTTTTTGGCACTTGCCATTATTTGCTTTTTACTTTTTTGACAAATGTAAAGATAGGACAATTATTAGTTCTTTACTTTTTTGACAGATGTAAAGTTAGGAATAGTGTTTTCCATCTTTTAAGATTATAAATATGTAAGACATACGACAATCTAAAGGTAAGACTTTCATGTGTTGAAAGCAAGCCTTCTCTCTTGTACACAGAAAAGTTTGAATATTTAATAAAAATAGATATATTTCTAAGGAAAAACTATAGATGGGCAAAGCACAGATTTATAAAATCTACCAGAACAGGTATTTTCATTTATAATTATGAATAACTAAATTCATAAATTCCTGACAATCATGATATAATAAAATAAGCTCATGTTAGTTACTTTATAGTAGAATTATTCGAAGAATAACATGTTAAGAAGTTTATTAGCAAAGCGAAAAAGGAGAAAAATTTCCAAGAACTATGCCATCCTAAAGGTGAAACCGGTGAGACAAAGAAGCCGTGATAGGGGAGTAATCAAAGTAGAGGCACTGTTTAGGGAAAAAGTATCCAGATTACCATGCTAATAGTGAGAACATATTATTTAAGAATAATCTAGTATATAGTGATCTAGGATGATCATATTTTGTTATGTATATGGTTGAAAGGAATATTTTGAAATAGCATCATATGAAAAAGAATGACTACCTACTTATCCGATGAAATGATAGATAAATTTAAGATACTTGTTTTGTATGTACTTAAGGATATAGAAATAGTAGATATAAGAAAGATCATATGGGACAAAATATTTGATAAATATATTATGACTAGAATAAATTACATACCACACCTACCTACCTACTCCTACATATACCTACATGCCAAACCTACGCATCAACCATGATAAACTATGAATATTGGAAAATGGATATGAAAAATATACAATTAATGGAAAAACTAATGAAAAAAAATTTAGAAGAAAATATGAGAACTAAAAATATAAAATACCTTAATGAAAATATAGAAGAATATTATGAAAAAATATTTAATCAAGCCTAAATGACAGATAATCTTAAAATACTTGTTTTATATATAATTAGAAATATAGAAATCATAGACGTAAAGAAAATAGTATGGGAAAAGATATGGAATTTTGAGGATGAAGATGAAGAGTTATTAAGTTCTATAGAAAACCTACACTTATATAATGAAAGCTACTGCTCATATTTAGATAGTTATTATTCAGATGGATATTATACAGATTAAAAATGTTAGAATATATAAGAAGAGTTAGAGAAAAATAAAGTTGGCTATACGAAGAAATTAATTATAGAAACCATCTTAGAAGAAGAAGAAAACAATTAAAAGAAAGATTAATTTGGATAGATAAAACCTTAGAACAACTAGAATTAAAAGATAGTTTAGATTATGATTTAGACATAGAATTATTCATAGAAGAAAAAGACAACATAATTAACGAAATAAATAACCTAGAATTTAATATCAGATATAGTACAATTAGAATAAATTATTACAAAGAAATTTACAGTATTACAACTACTATAGGATAAAATGTTAAACTACGAATACTTAGAATATTGGAGACAAGATATGTGGAGCAAATAAGATTAAAAAAGAATCTACTTGACTACATAAAAACTAGAAATATGGAACATATAATATACCTTAAAAATAATATAGAAGAATTAATAAGTTTAAAACAAATAACTAAGGAATGCTATGACATAGCATTTTAATTAACATGATAGAACTAGTAAGTACTAGTTATCTACTAGTTATCCAAATACAATTTATCCACGCAAGTTACCCAAGTAATCCACACCCCCTACAATTGGTATCAGAGCTATGTTATTTAAAAAATGTACAAGTAGATATGTGTTAATTATGAGAAATTTTAGAGATGTTATCCAAACTTTCTTGGTGACTTTACGACTGTTTACTGTTTATGAGAAATATAAAGAACTTCTGCCAACTGCGGTACTGTGCCTTTATGGCACAATTATAAAAGTGAAGTCCTCAACTCACCCATCGCTCAAAGTTTTTTCAATATAACCTGTTGCTACTAACTAAATTAATAGTATCACAAAACACCTATTTCTTCCATTTTTTACTTGTTCTTATGGAGCAACAGATACATTGATAATTTTATTATGTAAGATATTGGATTCAAATTTTAACAGAAATAGAAATATTACGTGATTTTTTTTAATTTTTTTATAGTCTTGGTTGATAGAGTTAGTATTTATTGCCGGTGGGAGGTGGAAGACATCCCATGAAATTAGTTGATGCACGTATAAGTTGGCTCAAACACCACGACTTATATATATATACATACATACATGCACATACACATTGAAAAATCACTATAATTAATAATAAGAAAAATTTGGAAATATTCCTTTTCTTAATTGTACAAGTAAAATGAACATCCTTTTTAACATTACCAATATAAATAGGCGAGGCAATGGTACATATTGTCCTTTCTCATTCAACACATCCTCAGTTAATTTCCTTTATGTAGTCCCTCCGGTTGTTTTTGCATGTGATTAATTTTTTAATTGGATTTCTACTTTTATTTGTTATTTTTGACGTATCAAGAGAACACAAATTCTTTTTTCCTATTTTATCCTCAACGTTAATTGATTTTTTTCTAAATTAATTCAAGATATAATATAAGTATCATTTAATCAGACTATTATGGAAAAATAACTATGTTATTAATTGATTTTCTTAATAGGTGTGCCAACTCAAAATGTGATAAGTAAAATCGAATGGAGGGAGTATTATACAACCTGACACTTCATATTTTCCTAAACATTAATAATGTGTTGAATTCATTCCCCATTCAAAGTCCGTCGACGTATAAATTAGTTTCATATGTACCATTGCCAGCCAACTACATTTTTGAAGTAAAATTGTAAGGGTGTCAAATGGGCCGAGTTGACCTGGCCCGATTTGACCCATTTAGTAAACACGACCCGGTTTGACCCAGTCCGATCAGCCCACGGACTATAGGGTACTGGGTATTGGGATGGGTTAATTTTTTTGGGCCCGATTAACTCATCCCGGACCAATCCGGTCCAGGCCTGCCGATTAACTGTCTGGCCCAGATTAATTTTTTTTTTTTAATGGAATTGGACCGTTAGGCCCTAAAGTAGCCATTGGCTCAATGGTTATATAGTCGTTTTTGGGTCCAAATGGCTACTTAGCCCACTTTTATTAATTTTTTTCATTTAAAATATTTTTTTAAACCCAAATTTTTTTTTATAAATACCCACACTTTCAACTCATTTTTTACACAATTTTCATTCTCTCTCAAATCTCAATTCTCAAATATTCTATATATTTCCTAAAGTGCTCACTTTAATTTTTTAATTTTGCGATTATAAAATACGAGTGGAAGTTTCTAAAGTCACAACCTTCGGATACTTCCAAAATTTGGTATTGTCGTTCCACTCTTACGTTTAATTTTTAATTAATGTATTAATTGTTGAATATTTAATTTTATTATATTTGTGTATTTTGAATTTTTTTAGTTTAATTTATATTATGTATAAATTAAGAAACCTCGCCACTAAAGGTGTTAAAATTTTTTGTCCCGGAAGTGGTAGTGGTAGTAAAAAGCGAATTACTAGCGGTAGAGGTAGTTCAAGTAGTAGATATACCCATGTGCCTCTACCTCCGGTACTGCTTAGTTAACCTTTTGAGGAAAAAAAAGGTGTAGGTGCTCACGATATGGATTATGTAGAAGCTCAGAAAAATTATGGTATAGAAGAAGAAAATGAAGTAGATGCGGTTAATTTAGATGAAGATGATGAAAATATTGGTGAGACACCCGCAGTAGGAAATGTTAATATTAGATCTGAATCGGTTAATCTTCCTCCCCGTCCATCCGGGCCCCAAGAGCTCATAAAATAATTAATATTGCATGACAATTTTTTGAACGTATATCAGATATTGAGGTGCAATGTAATATTTGTCAACAAATATATAAGCATAAAAGAGGAGTCAAGGAAGGGGGTACAAGTACGTTAATGAGACATATAAGTGATAATCATGATAGAAAGTTAAAAATTGCACAAGGCAGTGCAGATGTTGGTGAACCAACACAAACTATAATGGACCCAGCAACCAGTCAGGTAATGAAGAAGTATAATAAATTGAGGGACCAGAAAGAAATAACAAAAATGGTAGTTGTGAGTTGTTTCCCTTTTAGTTTTCCTTCTTCTGATGCCTTTATTCATTATATTCAAGCAATTTATAATCCTATGTTTAATGGTATTCCGAGAAGTACTTGTAGGGCCGATATTTTTAGACTTCATTCACAATATTATTTTTATTTATCAACATTGTTAAAAAATATTCAATGTAGAATGTCCCTAACTTCTGATCTTGGTCGTGCTGTAAATAAAAATGATTATTTAACCATTACTTGTCACTGGATAGATAGTAATTTTGTTATGCAAAAACGTATTCTTGCTTTTTTATATGATAAAGATCGTAAACATACTGGAGATTTTATTGTTGATTCGATTGCTAAAGTTACAGAATTTTATGGTATTGAAAATAAATCTTATGTATTGCTTTTGATAATACTTCTAACAACAAGACTGCTATAACAAAGTTAAAATCTAAGCTATCTCCGCCGTTACTTGAATTTTTTCACGTTAAGTGTGCTTGTCATATATATAATTTAATTGTAAGCGATGGTCTTGAGTTTTTTGAGCTTTATATTGAAAAAAATTGGCTTGCCATTGATTTTATTCAAGGAAATAATCATAGAAAAAGAATTAGAGACTTTAAACTTAAATGTGAACAAAATGGACTTACACTAATATTGATGCCCGAAGAATGTGATACTAGATGGAATTCTACGTATGATTTTTTTAAAAACTTGTTATAAATATAGAGTTTACACTATCTTTTAACCAACATTGTGGTTCGTTTGCTGATTCTGCCCACTACATGCTACATGATTCTGACATCTTGTTAAGTTTTTGGAAAATTTTTGTATAACTACAGTTGAATTTTTTGGTGCTTATTATCCTACTGTTTGTAATATTTTGGCATATATAGCCGATATTTCTAGTTTGCTCTAAGAATATAAAAATAAAGAAGGTTACAAAGAAGCTGTTGGTGCTATGTTTGCTAAATTTAAAAAATATTTTTTTTGATTCTCCCTATTTACTTGGTTGATGCTTTACTAAATCCATGCATAAAATATAATACTATGTGCCACTTTAGTACTCTTATTTATGCTAACTTAGAGATAAATTATAACAATAATTCTGGTGATGAAGAACAAGAACGACCTAATTTGTGGATGGCTGTGGGTGATGCGAACAGTTACATAGATAAATTATATAACCACTATGCTGATTTAGTTGATTTAGCTGTACCGATAAATATCACTCCAACTGTCGCTCCTCATCCTTTCTTGGAGCCATCATCTTCTAAAAGGACGACACATAGTGGTTTTCCTAATTACTTTGATGATTTAACTTGTTGAAATAGTGTTGAGGAGGGAGCTTACACAACAACTTATCGGGAATAGTTGAAGTATTATCTTCGAACGCCATTAGAGGATCATAGACGATGG
This sequence comes from Capsicum baccatum var. pendulum, assembly GCA_030864225.1. Classification (NCBI taxonomy): domain Eukaryota; kingdom Viridiplantae; phylum Streptophyta; class Magnoliopsida; order Solanales; family Solanaceae; genus Capsicum; species Capsicum baccatum. Next base: position 159,516,299 of record CM061554.1, read on the forward strand.
ATCAACGTGTTAGATTGGTGGAGGAATAATGAAACACAATATCCTGTGCTTTCAAGATTAGCCAGAGATATCTTGAATGTTCCAATGTCAACCATTGCACCAGAGAGTGCTTTTAGTTAGGGAAGATAGCAGCTTGGAGACAACCGACATTCATTGGGAAGCAATGCAATGAATATTCTAGTTTTCCTTAGAGATTGGATTAGAGCGGAACGAAGAAATCAAGGAATGAAAGCGGAGCTGAACGACGAGCAAAGACTTGAAGAAATTATGACTTCACGGGAGAACTCAGTAGAATCAAGTCCAATGCATGGTTTTGCCCCTGTTGACTTTGACTATCCTATGCAAGTTCCCGTTAATATTAACATGAATGAGTTGGAAAAAATGATCCAAAATTTGTAAATTTTTCATCCATGTAATTATAAATTTTGGATCATTTTTCAATCAATAAAATTCAACATTCATTCATTCCTTAGTCCTTACTTTGTAATTTTTTTCCATTTAATGATGTAGATTGAATTTCTAGTTTAAATTAAATACTTAGTTTTAATATATTGCTAATTTGCTATCAAGTATTATAAATTTATTATATTAAGTAGCATATGTTTTATTTAAAGAAGTACATACATTGAATGATACATATATATGTGTATATATTTTCTAAAGTAGTATATATTTAACGTATACATATGTATATGTTTTATAAATTAGTATATAACTATATATATAGTGCGTGTATATGTTGTAGTATATATATATTGTAGTATATGTTTTATTTAAAGAAGTACATACATTGAATGATATGTATGTATGTGTATATAGTTTCTAAAGTAGTATATATTTAACCTATACATGTGTATATATTTTATAAATTAATATATAACTATATATTTAGTGTGTATATATATTGTAGTATATATATATTGTAGTATATGTTTTATTTAAAGAAGTACATACATTGAATGGTATGTATATATTTTCTAAAGTAGTATATATTTAACGTATACATATGTATATGTTTTATAAATTAGTATATAACTATATATTTAGTGTGTGTATATATTGTAGTGTATATATATATTGAAGTATATGTTTTATTTAAAGAAGTATATACATTGAATGGTATGTATATATGTGTATATATTTTCTAAAACAGTATATATTTAATGTATACATGTGTATATGTTTTATAAATTATTTTATATATCATTATATTGTAGTATATGCTTTATTTAGAGTAGTATATGTATTTAACTAACGTATAGTCGTATACATGATTACATGTGTAATTGTGTATATGTATTATGTGTATATGTTTTTTAAAGTATAATGTAGTATATACTATATATGTAGTATATATATATTGTTTAATGTATTTAAAATGTATATAGTTGGGTATATATAGTGTATATTGGAGTAAAAACTTTTTCTTTTGGGTTTGACCCATTTTTATCGGATTTTTAACCGATTCGGGTTTAGGTGGGTTGGACCTGGTTAGGTTAAGTGGGCCGGTTCAGGGTTGTTTTTAAAATTTTTACTGTTGGGCTCGGAACCGGACCTTCCCATTTAACCAGGCCCGGATTCGGATCATCCCACTAACCGGCTAAAATTCATGGGCCGATTTCGGGTTGACCCGGCCCGGCCCACTTAACACCCTTAAGTAAAAGCGAACATGTTTGCTGTTGAATTGTACATAGGGTGGGCGTTTGGTAATCGATTCGATATTTTTGAAGTTCGAACCAGTAATTTGGTAATCAATATTTGAGGGTAGATACCACATACCATACTTTGAAACATCGATTCGGTAATTCGGTAATCGATAAATTAAACTTTGATTCGGTACGGTATTTGGTAATACCATTTAAAGTTGGAGGTTTGCAAACTATGTTTAAACTTCAGAAAGTATCACTACAAGAAAATGGCAAAATTGTGACAGAGATTTTAGTCACAAATTTGTCACAAATCATTGATTGTGAGGGATTTGTGATGGAAAAATGTGCATCTTAGAACCTTTGGTCATAAAATCATTGTGACGGATTTAATTTACGTCACAAAATTATTGTGATGGAACTGAGACAGAACTTCCGTCACAATATAAATCCATAAATTTGACTTAAATTCCGTCACAAATTTATAACAGATTTTTGACAAAATATTTCGTTATAAATAATTTGTGACAGACTAATTTAGTCACAATATGACTCTCTTACCTATATTAGTCACAAATTTAGGATAGATTGTGATAAATTAAATATGTCACAAATTTTATTTGAATTTTTAATTTTAATAAATAATAATTATGAAATAATATGTTCTCTCTCTCACACTATATATATATAAAACAGAATACAAGATTTATAATAAAAATGTCCGAAGTTAATTAACACATGTAAAATCACAACTTCAATAAGCAAAAGTCTAACAATATCTAAAATTTAAAGCATATAACTATCCAAAAAAGTGTGACAATGTTCAAGTCGACACTTTAAGTAACTAAACTCTTATAATATTAAAAACTTAAGCATGAGATGAGTCCCTATTAAGGAGAGTAGGATTACTAAATGAGCGAGAAGATAATGCCATATGGCTCATCATGCGAGACCATTGCTCCTCCATAGATTTGAATTGATCAAATCTTTGTTGCCTCAAACGGGAAACTCCTACTTTACTCGTAGTTGCACCTCCGCTTCTATACGTTCTTGAAGAACTCTCTCTTGATTTTCTCTAATTTGCGACACCTCTTTCTCAAGTATTTTGATGCGCTCTTCGGCAACATGATCGGACACTAAATTTGCCGAATTAAAAGAATTTTGATCTTTATACAAAGCTCAAGCTTGAGAGCCCAATCCATACACACTGTTTTTTTGCTCTACCCGCAACATCAAAATACATGCGATTTATATCGAGTTCTTGATCTTTCGATGAGCCTAAAAGAGCAGTAGCTATGACGACCTCTATTTTATCCTAAAAATTACAAATAATTAGCCAGCAAATATTTAATCATCACAATGAGCCACACAAAGTAAATGAATATACTGCCTGAATTATGATTATTCCAAATGATCTAACTGTACAAATTAAAAAGCCTCACAACCTTAAGGAAAAACAACTATCTAAAGTAATGGATCTGCATAATAAAATTCTCAACTTTCAACCACAAAAAAAGAATTTTTTCCCCTATCTAAACAGTCATTTGGGAACACCATCAAATATGCAACAACAACATACCCAGTCTAGTCTCACTTTGGTCTACGGAAGATAGAGTGAACACAAACCTTACTTATACCTCAAAGGTAGAGAGGTTGTTCCCAATAGACCATCGACTCAATAAATAGAATCTAGGTAACTAACTAATCTTACTGTACCCTTCTAAAAACTAGTTTTCTAACACAACAATGAAAGAAAAAAGATATATAGTGAACATCATTTACAAGAAGCCAACAAAAGAAACATCAAGATGAACTGAAAACACTAAACCAAAAAAATAAAAGACAAAAACTAGATTCAAGTTCCAATAGAGAGTGTCATGATCATGCTAGAACATTCACATAAAACAACAGAGACAAATTTTTCATGATTCACACAAACAGAAAGACAAAGATTACCTAGCTAAACCTTCAAGTTTAGGCTGCAAAATGCTCTTAAACCTTTTTGGAAGTAAGAGCATAACCTTCAAGTAAGACAATACCCCAAGCCTTTTTTATATCACAAATTGCCTATCAACAAAAAGCAGAACGATAATGATAATAATAACAACTACCACAGAGAAAGAAAATAGAAAGGAACAACCTCTGTGGGAATATTACATGAGCAAGCTACATATGATTACTTATTGCCTAATTAATTCTCTACTTTTGGTAACATAAAATATTGACCCTCACTGCTTCATCACATCTAAAATAGAAACCATTAGCTTGACCAATTGGAAATCTTTTTAGTTTAAGTGAACCACAGTTCAAGAATTAAAGAACATCGAATAGTTCTTATGCTACTTAACATATCTAAGTAGTAAAAGCCCTTGTACTGAATTCACACTTTATTTTCAGGCCATCAATTATATTGCTCAACTCCTTAAACATATCTATTTCACTCACATAAATCACAACTGTTAGCCACCCCAATTTGGAATAACATAGTTAATAAAATGCAGAAGCTGTAACTCTTATCTTTGGACCAGATATTTGAAAACCTTGTGACGGCCATCACTCAAAATAAATACAATTCCCAAATGAAACTATCTAATCACAAGTCCAAAAGCCTGATGCAGATCAGATTTATAGACTTTGTGAGGATAAATTCAGCTAATAAGACAATGAATCATGCCAATAATGGATTTTGGTGTGGGTGTGGGTATGGGGGGATGGGGGTAAGCCTGAGCTTATAGCTACTCAGCTAACTTCCCTTTTCTTCTAAGGGAGTAGTGATAACTAGTTCAGTATAAAATTGAGAGTCATTGAGTGATTTATAACAATAAAACTACAAAATACACATGCTTAATAGAAGAGCTCACGTTCTTAGCAACTATTGACTCTAACTCACAATTGAGAAGAGAAAAAAAGCAGAGAACATGAATGAATGACTACTGATCTCAGTCTAACCTTGAGAAAATAGGCAACACAACACAAATTTTCTAATAATTTATGGAAGTAAGAGCATAAGAGAACAAAAAAGGCTAAGAGAGAAGCACGTCCACAGGTACACATCTAACTAGTGCTATAGGAATAGACCTCCTGACCATGAATTCTAGGCTAAAGCTAATTAGTTGTTCACAACAAAAGTGATGGTACTTATAGAAACATAAAACAGAAGCAAAAGATCATTACATGGAAATGTTGCAGGAATACATAAATATTGATACAAGATGAAGTTTAAATACAAGAAGCCAACCACAACAAGAACAACAAGATGTGAACGACAATGCTAGTGAATTGAAATACGCCACACACGGCTTCACTAGACTTTAAAATTTTAATAAAAACCAGAATTTTAAGAGTACAAGATTGCAACAAGTGTAGTGAATCAAAATTGGCCCCACACGGCTTCACTACTTCAAGATACAAACAACAAGTCACTCTATTTGCAAGATCTATATTGATCTCATGCTTTCAAGATCTAAAGAATGAGAAGCTTATTAGCAAACTTACATTAATGCTCTTCGACTTGGCATCAACAAAACTGCCATCCTTTTTTTTGGTGCAACTTCTTAAATATCTCCCATGAATTTGGTTCACGGCCCATTTTGGTTGCCTAGTAAAAAAGTTCAACATTAAAATCGGAGATAAAGTCAAAGAATTAATCTATTAAAGTATGAAATTTACCAATTTTATAGTATGCTCCATTGTTGACCTGGAACCACCGGTATGCTTGCTTGGACCAGTGCCCGGAACACCAGTTTCACTACATCAATTTTGAGTTGTAATATGAGATTTGTTCTTAAACTCATCAGAAGCCCAATATGTCTTACAGCTTTGCCAAACATTATCCGACATAAAATTTGTTTTGCTTATTTCTCTTCGCCAATGATATGTTCTTTTTGTATATAAGTTGGATGCCTCCTTCTTCTAGATGCGTTCGATTATGGAGTTCTCTGTAGGATTCCACTGATATGATTTCCAGAAAAAAAATTTAGTTAGAGACATAAACACAACAATAACATTATAAATTTTTAATATAAAGCAATATTTACCATGAATTCATGCTAATAGAATCTGCGAGTGGATTCAGTAACACCCCTCTATGTGTATCCAGTAGCATTGTCGTTCCTTAAAATTTTCTGTGATAGTGTTTGAGATAGAATGACCATTAGGGACAAACCTGAAATATAATTATAAAGAGTAAATTATACATTTTATGAAATTTATTTTTTATAAAAGGTAAATAACTTTTGTAAAAATATTTTCTCTTACTTTTCCCCGACAACTGATATGACTAACCGCCTAATTGTTGATGAGATGCTACTAGACCCAACAGGGATATCTATGGAACTAGGAGTACCAGGAGAACCAACAACCAATGATGGCGTATCACTCATATTCTAAAATGACAATTATTTTATAACTGCAAAACAAAGTCCATCAAAAACGAATCATGTGAAATAAATTATTTAGAAAGACATACAAAAAGAAGAAAAAAGTTACCACTTTTACCCATTCTATTCCACTTTATGAAAAAGAGCATCGGTGTCTTCTGAAACCAGAAACAACCCCACTAAGAAGCATCAAGAATCTTAAAGTTCAAAACTTTTCAGCTATTTCAAGGACTCTAACAACATCCACAATCCACAAAAGAAAATCTAAACCTCAAAACTTTAATTCAAAACACATCAAGAACTTAGCTTTTACAGTCACATAAGAAAAGAAAAAGAGCATCAAGATTCAAGAACCTTAAAGTTCAAAACTTTAATTAAAAAACATAAGCTTTTTGAAGATACACAACAAAGAAAGTAGTATCAAAACTCAACACAAGCTAGTACATGTAACTACTAACAACAGGAAAAATTAGATTCTTCTTCTTTTATTTTTATGAAGTTCACATTCCTCCTCCCCATCCTCCTCCCCCCATCCTCCTCCTCCTCCTCCTCATCATCATCTCGTCCTCATCCTTATCCTCATCCTCATTCCCGTCCTCATTCTCGTCCTCATCCTCATCCTCATCCTCATCCCTATCCTCATCTTCCTCTTTCTCCTCCTTCACCCCCTCCTTCTCCTCTTCTATGTCAATGAGCATACTATCTGGACCATTCAATATGTTAAGTATTTCATTTTCATCAATATCAATCTTATGTATTTGACTATCATCCTCTTGAAAAGCTGGATCATTCAATGTATGAGGTTGCTCTACTTTTTTGGGAACTTCTAACGAGATTATATTGTGGATGCACTTTTGTACCATGCTTTGGCGTCGGATCAAACCAAGAACACTTAAATAACACGGTTTGCTTGAATGGTAATGCATTATACTATAGTTGCAAAATCTCTATCAATCGACTATAGTAATCGATATTATCTGCACTATGGCTTGAGCCCTTGATGCATACACCACTATTCATCATAGATTTATTTGAACCATATTCTTCAGTGTAAAACTTGTAACCATTTATGACATATTCATTAAAGGGCTAAACCATATGCAATGACCATTCTACAAGATCTTTCATGATTTGATTGGTAATGCCGGAAGAAAGATTTTGTGCCTATTAACATTATAAATAATTAGACATCAATTAAGATTTCATTTTGTGAATAATAGCAAATAATTAAGAATAATTTAGACCTATTGATACTTACATATTTTTCAAACCAAGATGCAAACTCTGTTTAAAGTTTAGCGTCAAACTCGCTATCTTGAATACATGTTTGTATTTGTCTCAAGATGTCTTCATAAATTCTGAAGAAAAAAAGCTAATTTAATTTTAATATCAAATTTTTTATTGATATTTATAGATGATTTATAATTAACTTACTTGATATATGGTTTTACTTCATCACAATTCAACAAAATATATGTACGAACTGCGTGATATTCTTTATCATCTAACCTCCTCTTTTTCAGCTTACCAAAACCTCGACCAGCTTGCTTAAAAATAGAAAATATCTCAGGATTATCCTGTTCAACTCCACCATCATCTAAATTTCGTGGTACTTTTCTGTGTCGTGCCGAAATGTGTGACTTAAAGTAGTGTGCACAAAATAAAGATACTTCTTCAACTAAATATGCGTTGCATATAGAAACTTCAACTTTATTCTTATTTTTGACATCATTCTTGTATCTACAGAGATTCCTACAAACACTAAAGTATTTCAATATGGTATAATTGATATATTTATTTACATATATTATAACATATAATTAACTTTATTTGCCTCTCAGTCGGATACATCCATCGTCCTTGAGAATCCGCTAAACGTGCTTCATAAGCTAAATGGATAGAAAGATGTTCCATGGAATTCCAGAAGCTTGGAGGAAAAATGCGCTCAAGCTTACTCAAGATGAGAGGAATATTTTCTTCTAATTGTCTCATATGTTCTTCTATAATAGCTGTAGAGGTGAGATCTTTAAAGAAAAGACTCAACTCCATCAATGGTTACCACACATTTTGTGAAAGCAATTCTCGAAATGTAATAGGTATTAACCGTTGCATAAACACATGGAAATCATGACTCTTCATACCAAAAAGTTTAAGATTGTTCATATCAACACATCTTCCCAAATTAGACACATAACCATCAGGAAATCTCAACTCTTGCAACCATTTACAGAGAAATTCTTTAGCCTTATGATCTAGCATATAACAAGCCTTTGGATACTTTTTGGTACTTTTATTCTAATGTACCTCTGGATGATGGCAAAGCAATTTTAAATCTTCTCTAGATTTTTCATTGTCCTTTGTTTTTCCCTTGACATTCACCACAGTGTTGAAGATATTACCAAATTTTTTTTTCAATATGCATCGGATCAAGGTTATGCCTAACAGGATTTGTTTTCCAGTAAGATAAGTCCCTCAAAATACTTATTTTTCTCCAACCACATGCATTATCCTTTGAAATTTTGGTATTTATCGCATCAGAACCAAGTTTTGTCACTTTCATGAGTCCCAAGTCCTCAATCTCCTTAAGTATTTGTACACCCAATTGTTCAATAAATGCAATCTTCTGTACTATTTGACCTCTCTTGAACCACTTTTTATTTCTTTGATACTGATGATTTGGTGGTAAAAACTTTCTGTGATTATCAAACCTTGAGATCTTTTTACCATTGGGTAGTGAAAAAACATCAGAATCTTTTATACAATAAAGAAAAGCTAGTTTTCTTGCTGTACTTGAACTCGATAACATTGAATACGCAGGAAAATCACTTATAGTCCAAATAAATGCAGCTTTTATTTGAAAATTATTCTTACTTGAAACATCATATGTTTGAATTCCCTCCTCATATAATTCGTTTAACTCTTGAATGGGAGGCTGTAATAAGACATCGATTTTCTATTTTGGATTTTTGGGACCAGGTATAATCACAGACAAAAACATGTATTCATCCTTCATGCATGATACACCCAAATTATAGCTCTCGTTAGAAAGTGTAAGCGGTCGCTGTCAAATATAGAACCCAACTGGGTTGGGTGTCGAATCCCATAGGGAATACTCTGGTAACTAAGTGTTGCAATTATTAGTAGACTGTTGGTCGAAAATTCCAAGGAAAAAGGGGGGTTTGGTTTAGGCGTGAACTAATATTATCAAAGTAACGATGCAATGATTTGTGTAGTAAGATTTAATCACAGAGAATGATAAGTTAGGGTTATGTCCACCTTGTAGTTTCTATTTCTCTATTAACTATGAGTAATGCGGAATTTAGACATGCATGCACTTATAGAGAATCGTATTCTAATTTTAAATCCAAGTGTTTCTCAATCATCAAGGATTTATTTCACTTTAGCTCTCTCGAGCCTAAAGTGTATAACGAATGGTACAAATTCTCCAAGAAGTTAGTCCAGGTTAAGGCATTAACGTGTAAATAGAGTTTGGAAACCCTATTTACTTGTCACACTCTCTTTTCCAAACATGTAACTTTTCTCTCGAACAAGTTATGCTATAATGGCGTATTCTCTATGTTTGCAACCATGAGAATTCAATCAAAACGAAGAGAGTAATGATATAAGTAGCATAACACATCAAGAATTCACAAACTCATAGCAATAGATAGTATCTTACAAGGTTTCCATAACCCTAACAGATAAGTTTAGCTACTCATGGATACAACGGAAATCAAAGTAGACATCATCATCATACCAAAACTAGAACAATCTTCACGATGGGGATGATTTAGCATCAATAAGAGGATGACGTCTTTTTCTCTCTCCGTGCCTCACGTAAGCCGTTTTCTCTGTTCTAAAATATTACAGAATCTGAAAATTGAATAATGACTAACTGTCGAATGCTGCTGAAAATTCAGCAATAAGGTTTTTAATAATATCCTTGACCAATAAGTTGCTACTGCCTCCTTAAGTATTTAAAAATACTGGGTTTGCTCGGGAAAAAGTTCCCATGCAGCACATTCAGTCCAAAAGCTGCCTTCCCTTTTATGTGAAGTTTTCCTTTGCTGCCCACAGGTCCACAAAGTGCTGAAATCTTCCTCATTAGTACCTGAAAAACATGCTAATCACATAGGTCAGCTCACTTAAAGGAAAATGGACTAAAAGTGCAAGAATTATATATTTTATCCTCAAAACTTAGCTAAAACATGGGTAAATTATGGTGCTTAGACGTATAAATACGCCCAACATCACCACCCCACACTTAAAGCTTTGTTTGTCCTCGAACAAAATATTACATCCATGCAAACACCAAACTAGAATTTCACAATAGCAACACAAAATTTTCAACAAGACATGCACGACAATTATTAACAAAGAGTAGGTTTCTTGATCATTACTAGAAACAACTCACCCTCCAACATAGACTCATTAGGATGGTTAATTCGTATCCATAAGTTAAGCCACAAAGAGTCATATAAAACTACCCAACAATCATCAACCATGTGTGCTCACAAAAGATATCACCCATAATCACTCATATTTTTGCATTTTTTGAAACATGGGTATAAGACTTTCCTTGCTCTCACTCTCACAAAGAATTCTTATATTGCAATTGATGACCATAGGCTTGCGCTTAGTGTAATGCTCTACTAATATCAGACTGCTAAGTTTAGGATCAAATAGGTCTTTATGGGTTGTAATGTAGGCTAAGGGACAGGTAGGACTATTTTGGCCAGAAATAGTGACTATGTTCCCTAAGCGCTTTAATACACTACATTATGCCATTTACACAATCATTTAACAACCACTCTACCTTCCTTTCATCTACCAACCCCTTTTCACCCATTTTGTTATTCGATCATAAACACAACTATCTTTTTGGTTTACTATTTTTTTTTAATTTTTTTTTAATTATTATTATTAGGCATCCCTATGATAGCCACTCTTTTTCACAACATTTTCAAGTACCAATACACTCTGAGGCATCACTTTCACCATTCTCCTCTTATCTTGCTACATGATTCTACAATTTAAAGCGCTTAGGAGTTTGGATCAAATTATGGTCTTAAAAAAAATGGATTAGGCTACATATGAGGCTACCAAAGAAAATAGCTAAAGGCTCAAAGGGTGTTTCCTAGGACAATGTACAAAGGTAGGTAAAAAGAAGGTAAACAATTTCAGGCTGCCAAAGAAATGCCTAAATCATCTCCTAAACTCACAATCTTTATTTCGCTTCACACACACACACCAGGCAAGTTCTAGCATCAGTCACAACAAAGAATATACAATAACCTCACACACACAAGGCACATGGTCAACTTCATTGGGAGAATTATAGATTCTTGACCCCACAGATGAATGAATTAAACCACAACATTATCACACAGTGAGTCACAACTTAGAGCCTAAGCATCTCAATAGTGATGATTTAGCACAAACTCTTGTTACAATACCATGCCGTCTATCAGAACAATTTCATGCAAAATCTAAAATCTAACTAACTTATTACGACGAACTAACTACGACTAATTCAAACAAACAAGAATAAATATAGGCAAGCAGTACAATACAACAGACATATACCCACACCCCACACTTAGACGGGACGCACTGCCCTCAGTGGAAATAAATAAGGAAAACCTGATTAGTCGGACTCCTCTTCTATTTCTGGGGTCATACCCTCTGCGTCGGAATCATCATCAGAGTCGTCATCATCAGAGTTGTCCTCCATATCTGAGTTTGGCAGTCGGCGATCATCGTTAGTTGGCACGTCATCATCAAGAGGTTCCTCAAAATGTATCCCCACTCCACACATGGCCCGCGCATGCTCATTAAGTGGGTAGTCATTGTCCAACTGCTGAAGCTCTGCATCAGTCGGAACACGACCCCCATTCATCATGGTAAACCTATTCATGCCATACAGATGGTGGAAAAAACTTTCATCTCGAGCATGTCTTTCAGCAGTGGTAAGGTTGATGCCTTGACCAGTTTCAGGCTCTTTAGTCTTCGTGAGATCAACCTTCTTTGGGTTGTGTGGCAGCTTATGGTCCGCGGGTTCCTCTTCAATGTGCTCCTTCCTTAAGATCGCAGTCAACAAATTGCCGAAATTGAAATGGGACCTTTTGTGCAGCCTAGCCTTGCGCATTGATGATCGTATAACCGGACCAATGTTGATGGGAATATTCATCATCAGAGCGTACACCAAGTAGACTCGATCACGTGTGATCTTAGTGTATTGTGTCCCCGGAATTAAGCAAGAGTTGACTATCCTTAACCATATGCGAGCTTCTCTGTTCAAAGAGGTATACGGGTAGGTGTTGTGACGACCATTATCCTTGTGACGAATCCACTGGGTCATGGACCTTGTTCCGCACAGTGTATGTCTGATGGCCCTGTAGGGAGGTCTGTGATAAAGCTCCTTGAGTGGTGATGGATCCACAGATGGAGTACCCAGAAAAAAGTTGAAGAACTCCGCGTTCAGTTGCAAGACTTGGCCCCGAATTTTTACTTCACTTCCGGTAGTCTTTGGGGACCAATTGGCGTAAAATTATCGCGTCAAATCAAGATTGCATTCCCCTATATCTCAGAAAATGAAATCAAGATTTAGTGCCAAGATTTTAGCCAAAATGCGGGGGTCTCTCTTTGATAGACTTTACTTCTGCATCAAATCCACGTGAACATATTTTTTTACTTTGTTGTTCCTATACCACTCCTTCCCTTCCTCCTCTAGAACCCACTTGATTCCAAAAGTGCGTCGATGCACTTGCAGAGAGGAGGACTCAGCCTGGTCTTTTCTTGCCCTTTTTTGACCTTTCTGTGAGGTGGACACTTTTTCTTTTCCTTGTCGTCCTTTTGGGGCCATTCTACCTGAGATCACAATATAGTCATGTTAGTTTCATCTTGGAAGATTTACTATATTCGAAAAAGAAAATTGTGATGGTACCACCCCACACTTAATTTGTTTGCATAACGTTATTAATTATGTAATCTTGACTATCCTTTCCGACTTTATTTCATTGGATTAATGCAATATCTGAACAAGACTACCACATAGAAATCGTCTCAGGTTATTACATAGAAATAAACACATTATCTTATACTTGTAGTCGTTCAAACGTTCAAGCTTACGACTTTCAAGATTATGCATTAACTTTACAATTTCGATTCCATAAAAATATGACAGTGTATACCAATCAAATACAAGTCAGAATAAAGTCAAGAACACCCATACGAATCCATTCACTCAACTAGATGCATCATAACAAACCAACCATATTCTTATCACCAAACACCACTTCAAAATATAATAAACCATTATAAGCGTAGCATTTCAACAACTACGGAATATAAAAGAGTAACTTACGTGGTGATAGATCCGGAAGATGAGCTTGCAAGATTAGATGAGCAAAAAGAAAAATTTTGAGAGAATAGGGGAGCTTGGGCGGCGCCTAGGTTGAGCAAACAATTGCATTGTGTTCTAAGGTTGAGGATCTATTTAAAGGCTAAGCCATGGGTCGGGTTTGGTCCATATATAAACGGGTTAGGAGGCAAAAAAGCATAAGTAGGCGATGCCTATTGCTTTGCCTATGCTAGCATAGGTGGCGTCTATAGCAATGCCTAGTTTGGCATAGGCGACGCCTAGCCTATTGACTAGATTGGCATAGGCAGCGCCTTGCCAATTGCCAAGATTGGCATAGGCAGCGCCTTGTCCATTGCCTATGTGAGGCAGTGAGCATAGGCATTGCCTTGTCCATTGCCTACATTGGCATAGGCATTGCCTTGTCCATTGCCTACATTGACATAGGCAACGCCTAGCCTATAGCCTTTGCTCCATCATTCTTAACTTACCACCTTTAGCATGACTCACTTTCAAATCAAAATTTGGGTCTAATCTCCTCCTTTGTACGTCTTGCACCTACAATTAATCAAAAACAACAAAAATGATTAGAAGGATGGGTTGCCTCCCACCAAGCGCCTTAGTTTTTTGTCGTGGCTCGAATTTTGAACTTTTATTTGTCAAAAACAAAATCCTAGTGAAACAAACTCCTAATGATGGGTTGCCTCCCGTGTAGCACTTGATTTATTGTCGCGGCACGACATAGCTATCTCGATTACTTAGACTTCATCGAGATATAAGGTGACTATACATTTTATCGAATCGGTAGGTCCGATATATAGCTTCACTCGCTGGCCATTCACCTTAAAAACACCACCGTCATTGTTTTCTAACTCCACTACTTCAGATGGGTAGACTTGGCTAATTCTGAATGGACCAGACCATTTAGACTTCAACTTACCTAGAAATAGCTTCAATCTGGAGTTGAAAAGAAGTACCAAATCACCCTTATGAAGGTTTTGTTGGACAATCCTCCGATCATGATACTTTTTCATCCTTTCCTTATAGAGATCTGCTCTTTCATATGCATGTAGACGGAATTCATCCATCTCATTCAGCTGTTCCAACCTCAGATTAGTAGCATCCTCCCAATTCAGGTTAAGTCGCTTCAGTGCCCACAGTGCTTTATGTTCTAGCTCAATTGGTAAGTGACAAGCCTTCCCATAAACCAGTTGGTATGGTGACATGCCAATTGGTGTCTTAAACGCAGTCCTATATGCCCATAAGGCATCATCCAGCTTTCTGGACCAATCTTTCCTACTGGCATTCACAGTCTTAGCAAGGATCATCTTGATCTCCCGATTCGAAACCTCTACCTGTCCACTAGTTTGTGGGTGGTATGGTGTAGCTACCTTATGTTGCTTAACCCCATATTTCACCAATACGACTCTGAACATCTTGTTGCAAAAGTGTGATCCTCTATCACTTATGATGGTACGTGGTACCCCAAAATAAGAGAAGATATTTATCTTTAAGAATGCTACAACACGCTTACCTTCATTATCAGCTAGTGAGACTGCTTCGACCCACTTGGATACATAGTCCACAACAACTAGGATATATTTCATCCCAAACGAACTCACAAATGGGCCCATAAAATCAATGCCCCAGACATCAAATAACTCTACCTCAAGCATTTTAGACATGGGCATCTCGTGGTGCTTTGAGATAGCGCCTTGCCTCTGACATTGATCACATCTTCTCACAAAATCGTAGGCATCCTTGAATAATGAAGGCCAATAATAGACGCTTTGCAGTACCTTCCTGGCCATCCGATCACCTGCATGGTGACCCCCAACTTGGGAAGCATGACTTGCTTCCAGTATGCTAGGCACCTCCACATCTGTGATGCATCGCCTAATAATACCATCAGCACATCATCGAAAAAGATACGGCTCATCCCAGAAGTAGTGTTTCACATCATGCATGAACTTTTTCTTTTGATGAAAGGAGAAATGCTCAGGAATCACTTTACTTACCACGTAGTTTGCAAAGTCTGCATACCACGGTAAGTCTTCCACCATAGTGGCTAGGATTTCTTCGTCGAAAAATGCATCATCAATATCAAGGTCGGGTTGCACTATGTTCTCACTCTCAAGTCTAGATAGATGATCAGCTACTTGGTTTTCACAACCTTTTCTATCCTTTACCTCGAAATCAAATTCTTGCAGCAGTAACACCCACCTAATTAGCCTTGGTTTAGCATCCTTCTTTGGCATTAGATATCTTAGAGCCGCATGATCTGTATGAACCACTACTTTGGTTCCCAACAAGTAAGCACGAAACTTTTCAAAAACATAAACAACTGCTAGAAACACTTGTTCAGTGATGGTAGAGTTCTTCTGTGCTCCATTCAAGGCCTTGCTCGCATAGTAGATTGGATGAAATAGCCTTTCTCTTTTGTGACCAAGTACAGCACCCAAGGCTACCCCACTTGCGTCACACATAACTTCAAAAGGTAAAGACCAATCGGGTGCTACAATAATAGGAGCTTCAACTAGCTTTCCTTTGAGGCATTCAAATGCCTTCAAGCAATCTTCACCAAAATCAAATTTTGCATCCTTCTCCAAAAGTTTGCATAATGGGTTAGCAATCTTGGAGAAGTCCTTAATAAACCTCCAATAAAAACCTGCATGATCGAGAAAGCTATGAACCCCCTTTACAGAAATTGGAGGTGGTAGTCTCTCGATAACTTCAATCTTGGCTCGATCAACCTCAATTCCCTTTTTAGAGACTTTATGCCCAAGAACAATGCCTTCCTTAACCATAAAATGACACTTCTCCTAATTTAATACCAGGTTAAATTCAACACATCTCTGCAAAGCCATACTCAAATTTGCCAAGCATGATTCAAATGACTCACCTACAACCGAAAAATTATCCATAAACACCTCCAAGGTGTCTTCGACCATATCAGAAAAAATGGACATCATACACTGCTGGAAAGTGGCAGGTGCGTTACATAGCCCAAATGGCATTCGTTTGAAGGCAAACGTACCATACGGGCATGGAAAAATGGTCTTCTCTTGATCTTCAGGAGCAATGCAAATCTGATTGTATCCGAAATAACCATCTAAGAAACAGAACCATCCCTTCCCTGCCAATCGATCAAGCATTTGATCCATGAATGGCACTGGGAAGTAATCCTTTAACGTCCATGAATTCAGCTTTCGGTAGTCCATGCACACTCTCCACCCTGTGACAGGTCTGAGTGGAATTAACTCATTCTTTTCATGTGCGATTACTGTCATGCCCCCTTTCTTGGGCACACATTGCACCGGACTCACCCATTTACTGTCTGAGATTGGGTACACCACCCCTGCATCTAACCACTTAATAATTTGTTTTTTCACCACCTCTTGCATAGGTGGATTCAAACGACATTGATGCTCAATAGTGGGCACACAATCTTCCTCAAGCTGAATTTTGTGCATACATATCCCAGGAGGGATACCAATTATATCAGCAATAGTCCAACCAATGGCTCTCTTGTACCTCTTCAGAACAGAGATGAGAGCCGCTACTTGCTGTTCACCTAAATCAGCTGCAACAATAACTGGAAGTGTATTTTCACTTCCCAGGAACGCATACTTTAGATGACTGGAGAGCTCTTTCAATTCTAGCACTAGTGGCTCTTCAATGGATGGTTTCGCTGGTGGTGAAGGTCGATTCTTAAGGTCAAGGTCTATCTTCTTAGGGTCATGAGAATAAGATCCCAATCCTGTTAGAGCATAAATAGTTTCTTCATACTCTTCAACATCCTCACACTCAAAGTTCAAAAGCATAGCAGCCAATAGCTCAACAGTAAGTTGCTTCTCTATAGATAATTCTTTCTCATCCTCATAATAAACATCAGCTACAGAGAACACATTCATATTTTTAGGCTGCTTCATTGATTTACATACATCAAAATGGACCACTTCATCATTCATCCGAAATAAAAGCTCATTTTCTCGTAAATCAATAAGCACACTTCCTATTGCGAGAAAAGGACGTCCCAAGATTATGGGAACTTCAGAATCCACCTCGTAATCCAAAATAACAAAGTCTGCAGGAAAAATGAAGGAGGAAACCTTCACTAGTACATCGTATAAGATACCAACAGGTCGTTTTACCGACCTATCTGCCATTATGAGCCGCATGTTGGTTGGTGTAGGATCGCCCAACCCCAACTGTTTGTAAATGGATAGCAGCATCAAATTGATGCTAGCCCCCAAATCGCATAACGCCTTGGCAAAATCCAAAGATCCAACCGTGCAACGAATAGTGAAAGCACTAGGATCTGCCTTCTTCTGTACTAAAGACCTCGTGGCAATTGCACTGCAATAATGAACATTATCTGCCAGTTCATAGCTTACTGCCCTTTTCTTCGTCAATAGGTCCTTCATGAATTTGGCGTACCCTGGCATCTGCTCTAGTGCCTCCACCAAAGGAACATTAATAGTCAGCTGCTTTAACATAGTCATGAATTTACTGAACCTGGTGTCATTAGCTTTCTTCTTCATTCTCTGAGGAAAAGGTGGTGGTGGATTTGGAAGAGTTTTCTCCACCACTTCCTTTTTGTCTTGCTTCCAATTATCAATCTTTTCGGGCTGGTGACATCTAGGTGTAGTGTCATGAACGTTCTCATTCTGATTTTCAGCTTCTACAGAATTATCACAATCTGCTTCAATAACATTCTCTTTTGTATTATCAACCACCTGCTTGCCTTTGGATGGATTTTCCAACACCTTACCACTCCTGGTAGTAATAGCCATACATGATCCGTCATTCCTTGGGTTTTGCACAGTGTCGCTAGGTAAGGTGCCAACTTTTCTTTGATTGAGTACCGCTGATAGTTGACTCAATTGTTGTTCCAGCTGTTTTATTAAAGTGGAATGTGAGTCAACCAATTAATTTATTGAGGACAAATCATTTTTTACTTCAGTCACTCCCGTGTTGGTTGCCTCCACTCCTTTCAACAACTTAGCCATCATATCTTCCATGGACATCTTCCCAGATCCAGATGCCGCCGCCTCACAATTTCCAGGAGGAACATACAAACCACTCCTGTCAGTCTTATTCTTGTATCCGGATTTTTCATAATAGTTCCGACCTTGGTTTCCTTGGGCATTTCCTCGAAAACCCTCCTAATTATTCAAATAATTTGCTTCCTCCTCAGAATTGGAGTCATCTCTTCCCTGTGATACAACGGCCTTAACCTTTTCTGTCTTTCCTGATAATAAATGCTTGGTAAGAAGATCCATCTGCGTTTTCATGTGAGCCATATCCTGGTCATGTTCCTCTTCTCTTCGCCTCTGTTCTGAAATCATGCCAATAGATACAGTAGAGCTTGCTACCTCAGAATCCCTGGTATGCCAAGCTCTACTCTACTTTGTCATACGATCTAGCATATCACTTGCCTCAATAAAAGTAAGGTCCATGAATGACCCACCCGCAGCATTATCAACCACTGGCTTTGTCACCAAGTTCAAAGCCCTGTATAATATTTCCATCAAGTGGATATTGGTCATCTGATGGTTTGGGCACCACATAAGCTTCTTCTTGAACCTTTCCCATGTTTCGTGGAGAGCTTCAGTTGGAAGCTGTCGAAAATTGCTTATCTCATCTCTTAATTGTGCTCTCTTGGATGACGGAAAGAATCTTTTTAGGAAAGCGTCTTTCAGTTGCCTCCAATTGGTAATAGAGTTAGGAGTTAGCCCGTTCAACCATAGAGTTGCCTCTCCAGATAGAGACAATGCAAATAAGCGCAGACGAATTACATTCTGTCCAACTCCTGGATTGTCAAACGACTTGCATGTTGAGATAAAATTAATCAGATGCATATTCGAATCATCGCCTGCAAGTCCACCAAATAACCCTTTGAGCTGCAATAGCCGAATCATGGTGCTAGTGATATTGAACTTGGCTCCAGGTGCCAAGGGCAGAGGAATAATAGCCCCTGTGGCACCAGCCCCATCCAAATCGTCATCATCATCATCAAAAGGGGCCTGTACAGCTCGGCGTTCAGGTCTCATTCTAGCTTGACGATCTTTCCTGTTCACAGGTGCCGCCACCTCATCTGCACGCCTTGGATTTAGTAACTCATCATCACCCAGGTCCTCATCATCAAGATTTGTTGCCCAACCTGGGTTATCAGCATTCTGTTGATTTACTTGTGCAGCTGCCAATGCAGCTTATCTAGCCTGCTCCAGTTGAGCAACCCTTCTTTTAATGTCTCGTTGCGCATCCATTCTGCCAATAAGATGTGGTTCAGGATTTAGAGGTAATAATGGCTGACCAGAACTTCATGTATTTTGCATGCACTCTACCAAACCTGAACAAAACAAAAACAACAAACAAAAAGTAAAATTCGAGAATCTTTGACCAAAGGGTCTATTAACTATCACATACTTAGTTGACAACCGTATTCCCCGGCAACGGTGCCAAACTTTGATACGCCCAAATTATAGCTCTCGTTAGAAAGTGTAAGCGGTCGCTGTCAAATATAGAACCCAACTAGGTTGGGTGTCGAATCCCACAGAAAATACTCTGGTCACTTAGTGTTGCAATTATTAGTAGACTGTTGGTCAAAAATTCCAAGGAAAAAGAGGGGTTTGGTTTAGGCGTGAACTAATATTATCAAAGTAATGATGAAATGATTTGTGTAGTAAGATTTAATCACAGAGAATGATAAGTTAGGGTTATGTCCACCTTGTAGTTTCTATTTCTCTATTAACTGTGAGTAATGCGGAATTTAGACATGCATGCACTTATAGAGAATCGTATTTTAATTTTAAATCCAAGTGTTTCTCAACCATCAAGGATTTATTTCACTTTAGCTCTCTCGAGCCTAAAGTGTATAACGAATGGTACAAATTCTCCAAGAAGTTAGTCCGGGTTAAGGCATTAACGTGTAAATAGAGGTTGGAAACCCTATTTCCTTGTCACACTCTCTATTCCAAACATGTAACTTTTCTCTCGAACAAGTTAATGCTATAATGGCGTATTCTCTATGTTTGCAACCATGAGAATTCAATCAAAATGAAGAGAGTAATGATATAAGTAGCATAACACATCAAGAATTCACAAACTCATAGCAATAGATAGTATCTTACAAGGTTTCCATAACCCTAACAGATAAGTTTAGCTACTCATGGATACAACGGAAATCAAAGTAGACATCATCATCATACCAAAACTAGAACAATCTTCACGATGGGGATGATTTAGCATCAATAAGAGGATGACGTCTTTTTCTCTCTCCGTGCCTCACGTAAGCCGTTTTCTCTGTTCTAAAATATTACAGAATCTGAAAATTGAATAATGACTAACTGTCGAATGCTGCTGAAAATTCAGCAATAAGGTTTTTAATAATATCCTTGACCAATAAGTTGCTACTGCCTCCTTAAGTATTTAAAAATACTGGGTTTGCTCGGGAAAAAGTTCCCATGCAGCACATTCAGTCCAAAAGCTGCCTTCCCTTTTATGTGAAGTTTTCCTTTGCTGCCCACAGGTCCACAAAGTGCTGAAATCTTCCTCATTAGTACCTGAAAAACATGCTAATCACATAGGTCAGCTCACTTAAAGGAAAATGGACTAAAAGTGCAAGAATTATATATTTTATCCTCAAAACTTAGCTAAAACATGGGTAAATTATGGTGCTTAGACGTATAAATACACCCAACATCAATGCACATCCAAGGTGGAAAATTATGTGGTGTAACTATTACAGGGCAAGAAGAATATTGTTGGCCAAATTGACCAAAAGGCTGAAAACCATCAGTTGACAAACCCAATCTAACATTTCTCATTTCAGATGCAAAAGCAGGGTATACCTGATCAAACTATTTCCAAGCAGGAGAGTCAGAGGGATGACGCATCATACCATTCCTTTCATGCTTAGAATGCCATCTCATATATTTTGTTGTAGCATCAGATGCATATAATCTTTGTAAACGTAGAGCTAAAGGAAAATAATACATCTTCTTATAAGAAATATTAGTTTTCTTCTTAGAGCGTTGATGTTTTGATCTCTTAAATCAACGGTGAGAACAAACTTGCAATTGACAAGTTCACCATCCCCTCGCCAATAAAGCATACAACAGTTTTTGCAGCAGTCAATCTTTTCAACCGGCAAGCCCAATCCTCTCATTAGCTTTTTGGTACTATAAAAGCTATCTATTGCTATGTTATCAGTTGGCATCAATTCTGATATAAATTCACACAACTCATTATATAATTTTTAGAAAAATAATGTTCCGCCTTTAGATTCAACAGACGAGCAACGACAGACAATTGTATGTGTCTATGTAGATTTCTCGATCAAATTTTTTGTTCCGATGCTTTAAGAAAATTATAAATATTTTGTGTTGTGGGATTTGGATCCTCTTCTATGTTACTATCAAAAGAAGGCCCAGCAACATCAAAAACCATATCTCAAAATTCATTATGAGACTGAGAATTCATGATTACACCTAAAGCTGAAGCTTTTTCTTGATGATTATCAAACACACTTGGACTTGGAATATAACTTTCTCCATGAAGATGTGTAATAAGCCGTACTTCTACCTAGCTTGAAATTATCCCAAGAATGTTAGAAACTTATTTTGAAATATGAATTTATTTTTATACACATGGAATTTTTAAGATTTAAAATTTTTATCATGTGGGAAATTGAATTAGCTTTCCAACGATAACAATTTCATCCAAATTCGGTATCGGAGTAAAAAGTTATGGACATTTTACTTAGAGCTGTCAAAATCGCCCTGGTGCAACGGCCAGGTTGATGAACCGTAGATCTAGTGATGGACCGTCACCTAGACCATCGCAGCCAAGGTAATGAGTCAAAATTCTAGATAAGATATGATGGAAAGGTTGACGGACCGTCGAACTTGCGACGGACCATCGCCCAAGCCGTCGCTATAAGGCAGTGAATTTTTTTTTTGGTCCACGTATGATGATCGAAACAACGGACCGTCGAGCCAGTGATGGACCATAGCACGAGTCATTCCAGGTGCCATTCAGTGAATTTTAAGTCATTTTTAAAGGGTATTTGGGTCTTTTTCTACCCGTTTTAACTCCTAATTATATCGAACCAAGGCTCATAAGTTCATTATTCATTCACAACATCAAATTAGGGTTTTCTCTCAAAGATAATCCCCAAGAACAAGATCCAAACACTTCTTCAAGAAACCAATAAATTCAAGTTCTTCAAGTCCAAGAACTTCAAGAAACTCACAATCAATGTATGTCATGTGTTTATTCATAGGTCCCTTTCACCCATGAAGCTCAAGAATCTCTTTTCAAAATCCAAGATTTGTGTATTGATGAATGTTTATGATTTAAATTGAATTGAAATTCGTGTTCATGATGTTGTGGGGTTTTGATTCATGTTTTAAATTACATATTCCAATAATTGACCCTAGTATATGAAGATTTTCATAATAACCATGATAAACCCCCTTCAATTTACAAGTTGATTAATGTATCCATGATTATTAGATATGTTGATGATTGTATAACCATAGCATGCTCACCATGTGTTTGATTAAATGCCTATGCGAAGGAAAAGTGCCATACTAGTATAATAATATGTTATCCCCATTCATGTACAAGTTCATGCATGTCAAGTGTTTGATGAAATTTCTTAATCATTGAACTATGGATTATTGATGTTAGTCATGTATTCCAGAAAGTTATGCTTTGTCAGTTTCTTTCCATCGAGTCCTGGGGGTACTTGTACCCGATAATTTAGCTATGTGACTAGAGCCAGTGTCATGTTTTCATGATACTCTCAGTCAATCCATGATCCATAGAACCCAGTTAGTCATGTGACACAGGAAAACCCAAAAATCTTAGAAATCTCAGTAATCTCAGTAGTTCAGTAATCTCAGTACTCAGTAATCTTGGTAACCTCGGTATTCCCAGTAAATCTCAGTAACTTCAGTACTCTCAGTCTGTCCTCAGATCTCAGTAGCATTACGTCAGTAAACAAAACTTAGTGAACTCAGTTTAGCTTCGCTAAACAATACCATTAGTATTAGTTCAGTTCGGTTAATCAGTTCAGTGTCTATTTAGTTGGGAGTAGGATTCAGTACCGAGTGAACTCAAGGATGGGGACTCACCTGTTATTCAGTGGAGGGTGTAATCCTTAGAAGCAATCTTTGTTTTCCAAAACTACGTAACCAACGTAGGTTGAGATACACCCTACACATTTAGGGACTTATACGTCTCATTTGGGTTACCTACCAGGAGGGGTTGATGGAAGAGCTTCCTGTCAGAGAGGGTATACTCACAGCTAGTCTTTACCCATGGCACAGTATTGACACCCTTCCAGCTGGGTTTATAGGTTGGACCCCGCCAGTTCAGTTTTGGGGCATGCCGGTTAGATGATTACCATCCATAATTTTAGTAATAGAATTAGGACTGTCAGATACAGTCATTCAGTATCAGTAATAGAACTCATATAGTTCTACAGAATTCGGGTCTGTCAGATACAGTTAACTTAGAATAGTGCGGAACTCAGCTAGTTCTATCAGAAACTCGACTGTCAGGTACAGTCTCTCAGTATCAGTTATTTCAGTTATACAATTATCAGTATCTCATGTTATCAGTACTCAGACTCAGTAATCATGTTATCACGACCCTAGTTACAGTTATTATGTATTCATGTATGTATTCTCACGTTCATATTATTCAGTCAGTTAGTATAGATCTTGCATGTAAACCCTTTGTATTCAGCCTACCTCACATACATACCAGTATATTCAAAGTACTAATGTATTTGCATTATGGTGCCTTAACCATAGGTTCAGAAGCACGAGCTCCAGAGCATCAGTAGCATTCTAGTATCTGCAGTCAGAGTTAGCAGTGAGTTCTCATCTTTCGAGGACATGATCATTTCTTTATTATCTCATTAATTAGTTTATTAGTTGGAGTTAGTTGGAGATATATCCCATCATCTCCTTATTTAGACAGTTATATTTAGAGGCTTTTCAGACTACAATATGTTTAGACAGTTTTGTTTTTGGCATTTATACTCCATCCAGATGTTATATTTTATCGGATATTATGTTACAGTTTGAACCTTATGGCCTTTCAGTTCATATTTCCGCATTATACAGTATATCATACAGTATATAAGCACAAATATCAGTCATGGGTTAGCTTGTGGTCCTTCGGGGTCATGAGTACCGTGTAGCATTCTGGGTACCAGATTTAGGGCATTACAAACTATGTATCAGAGTCTAAGGCTCAATAAAGTCCCAGGAAGTCTGAAAACTGCATCTAGTAGAGTCTTGTGCATTGGTGTGTTGTGCACCACACTTATGCACAGGAGGCTATGAGATGTTTTAGGAACAGTTTCCCTTTTTTCAGTATTCATGTCGTTCCAGTGAGCATAAGCTCTAGTTAAACTCTCGGTCTAATCCACTTCCTCCCTTCATTTACAGATCATGCCTCCCAAAAAGTCTAGTGAAGAGGGAAATAGAAATCAGTTAGCACCTCAGCCCATTTAGCTAGGTCCTCTGGATAAGCACGTCTCTCATGCAGAATTCAGGACTGCATTCACTACTCTAGCTCATTCAGTCACAACTCAGAATGAATAGCCAGCCACTATTCTAGTCAACCCAAGGGCCAATTCTACTACAGCCAGGATTCAGGACTTTACCCGAATGAATCCTCCCTTATTCACCAGTTCTAAGTCTGAAGAGGATCCACAGAAGTTCCTAGACCAGGTTCAGAAAGTCACAGACATTATGGGAGTGACTTCTAGTGAGAGCGTAGAGTTAGACACCTATCATCTACAAGACGTATCTCATACATGGTATAAGCAGTGGAAGGTAAACAGGGGTACATATATAGAGCCCATAGAGTGGGAAGAGTTTGCTATGGCCTTCTTAGATTGATTCTTTCCTTGAGAACAGAAAGAAGCCAAAGTGTTAGAGTTCATAAATCTCAGACAAGGCACCATGAGTGTGAAAGAATACTTTCTTAAGTTCACTCAGTTAGCCAGGTATGCTCCTCATGTAGTAGCAAATAGCAGATCCAGAATGAGAAAGTTTTTATTAGGGGTATCAGGTAGAGTGGTTAAGGAGCGCACGAATACAATATTGATTAGTGATATAGACATATCTAGGATTATGGTCTATTCCCAATAGATGGAGGAACAGAAGCCTAAGAAGAAGGAGAGAGAAAATAAGAGGGCCATAATAGGTAGTTATAGTTTTTCTCAGCCAGGGTCGAAGGGTGGTAACTGTTCTCAGCATAGTCAAAAATTTTTAGTCCCAGTTCCCCCTTCAGCTAGTACACCATACTCCAAGGCCCAGGGTAGTAAGAGCAGGATTTTTTACTCATTTATTTTGCAAAGATTGTGGTAAGTATCATAAGAGGGTGTGTAGAGCCGGCAGTAATATGTGTTTTGGATATGGCGAAGTAGGTCACAAAGTCTGAGATTGTCCTAAAAATGGTCCTCGAAGTTAGCATGGTTGTTCTTCAGCTCAGTCTGATTGCCCAAAATAGCAAGGTGCCAATTCCAGCTCTATCGGTGGGCAACACCCAAACAGACTCTATACACTTCGGTCTCGGCAGAATCAGGAAAGTCCTCCTGATGCAGTTACTGGTATGTTATAGATCCCTCATTTACATGTTCATAATTCTTCAGATTCATGAGTTTCTTTTCTTTTGAAACCTTGCATAGCAGTTAAACTTTGGGGGTCAGAAAGACAAGCCTTCAGATTCTAGTTATAGTTTCAGTATGTGTAGATAATCAATAAGGGAAGATGATTTCCGGCCCATTCCTGTCTTAGTGCAAAGTTTCGTACTATAGTCATCACGATATTTATGTATGCTACCCATTTCAGTTCCACGAATACAACTTGTATCTGTACGCTTCTCATAGAATAGTGTGTATTTCAAGTTCCTAGTATGAGGAATTCCAGTTCACTCAGTGTTATGAATCATGTCCCATGAACATAGAAATTCCAGACTCAGGTCATGTAGCTTATGAATTATGTACTCATGTCATGTTTTACAGTATGTACGGCCCACATGACTCATGCTCCTCCCCTAGTGATTAGCCAAACTCAGCTTATGCCATGTACACTCTTAATTTAGATTGCTCGATAAATCTGTGACATTGATGTTTTGTCCCTCAGTCCTCAATTACAACATTAGTTTAGTAATTGATATTCTATAAAGGACTCAGATATTCCTACGGGACCATGGTTATCCGTTATTTGTTACTTAGACATTAGGATTCAGTACTTTATTATCAGTATTAGCCTTAGTTACTAGCATTAGATACCTGTATGAGTCTCAATTACAGACTTAGTTACAGTCTCTACTACAGTCTTAGTTATAATGCAAGCTTCAGTTCAGTAATCTGATCAGAAACTCAGTTCAGTTCCAAACTTGCTTAACCAATGCTACAACTATTAGTTACTCAGTTAGTAGTATTTTAGTATGTCAGTCTACAGAATATATCCAAATCATGCTTGACGCCTAGACTTGCATTCTTGAGGTAATACAGTTTTGCTCATTCATGCTCAGTTACCTCATGTTATCCAGTCAATCATTACCTTCTATGCATAATATTCTACAGCCTCAGTCCAGTTATTTAGACTAAGTACCGACCAGGCTCACTTGCCCAGTATTCAGCTATTAGTTATTCAGTTAATTAGATAAGTCAGTATGTTTGCGTATATGTGCTTAACGCCCATGTGAATCTTTTCAAAAGTCTTAGTTGCAGCGCCAGAATTTTAGTTATTTTATCTTAAATGGTCTTAACCTATCTTACCAAATTTTTGCAGGCAATGATTTTTCCTATTCAACTGTCTTGTTCAGGCCACGCCAAGACTTCCTTGTTCCCTAAAGCCATTAGAGCTATATAGAAAGAGTGTTACGGAAAGGCTCCAGTCGACTATAGGTTTTTAGTATGTGTTAGTCTAAGATAGACAATTTCGTACAATTTGGTTTCCTATCTTTCCAACTATTCTTTCTAGCCAAAATGTCATGAATGAAACTATTCTAAGATAAACCTATCATGTTGATGCAAGACCAACTCAGTTCATGTATCAGGCCTCAGTTTCAGATCTCAGATAATTAGTTAAGAATCAGTTCCTAGGTGTCTTGCGCATCGCCTTAGTTTCCCTCAGTAGCTCAACCAAGTCAGTATTCCTAGAGGGACCTAGTGTCCAAATGAGGAGATACGCTATAATCCCCCAAAATTTCATGACTTAAACATCCCACTCCCTTTTCTCGAAATGAATCCATATTGGAGTAGCGGGTAATTATAAGTTTACTCCAAAGTTCCAATCTCAATTGTGAGCTATGTATTTAGGGGCTCAGTTTAGTTCACGAAATTTAGTTTATATATCATGTTTCAGTCTCAGTCATGTTCTTATGTTTCCATTCATGCATACTTTTGGAATAATCATGGGTTTATCAGTATGTTTCAATTTACGCAATAGTTTTCTTGAATTTACTCAGTTCCATGTTCAAATTACTATTAAAAACTTGGTATTCAGTTTATGCTCAAATCTCCATTACAAACTTGGTACTAAGTACTCTTGCATATTCAGTCATGCATTCATATATCATTTCAGTCATGTAATTATGTATTATATATGCATTCTTATTTTGAGAAAAACTCAGTTCTTCATGATACTCAGTGATGCATTCATGAATCAGTTACACATGCATCAGATATGCATGTTCGACATGATATATTCAGTTACCAGTCATGTGAGTCATGAGATCATGTTCCAGTCATTTATGTTCAGTATGTACGTCAGTTTATTTTCTCCCCTCTCACTCAGTCTCATTCGAGGATGAATGTTCTCAAGGGGGAGATATTGTAATACCCCGTACTTCTACCTAGCTTGAAATTGTCCTATGAATGTTAGAAACTTACTTTGAAATATGAATCTATTTTTGTACATGTGGAATTTTTAATATTTTCACTTTTTATCATATGGGAAATTGAATTATCTTACCAACGATACAAATTTTGTCCAAATTCGGTATCGGAGTAAACAGTTATGGATGTTTTACTTAGAGCTATCAAAATTGCCCAGGTGTGACGAGCAGGTTGACGGACCGTCGATCTAGCAACGGACCATCGCCTAGCCTGTCGTTGCCAAGGTAGTGAGTCAAACTTCTAGCTAAGGTGCGACAGACTGGTTGACAGACTGTCGAACTTGCGACGAACCATCGCCCAACCCGTCGCTATAAGGCAGTGAGTATTTTTTTTGGTCCACGCACGATGATCAAAATGACGAACCATCGAGCCAGTGACAGACCATCGTACGAGCCATCGCAAGTCCCGTTCAATGAATTTTAAGTCATTTTTAAAGGGTATTTGGGTCTTTTTCACCCGTTTTAACCCCTAATTATATTAGACCAAGGCTCATAAGTTCATTATTCATTTACAATATCAAATTAGGGTTTCCTCTCAAAGATAATCCCCAAGAACAAGATCCAAATCCTTCTTCAAGAAACCAAGAAATTCAAGTTCTTCAAGTCCAAGAACTTCAAGAAACTCACAATCAAGGTATGTCATGTGTTGATTCATAGGTCCCTTTCACCCATGAAGCTCAAGAATCTCCTTTCAAAATCCAAGATTTGTGTATTGATGAATGTTCATGATTTAAATTGAATTGAAATTTGTGTTCATGATGTTGTGGGGTTTTGATTCATGTTTTAAATTACATATTCCAATAATTGACCCTAGTATATGAAGATTTTCATAATAACCATGATAAACCCCCATTCAATTTACAAGTTGATTAATGTATCCATGATTATTAGATGTGTTGATGATTGTATAACCATTGCATGCTCCCCGTGGTTTGATTAAATGCCTATGCGAAGAAAAAGTGCCATACTAGTATAATAATATGTAATCCCCATTCATGTACAAGTTCATGCATGTCAAGTGTTTGATAAAATTTCTTAATCATTGAACTATGGATTATTGATGTTAGTCATGTATTCCAGAAAGTTATGCTTTGTCAGTTTCTTTCCATCGAGTCCTGGGGGTACTTGTACCCGATAATTTAGCTGTGTGCCAAGAGCCAGTGTCATGTATTCATAATATTCTTAGTCAAGCCATGATCCATAGAACCCAGTCAGTCATGTGACACAGGAAAACCCAAAAATCTTAGAAATCTCAGAAATCTTAGTAATCTCAGTAGTTCAGTAAGCTCAATGATTTCAGTACTCAGTAATCTTGGTAACCTCAGTATTCTCAGTAAATCTTATTAACTTCAGTACTCTCAGTTAGTCCTCAGATCTCAGTATCATTCTTCCAGTCAACAAAACTTAGTGAACTTAGTTTATCTCCGCTAAATAATACCATTAGTATCAGTTCAGTTTAGTTAATCAGTTCAGTGTCTATTTAGTTAGGAGTTGGATTCAGTATCGAGTGAACCCAAGGTTGAGGACTCACCTGTTATTCAGTGGAGGGTGTGATCCTTAGAAGCAATCCTTGTGTTCCAAAACTACGTAGATAGTGTAGGTTTAGATGCACCCTACGCGTTTAGGGGCTTATACATCTTATTTGGGTTACCAACCAAGAGGGGTTGATGGAAGAGCTCCCTGTCAGAGAGGGTATACTTACAGCTAGTCTTTACCTGTGGCACGGTATTGACACCCTTCCAGCTGGGTTATAGATTGGACCCCACCAGTTCAGTTTCGGGGAATGCCGGTTAGATGATTACCTCCCACAGTTTTAGTTACAAAATTAGGACTGTCAGATAGAGTCATTCAATCTCAGTAATAGAATTCAGATAGTTCTATAGAATTCAAGGCTGTCAGATACAGTCAACTAAGAATAGTGCGAAACTCAGCTAGTTCCATCAAAAACTAGACTGTCAGGTACAATATCAGTTATCAGTATCTCATGTTATCAATACTTAGACTCAGTAATCATGTTATCACGACCTTAGTTACAATTATTATGTATTCATGCATGTATTCTCACGTTCATATTATTCAGTCAGTTAGTATAGATCATGGATGTAAACCCTTTCCATTCAGCCTACCTCACATGCATACCAGTATATTCAAAGTACTGACGTATTTGCGCTTTGGTGTCTTATACTATAGGTTCAGAAGCATGAGCTGCAGAGCATCAGTAGCATTCCAGTCTCCACGGTCAGAGTTAGCAGTAAGTCCTCATCTTTCGAGGACATGATCATTTCTTTATTATCTCAATAATTAGTTTATTAGTTGGAGTTAGTTGGGGATATGTCTCATCATCTTCTTATTCAGACATTTATGTTTTAGAGGCTTTTTCAGACTATAGTTTGTTTAGACAGTTTTGTTTTGGGCATATATACCCCATCCCAAATGTTATATTTTATCGGATATTATGTTACAGTTTGAACTTATGGCCTTTCAGTTCATGTTTCCGCATTATACAATATATCATACAGTATACAGGATCAGATATCAGTCATGGGTTATCTTGTGATCCATCGAGGTCATGAGCACCGTGTAGCATTCCGGGTACCAGATTCGGGGTGTTACATGTTGCCAACGATAATAATTTGGTACAAAGCCATTATTTTCAAGATATGTCATAACTATAAACTCATCCAAAATATTTTTATTTCGGCACTTATGATGATTACAAAGACACCTTAATTTTTCATTGTCCATACATTCTGGATGAATTTTAGCAAATTCAACAAAACTCTCAACCCTATCAATAAACCTAGGATTTATGAATCCATCTTCCAACAATCTATCATACATCCACTCACGGTCAGGATTATTTATATCGTGCATTCTGAAACCAAATAAATATGTTAAAACTTATGTGTTGACTAGTTATTTTCATATAATAGTAGAACAAAGATATAAATTTGAGTCTACAAATAATGCTACCATAGACCTTACCCTTAACTTTCATATAGACCCTTGGCTCAAGGAAAGCAAAATGACAAAATTCATGGAGACATAAGCAATAACAATAAGAAGATAGTAAGAAAATCGAGGCATAAGAGACAATCTATTCCAATGACTGCTTGAGATAAATTCCAACTTAGTCTATTCCATACCTCAAAACAATCTATTCTAACGACTGCTTGAGATAAATTCCATCTTAGTCTATTCCAACAGAACTACTTAGTCTATTTCATACCTCAAAACAATCTATTCCAATGACTGCTTGAGATAAATTCCAACAATCTATTCAAAATAATCAATTCCAACAGGCAAAAAACAATCAAAATTGAAATAAATTCCAACAATCTATTCAAAACAATCTATTCCATACCTCAACAAGTTGAAAAAAATGACCTATTCCATACCTCAATAAGTTGTAAAAAATAAAAATTGAGATAAATTACCTCAACGAGTGAAAAACAAGAATCGAAATTGACATGAACTAAAAGCTTGTTCGTAATTTTCAATTGTATCCAAATCTAGAGGGATAAGTTATGAGAAAAAAATTGTAATGAATCGTGATTTTACATACACGGTTAACAACTAAAAGACCAGTCTTTTCAGAAACTGAATACCATTTAATGTCCAATTATATCCATTCTAAAAATTAGAATTAACCAGTAGACATCCCAATCCTACCATTCGGAATTTCAAAAAGAAGAGCTGTGGTGGCTTAGCAGTAAAGAAAAGATTGGATCTTTTAGTGTTAGAAAAGTTTGAAGTTAGCATAAAATAAAAGATTGCATTAGTTTTATTTAATGAAGGACGTAATAAGAGGGAAAAATAAAAAACAAAGAAAGCAGAAGAGGCATGCAAGTAATTCAATTGCCTCTCTACCACAAATGTATTACTCTCAATATGTTTTCCTCGACCACGAAGCTTTAAATTATTAAGTCAGCAATTGATCGCTCAAAGATGCATTTAACGAAGGGTAGAAACTAATGCCGATATAACTGGCACCAACAGAAACTACTGGTTAGTGATTACCAATAACACGTCCAATGAGAGGAATAAGATGTTTAAACAACTACAGAAGCAGAAAATAAGAAAAATCCAAAACTATGTAACTTATAAACCTATCATACCTTAAGTTAGCAACTTGGAGAATAATTACCAACATTTCAACAAGAAATATAATGCAACAACACGGAGATGGTGCGTACATAGTCTTACCCTACCTCGTAAAGGTAGAGAGACTGTTTTTGATAGACCTCCGCACAAGTAAAGTAAATTAGTAGCGAAGAAGCCATGCTGAAAACCATGAAACAAGAAATCTAATGCAACATAGAAAATTTCCTGCTTTAATTACCCCCATAAGCAAGAATTGATGAAATTTGACACAAACTGTTCAAACAATTCCACAGTCGCAAAAACCAAGCAATAAATCCAAAACCCTTTCAAGAAAAAAGACTATTAAGTTGGAAGAACGTTGCGTTGCAATTAGCATTTATCCAAAGAAACCCAATCCAGCACAAAAAATTTCCTAGCTTCAACCACCCCATAAGCAAGAAGCAATGAAATTTGACATGATAACACCTTTTGTTGGTCGGATGGAGGGGGTGGTGAGCTATTCAAACAACTACAAAAGCAACAAACAGAGCACGAAATCCAGACCCTACGATTATGAATCACAACTTTTCAAGAAAATTAAGAGAAGTAATTCAATTGGAATAAAGAGAAGAAAGAATTAGCGCATAAAGTATCAAAAAATAAACCCTAAAATTGAAGGAAAAGAAAAACTAGACGAAATGCAGCAGCAGTAGATAACGGTGAAGGGATTGATAAGATTATGGCAGTGAGACATGAAAATGAAAGGTTTTGAGGAAACCCTTCTTCTTTTAGTTGGAAAAAGAGGGATAACAAAAATCTTTTAGAGCCAATTCTGCTTTTAACAAAAACAGATCCGTCACAAATGATATTTTTTTGTTGTGATGGAATAAATTCATCACAAATTTTTATTACATTAATTATTTTTTTAAAATATAAATTGTGATGAAATGCTCAATCTATCATAAATTTAGTCACGGATTTGTGATAGAAAGTTATTATTTTTTCTTATCAACTTTAATTTGTGACAAAATTATGTCTGTCACAAAAATTATATTTAAATCTGTCAAAAATTATCATAAATATTTTACTCTTTGAATATTTATGTGAAAATAAAAAAATTAAAAGTTTTATATTTATGCAAAAAATATCCATCATAAATTCATCAAAATTCTGTCACAAATTGTGACAGAAGTGTTCCGTCTCAAATATTCCATCACAAATTAACCATTTTCTTGTAGTGATATTTAATAGAAACCCTATTTAATATTTTTTTGTATTTTTTTTTAATATATTACCAAGGTCCAAGAGATTTTTTTGAATAACTAATACTATTGTCTATTGGGTTTGTTAGACATATCGTATATATGCAAACTATGTTTAAACTTCAAAGTATATTTAATAGAAACCCTATTTAATATTTTTTTTTGCACTTTTTATGAATATATTACCAAGGTCCAAGAGATTCTTTGGAATGACTAATAATATTGTCTATTGGGTTTGTTAGACATATTGCGTGTGTGTACATAAATATATTAAATAATTCGGTATGCGGTAAATACCGAATACCAAACGGTATTAATATCTTGTTCCAAACCCAATTCGAATACTGATATATTAAAATTTTACTCTCAAATGTCATTCCAAATACCAAATTACCGAATATCAATTATCGAACTTTTTTATTTGATTCCATAATTTGATTTTCGATATTTTATGCCTAGCCTAATCGTACACCTAGGCAGAGACAGGGGGAGTCATTTGAACAGTTTTTGTTGGAAAAATTAAATATGACATAAAAAAATTTACTTTCTTGCATATGTATCAGTTTTTAATGCCCTTTACATAATGTTTTTAATTTTTTTTTGAATGACCTGATTCGAATTCCTGGTTTCCCCTTAGCGGAATTTATCGCCTTATTTGAACCGCACTCTCGAGCAACCCAATTTGTAGACAACGCTATGGTGTGATAGGGTTTGAATACTACTAAAAAATAAATATTTTTCTATTGATTGAATAAGAGGGGAAAGAAAATTCAGTAGTGTAAAATCCATAAAACTTTTTAGTGATTCAGTGAGAATATTTTTCCCACATGCATTTTCCCAATGAGCTGGTTCGATGAAAAATGGATGGGAAAATCAAGTTTCGTACCACAAATGTCCTTTGAATGTGGCGGAAAAAATCTCTATTTCTAGTAATATAAGACATCGGCATATCAACCACTAGTGCACTACTAAAAAAACCCAAAAAACCGACCACAAAATGTGGTCAGAAAAATCGACAACTTGTGGTCGGTTTTTTATTTTTTTAAATTTTTTTATTAAAAAAAATGACCACATGTGGTCGCTTTATTATTATAAAATATCAAAATAAATATTCTAATTATTTTTATATTAATTATTATATATTTTAAAAATTAAAATTTTTAAAAAATAACAAAACCGACCACAAGTGGTCGTTTTTTTAAAAAAAATTAATTTAAAAATCGGCCACAAGTGGTCGGTTTTTAAAAATTCTTTTTTAATTAATTTTTTAAAAAAAGAAAATATTTTTTTAAAAGCGACCACTTGTGGTCGGTTTATATTTAAAATAAAATAAAAATTAATTTTTAATAACCGACTACTTGTGGTAGGTTTTTATTGAAATCACAAAATAAAATAAAATTTAAAAAACGACCACGTGTGGTTGTTTTTAATTTAAATAATAGTAATAAAAATTTTAAAAACAAATCATAGTCGGAGTACATATTATGAATGAGTTATGGATTAATCATATATAATGTATTTGCTCATCATATTATGGATGAGTTTTTCTAATATGATAAAATGAATATCTTCATTTAAAGGAATGGATTTTATAATAGTAATTATTGTTTTTTCAGAAAGAAAATATGTGTAAAAATTTATTTTAATCATTCAAATATTCCCTAAATAGGAAGTGAGGTAAAGGGTTTTCACTACCCTTTTTATATTGTATTTCAAAATCAAAGGAGGCTAAGTGAGCTTGCCACCTTGCAAAAATCAATTTAGAAGCATCATGCTCAAAATCTTTATCAAACATGTATTTAACTGATTGATCTTCAGTTCTGATGATAAATTTTTGGTTATATAAATCATCTTGGAATTTTAAAACATATTTAATAATAGTCAACATTTCATGAGCCACAGTGGCGTGTTTTTTTTTACTTTCAGATCATTTTCCAGAATGAAATCTAACCAAACATTCAACATTATTATGGGGATTAACTTGTTTAAGTATTCCTCCATAACCAATATTTGAAGCATCACAAATATCAACAATCAATTGATTAGATATCAATTTTATTTTTTCCTGAATTTTCACAGAAATCATTGTATTATGAATATTCATACTCATCATTTCAAGCTGTAAAAAATTCACATGTTTTTTCTTCATATCAATCAAAGCAGTTATGTCTCGTGTTACTGGATCTGTAACAAAAGGATAGGAAATTTCTTTGTTTTTCTAAGTAGCCTTGAAACCTTTAGCATCAATATGCGTGTATGGATAAATAGTATTTATAAAAGGCGTTCCTAAAATAATAGGAGGATATAACTGATTTTTTACTAAGAAAAAGATATGCGGAATGCAAATCTTATTTCTACAGATATGTGCATAAGGTAGTTAAAAGTTAATATCAAGAGAATGATCAAATGCAGATTTGACTATATGCGTTGTTTTTTGAAAATATCTAGTTGAAATTAAACCTTCCTGAATACAGCTAACATCAGCACCGCTATCAATCATAGCCACATTAGTTACAGAAAATTCATTATTAATCAAGATAGTACAATTTATATACCATTTATGGGCAGTAACAATTTGCATCATACCCAAAAATAAATTATTTTTTACCTCAATATCACGAATAATTTGATAGTTAGAAATTTCAGCAATTTTTTCTTTTCTTTTGGAACTGGAAATATTATCAATTTGAGAAATATTTTCAAGAAATTCTATGATCAACAATCATTTTGATTTTCTTTCAAAGAAATAATGTCCTTTTTAAAATTCTCAACTTCTAATTTCTAATCATCAAGAGACGCATCTTTATTGGGTGTTTGACTAATGGTAAGACATCTATTAACTTTAGTTAAAGAGTAGGGCATAATATCAATAACAGATTTAGTATTTTTCTTATCATATTTGCTATCAGCAGTCTTTGAAGTGCTAGGTTGTGAAGAAGCAAGATCAATATTTTTTTGACAAAGCTTTTCATCAGTCACTTCTTTTAATAATTCTAAAGCACTATCAACAGTAATTGTTTGAACATTTACATCTAAATCTTCAAACTGGGATTGCAATTTATAAAAAGCATTATCACAATCACAAACGTTATTATTATAATCAGTGCAAGCATTAGCATAAGGTTTTTCATGAATCTCATTGTCTGTTGAATTAAGTAATTTAACATCATTTTCAGATTCAGAGTCATATTCATAATCAAATTCGGAACCAGAAGTATATAACAAACCATAAACCCTATCATAAATCTCATCAGAAAGTCCTAAGGACTTGAGTTTTTGAAGTTTACAATTTGGAGCAATATGAACAAATTGACCACAATTGTAATATTTGATTTTTGATAAGTCTCTCTTAGACCTATTTTTTGTAAATCTAGTAGACTTACGATGGGTTTTTCTAGCTTCACTCTCTTCTTTGGATCTATGTCTAGATCTCCTTTTTCTATATTTTTAACCAAGCTGGATTAGCTAAGGTTAAACAAGGCAGAGTTGCAACACATTTTTTGATTAATCTTTTATGATTGGTGTGGACTTAAGTCCAAGGCCTTTTGTGATCCCTTTTTAATCTATCATATAAAGGAGATAAATTTGTAGATAGATTCTAATAAAATGGAGAAATATAGTTAAGACTTTCTAGAAATTGCTACAACTGAGTTTTATCAGTAATAATATTAGGAATTTTTTTAGCAAAGTCCATAGCTCGTTGTATAGGTTCAATTGTTCCTCGATAAATATTATGTTCTAAAAATTGAATATTTGTTTGGAACAAACATATTTTAGTTTTAGAAATAACCAAACCATTTTGTATCACGATTTGTTTGAAATACAATTCTATTGTTTTTGAAAACACAAGAATATCATCAATATATTCAATTATAAAATCCATATAGGCATTAAATATATCATTCATGATTATTTGAAATTCAGAAGGAGCATTTTTTAAATCAAATGGCATAACATTCCACTCATATTGTCCAAAAGGGAAATTAAATGTTGTTCTATAAGTATTCCTTTTATCAATTTGAATTTGCCAATAACCATATTTTAGATCAAATTTTCAAAATATACTGACATCATATAATCTAGATAGCAGGTCCCTTTTATTAGATATTGGACACCTAATCTATTTTAAAACTTTATTCAGAGGTTTATAATTAATTAATAATCTTGGTGTACCTCATTCTTTTTCAGAAGCATTATTGACATAGAAAGCAGTACAAGACCAAGGGGATTTTGAGGGTTTTATGAGACCCTTGTGGAAGAGACCATCTATCACTTTTTTACAGAATCCTAATAACTCTGTATTCATTTGGCAGAGTCTGGATTTTTTTTGAAATGTTATCTTCTCAAAAATCATCTTTACGTAACTCAAAACGCAGACGGAAGAATTTGTCTTTAATTTGACGATAATTCTACTGTTTATAATCGAAATTCCTTTTCTATACCTAGAATGTTACCTGTTATGCATCATAGCTCTCTAGTTGAACCAGTATACAGTCCAACTTGAAGTCATGTTGCATCTTTACATACTTTAAATTCTGCAGATTCGCATACTCTATTCAAAAATATTGAAAAAATTAAAATTAATTCTAAAACAAATATAGTTCAAGATAATGATAATATCCTAGATAGGGATAACCCCACTCCCTCAGAAATGGAGTTTGATGTTAATTCTTGTTAATTATGATTCCTCACCTAATTGATTTTAGTCCTGGTTCACAAGCCAGAAATTATACTAAAAGAGAATTTTTTTCTAAAAAATGGAAAACATTTAGAACATGATTTTTTGAAACCTATAGTTCTGATGAATTGAAAAATATTTCTAAAGAATTTTAAGAAATGTGTGCATTGCATAATTAAATTGTTTTCTTTGTGCCATGGTTTATGTCTACAGATTTGCCTTTATATGTAAAAATTATTGAAAGGTCATATCAAAATGCAGATGGTGCTGTAACACAGACTATTTACCCCCCTCAATCAACTTTCATATTACCCAACAATACTGGTATATCCTTCTCTGCTTTTCAATAATTTGTTGATGATGACGTTGGAAAAATCAATATTTCAGAAATAAATAGTCTAATTTC
This sequence comes from Capsicum baccatum var. pendulum, assembly GCA_030864225.1. Lineage (NCBI taxonomy): Eukaryota > Viridiplantae > Streptophyta > Magnoliopsida > Solanales > Solanaceae > Capsicum > Capsicum baccatum. The sequence goes on from CM061554.1 coordinate 159,555,050, forward strand.
TCAAAATAAAAGATTGTGGAAGATAAAAATTTGAGTTATATTTCTAGGAGACTCTCTGTGCATGACGGAGAAAAATTAGAGATGATTGAGAATTATTTGGCCGAAGTCCAGAAAAATCTGCTAAAAACTGTAGAACAATGTTCGGACACCTCCATGAAAAGCCATACAAGCGAAGAAATAGTTGAATCTGGAGATATTCAGGAATCTCAACCACTTCCACAAGATAACATCCTCAACGATGAAGAAATAGAAAACATTGAGGCATTCCTCTACTCATCAAAAAGAAAAGACAAAATACGACAGCGAGTCCCCACCTATGGGACCCATGTAATAGTAAAAATACTGTGCACAGGACCCACAAGTACTGTGCAAGATGTTTTTTTCTTTTATATATAGACGCCTCATTATGTTAAAGGGGCATAAGTTTTTCTTTTATTTATTACATTTTCTCTCTCTAGCCAGGCTCTCCCTTCTCTCCTTTTGTATATTTTCCTGAAGTTAAATAAGAAGGCACTAGCCACCGTTATCTACTATTCCGGCCTTGCATCCAGCCATTATTAAGGTATTTATTCATTTTCTTTTGAAGTACTTCTAATACTCCTTCTTTCCTTCCAGCCGTGACTATGTCCGGCTAAAAACCTTTCATATCTATGCCAAAGATCTAATTTCTCTTACTTAGTAACTATGAAAGATCCATACTCTATCAAAATATGAAGGAATTTTTTCATAGTTTCTTGACTTTGTTCCAAAATGGTGGTATAGTCGAGTTTAATATGGATTTTGTTGGCTTTGTCTTTATGACTTGTCTTTATGACCACGTCTAGTAAGTTGTGCCTTTTCAGCCCGCAAAAGATTAAGAAAAGGGCGACTATTTGCACAGTCAGAACTTCTCGACACATGGGTTCAACATAAGTATATTAAATATCTGACAGACCTCTTGTTCGGGTAAAATATTAATTCTTCCATACACTCACTATGCTATTCAAAAATTCTTTTATATTTCGGTTGGTGCTTTGGTTCGGTAACACATCAATATCTTTTTTATTCAATAATTTTATAATTTATTTGTCAGCATTCAAAGCAATAGATTACTCAGTGCTTTTTATTATCTGCTTATATTTAAATTTATCAAGAAAGCCATATTCATAAATGGTTTTTATAGCTACTTAAGGAATAGTTCATTTATTTAGCAGATCCATATTTTGAGGTAGATCGATTTCTTCAAGTTTAGTACTTTTCGTACTAACTTCTCCCATATCCATTTATAAAAAACTTCATATCTATGCCATAAACTTCAGATTTATTATTATTATTATTATTATTATTATTATTATTATTATTATTATTATTATTATTATTATTATTATTATTATTATTATTATTATTATTATTATTATTATTATTATTATTATTATTATTATTATTATTATTATTACAGAATAGCAGGATCTTGTCAGGTGCGGGTAAGCCATGGCACCTGCCAGACCAACTTTCAAATATCGGATTAAGCCATATTTAAAGTACCAAACCAAAGCACCAATCGAAATATAAAAGAATTTTCGAATAGCTTAGTGACTCTATGGAAGAATTAATCTTTTATAAGAACAAGGGGCCTGTCAGATATTTAATATACTTATGTTAAACCTATGTGTCAAGAAGTTCTGATTGTGCAAATAGATGCCCTTTTCTTCATCTTTTGTGGGCTAAAGAGGCACAACTTACTAGACATAGTCATAAAGACAAAGCCAACATAAGCCATATTAAACTCGATTGTACCACCATTTCGGAACAAAGTCAAGAAAATATAGAAATAATTCTTCATATTTTGATAGAGACTAGATCTTTCATAGTTACTAAGTAAGAGAAATTAGATCTCTGGCATAGATATGAAAGGTTTTTAGTCGGACATAGTCACGACTGGAAGGAAAGAAGAAGTATTAGAAGTACTTCAAAAGAAAATGAATAATTACCTTAATAATGGCTAAATGCAAGGATGAAATTGTAGATAAAGGTGCTAGTGCCTTCTTATTTAAATTTAGGACAATATACAACAGGAGAGAAGGGAGAGCATGGCTAGAGAGAGAAAATGAAATAAAGAAAAGAAAAACTTATGCCCCTTTAACATAATGAGGCATCTATATATAAAAGTAAAAAACATCTTGCACAGTACTTGTGGGTCCCTGTGCACAGTGTTTTTACTATTACATGGGTCCCATAGGTGGGGCCTTGCTGTCATATTTTGTCTTTTCCTTTTGATGAGTAGACGAATGCCTCAATATCTTCTATTTCTTCATTGCTGAGGATGTTGTCTGGTGAAAGTGGTTGATATTCCTGAATATCTCCAGATTCAACTGCTTCTTCACTTGTAAGGTTTTTTATTGAGGTGTCCGAACATTGTTCTACCGTTTTTAGCAGATTTTTCCGAACTTCGGCCAAATAATTCTCAATCATCTCTAGTTTGTCTCCGTCATGCATAGAGAGTCTTCTAGAAATATAACTAAAATTTTTATCTTCCACAACCTTATTCAGGGGAGCAGTAGTATATTCGACAATTTTGCTATTAATATAATCAAGTAATTCCTTCCCATGTGGAATTTTTGTGAGGGGGTCTTTTCTTGTTAACTTGTCCCAAAAATTAGTATAGAATACCCTATATAGTACGGGTATTTGTTCTTTCGTATATCCAAATTCAATATTCTATTTATGTATCCATGGAATAGAGAATTCAATGAAGAAATACTTCTGATCGATCTTATCTAAATTACATACATGATCAAAATGATATAATTCTGTCAGGAAAGGTGAAACTTTAATCCATTCTTTATATAGATGGAAATATTTTACTGGCAGAATTTTAATTGTAGGGTTATGATACGACCACCACTGAATGAACCAACTGGGGATTGGGTCTTCAAAAACTTTAGCGCAGACCTTTATAAACCATGTATGTTTGTGTTTAATATTATTGCAGTCAATATCAGACCAATCAATTTCATCTCTAATATCATCAAAATTAGAAAGAAATAAATCTTCTTCTATCATATTATGGATGAATTTTTCTAATATGATAAAATGAACATCTTCATTTAAAGGAATGCATTTTATAATAGTAATTATTATTTTTTTCAGAAAGAAAATAAGTGTAAAAATTCATTTTAGTCATTCAAGTATTCCCTGCACAGGAAGTCAGGTAAAGAGTTTTCACTACCATTTTTATATTGTATTTCAAAATCAAAGGGGGCTAAGTGAGCTTGCCACCTTGCAAAAATCAATTTAGAATAATTATTGTTAAAATATTTATCAAACATGTATTTAAATGATTGAGCATCAGTTCTAATGATAAATTTTTGGTTATATACATTATCTCGGAATTTAAAAACATATTTAACAATAGTCAACATTTCATTAGCTATAGAGGTGTATTTTTTTTGACTTTTAGACCATTTTCCAGATTGAAATCTAACCAAACATTCAAAATTATTATGAGGATTGACTTGTTTAAGTATTCCTCCATAACCAATATTTGAAGCATCAGTTTCAACTATTTTTAACCAAGCTGGATTAGCTAAGGTTAAACAAGGCAGAGTTGCAACACGTGTTTTGATTAATCTTACTAGATCGGTGTGGACTTGAGTCCAAGGCCTTTTCTGATCCTTATTTAATCTATCATATAAATGAGCTAAATCTCTAGATAAATTCTGATAAAATGGAGAAATATAGTTAAGACTTCTTAGAAATTGCTGCAACTGAGTTTTATCAGTAATAATATCAGGGAATTTTTCAGCAAAGTTCATAGCTCATTGTATAGGTTCAATTGTTCCTCGACAAATATTATGTCCTAAAAATCAAACATTTGTTTGGAACAAACACAATTTAGTTTTAGAAGTAACCAAAGCATTTTGTATCATGATTTGTTTGAAAATATTCAGATGTTTGAAATGCAATTCTATTGTTTTTGAAAACATAAGAAGATCATCAATATATACAATTATAAAATCCATGTAGGCATTAAATATATCATTCATGATTTTTTGAAATTCAGAAGGAGCATTTTTAAACCAAATGGCATAACATTCCACTCATATTGTCCAAAATGGACATTAAAGGCAGTTCTATAAGTATGCCTTTTGTCAATTTGAATCTGCCAATAACCAGATTTTAGATAACATTTTGAAAATATATTGGCATCATATAATCTAGATAGCAGGTCCCTTTTATTAGGTATTGTATACCTAATCCATTTTAAAACTTTATTCAGAGGTTTATAATTAATTACTAATCTTGGCATACCTCGTTCTTTTTCTGCAGCATTATTGACATAGAAAGCAGTACAAGACCAAGGGAATTTTGAGGGTTTTATGAGACCCTTGTGCAAGAGGCCATCTATCTATTTTTTACAGAATCCTACTAACTCTATATTCATTTGGCAGGGTCTGAATTTCATCAGAATATTATATTCTCTAAAATCATCTTCATAAGGAAGAGAAACAATATGCTCTTTGCGAGCCCAAAAGGCATTTGGGTGGTCAACACAAATATCAACAATCAATTGATTAGATATCAATTTTATTTTTTCCTAAATTTTCACAGAATTCATTGTATTATGAATATTCATACTCATCATTTCAAGTTGTAAAAAATTCACATGTTTTTTCTTCATATCAATCAAAGCATTTATGTCTCGTGCTACTGGATCTGTAAAAAAAAGGATAGGAAATTTCTTGATTTTCATAAGTAACCCTGAAACCTTTAGCATCAATATGCGTGTAAGGATAAATAGCATTTATAAAAGGCGTTCCTAAAATAATAGGAGGATATAACTGATTTTTCACTAAGAAAAAGAAATGCGGAATGCAAATATTATTTCTACAGATATGTGCATGAGGTAGTTTATAGTTAATATCAAGAGAATGACCAGATGCAGATTTGACTAGATGCGTTGTTTTTTGAAAATATCTAGTTGGAATTAAACCCTCCTAAATGCTGCTAACATCAGCACCGCTATCAATCATAGCCACATTAGTTACAGAAAATTCATTATTAATCAAGATAGTACAATTTATATACCATTTATGGGCAGTAACAATTTGCATCATACCCAAAAATAAATTATTGTTTACCTCAATATCACGAATAATTTGATTGTTAGAATTTTTAGCAATTTTTTCTTTTCCTTTGGAACTGGAAATAATATCAATTTGAGAAATATTTTCAATATTTAAAATTCTATAATCAACAATCATTTGATTTTGTTTCAAAGAAATAATTTCCTTTTTAAAATTTTTAACTTCTATTTTCAAATCAGTAAGAGACGTATCTTTACCTGGTGTTTGACTAATGGCAAGACATCTATTAACTTCAGTTAAAGAGTAGGGCATAATATCGATAACAGATTCAGTATTTTTCTTAACATATTTTCTATCAGCAGTCTTTGAAGTGCTAGGTTGTGAAGAAGCAAGATCAATAATTTTTTGATGAAGCTTTTCATCAATCACTTCTTTTAATAATTCTAAAGCACTATCAATAGTAATTACTTGAACATTTAAATCTAAATCTTCAAACTGGGATTGCAATTTATAAAAAGCATTTTCACAATCACAAACATTATTATTACAATCAGTGCAAGCATTAGCATAAGGTTTTTCATGAATCCCATTGTCAGTTGAATCAGGTAATTCAACATCATTTTCAGATTCAGATTCATAATCAGATTTGGAACCAGAAGTATATAACAAACCATAAACCCTATCATGAATCTCATCAGAAAGTCCTAAGGACTTGAGGTTTTGAAGTTTACAATTTGGAGCAATTTGACCAAATTGACCACAATTGTAACACTTGATTTTTGATAAGTCTCTCTTAGACCTATTTTTCGTAAATCTAGTATACTTATGATGGGTTTTTCTAGGTTCACTCTCTTCTTTGGATATATGTCTAGATCTTCTTTTTATATAGGGTTTATCTAGGTCATTGGGTTTTATTTGTCTATGACCCCTTTTTCTAGAGGTAGAAGTAGAATTTTCCAGACCAAATTGTCCACAAAAATCACCTAATTAGGATCTTTCTTTAAGCCTGTCAAGCTTAATTGTTCGGGATAATTTTAACTCATTACAAATCTGTAGACCTTCTTCGGTACAAGCTGCTATAAGCTGACCATAAGTGAAATCTGTCCAAAGAATTATACCATATTGACCCTTGATTTATTTTTTAACCCTTTCAGCAAAAAGAGGTGGAAGTCCATCTATAAATCTAGCCTTCCAATGTTCAAACATAGATTCGGGTAAATCCATAACCCTACTAATAAAAGTATCTTTGTACCATCTGAATTCTCCTAAATGCTTACATCTGAGACCATTTAAGAGGGTATGAGTGTTTTTATGTTGGTTGGTGAATCTACCTCCAAATTGTTGAATAATAGTTAGCATAAGGGTATATACAACATCTTCTCTACCTTCAAGTAATTCTCTACCTAGGTTATCAATACCAGGCAACATATTTTTGGCTTCAAATATTTTATTTCTTTATTCATTAGAAAGAAAATTATCCCACCAACCACGAAGTTGACCAGTAAAACTTGTAACAATCATTTTACAAATAGAAGCATCTGTTCAAACAGGGTTACCCTCAATATCTTTAGGGCTAGAGACTTTTGCAATAGTAGATTACATTAGCATGCAATGGACTAATATAGATAATTGTCTTTCAGATAATCCATCTAAGTTCCATTCATATATATGTTCTCCACTATAAGACGTGTTTGTCAATGACCAATCTCTTTCCTCTATCAAGACATCTTGAGGAGTTGGTCTTGGATAATAGGCAGTTTGCATACGGGGAATATCAACATATTTTTTCCCCGGTTGTTTTCTTGCCAATCCTCTAAGTTTATTTAACTCTGAGTGGATTTCTGCCCTTATATTTTAAATAAGAGTTGGCTTAATATCATCAAAGTTATTAGAAAGAGATTCAATTGTATCCACAAATATATTGGACAGATCCATGGGTTTTATATTTAAACTAGCAAATTTCTTTTCAAGTAATTTTTCAAGCTGTTCTAAATCAGAGGATTTTTCTAATCCTTGGATATCAGGAGGTCTTTAAATATGAGGCTTAACTATCAATCTTTTGTTTTGCATTCTGAGTTAGAAGCAGTATCAGATGACTTTTGACTATCGCGTAGCTTCTTAGTCAAATCCGTCATGATATCTAGTTTTTTTATCAGGAGAAGAAAAATGTTCTCCAAGAACTTTCACATAAAGACTCAAATAGTTATTTTGAGAAATTAGACTATTTATTTCTGAAATAGTGATTTTTCCAACGTCATCATCAATGAATTTTTGAAAAGAAGAGAAGGTTATACCAGTATTGTTGGGTAATATGAAAGCTGATTGAGGTGGGTAAATAGTTTGTGTTACAGTACCATCTGCATTTTGATATGACCTTTCAATAATTTTTACATATAAAGGCAAATATATAGACATAAACCATGGCACAAAGCAAACAATTTGATTATGCAATGCACACATTTCATAAAATTCTTCATAAATATTTTTCAATTCAGTAGAACTATAGGTTTCAAAAAACCATGTTATAAACATTTTCTATTTTTCAGAAAAAAATTCTCTTTTAGTATAATTTCTGGCTTGTGAACCAGGACTAAAATCAATTAGGTGAGGAATCATGATTAACAAGAATTAACATCAAACTCCATTTTTGAGGGAGTGGGGTTATCCCTATCTGGGATATTATTATTATCTTGAACTATATTTGTTTTAGGATTAATTTTAATTTTTTCAATATTTTTTAATAGAGTATGCCAATCTGCAGAATTTAAAGTATGTAAAGATGCAACACGACTTCTAGCTGGATCGTATACTGGTTCAACTAGAGAGATATGATGCATAGCAGGTAACATTCTAGGTATAAAATAGGAATTTCGATTATAAACGGTAGAATTATTGTCAAATTGAAGACAAATTCTTTCGTCTGTATTTTGAGCTACATGAGCTAACTCTGAATTTGTCACATCCTTCGCAAGTTGTTTTGGAGAAATGATTGAATTTAAGACCCATATTTTTGGGAAGTTAATCTCATCCCATCTAATAGGTCTCCTTGTAGTGACCTTGAATTTTGCAAAATTGGTCTCAATAAGCATAGTATAATCAGAAGCATCTTCAATTAATTTACATCAAGGATTTAAAGTAGATAATAAATGATAATAAATACGATAAGATAAACATATAAGTTCAGATCTAGGCGCATAATTGTAGCCACGAGTTTTCACATTCAAAGTTAAGCATCAAGAATATTCTTATCAGTCAAAGATAGTTATAAATTTGGCTGAGTGTTAAAATATACTGGACCATATGCCAGAGTGGATTCTATAGATCCCATCAGAGATTGTCTGAAATTTAAATTTCTAGCACCGTGCAGTGCAGCTAGAAAGGTTTCTGGAAGTCCTTTCAAAGTTAAAGGTTTAAACGCAATTTGTACTAAACCAGTATGCACAAAATTATATCGATTTTTAAACACATCAATATCTTTTTTATTCAATAATTTTATATTTGTTCGTCAGCTTTCAAAGCAATAGATTGCTCAGTGGTTTTTGTAATCTGCTTATATTTAAGTTTATCAAGAAAGTCATATTCATAAATGGTTTTTATATCTACTTGAGGAATAGTCCATTTATTTAGTAGATCCATATTTTAAGGTAAATCAATTTCTTCAAGTTTAGTACTTTTCGTACTAACTTCTTCCATATCCATTTATAAAAAACTTCATATCTATGCCATAGAATTCAGATCTATTATATAATTACTATGAAAGTTCCTAGGCTCTGAAACCAGAATAGCAGGATCTTGTCAGGCGCCGTGGAACTATCTTGATTAATAACGAATTTTTTGTAACTAATGTGGCTATGATTAATAGCGGTGCTGATGTTAGCTGCATTCAAGAAGGTTTAATTCCAACTAGATATTTTCAAAAAACAACGCATATAGTCAAATCTACATCTGGTCATTCTTTTGATATTAACTATAAACTACCTCATGCACATATCTGTAGAAATAAGATTTGCATTCCGTATTTTTTTTCTTAGTGAAAAATCAGTTAAATCCTCCTATTATTTTAGGAACGCCTTTTATAAATGCTATTTATCCTTACACACATATTGATGCTATAGGTTTCAAGGTTACTTATAAAAATCAAGAAATTTCTTATCCTTTTGTTACAGATCCAATAACATGAGACATAAATGCTTTGATTGATATGAAGCAAAAACATGTGAATTTTTCACAACTTGAAATGATGAGTATGAATATTCATAATACAATGAATTCTGTGAAAATTCAGGAAAATATAAAATTGATATCTAATCAATTTATTGTTGATATTTGTGCTGATCACCCAAATGCTTTTTGGACTCACAAAGAGCATATTGTTTCTCTTCCTTATAAAGATGATTTCAGAGAAGATAATATTCCGATGAAATCTAGACCCTGCCAAATGAATACAGAGTTAGTAGGATTCTGTAAAAAAGAGATAGATGGTCTTTTTCCCAACGGTCTCATAAAACCCTCAAAATCCCCTCGGTCTTGTACTGCTTTCTATGTCAATAATGCTGCTGAAAAAGAACGAGGTACGCCAAGATTAGTAATTAATTATAAACCTCTAAATAAAGTTTTAAAATGGATTAGGTATCCAACACTTAATAAAAGGGACCAACTATCTAGATTATATGATGTCAATATATTTTCAAAATTTGATCTAAAATCTGGTTATTGGCAGATTCAAATTGATAAAAGGCATACTTATAGAACTGCCTTTAATGTCCCTTTTGGACAATATAAGTGGAATGTTATGCCATTTGGTTTAAAAAATGCTCCTTCTGAATTCCAAAAAATCATAAATGATATATTTAATGCCTATATGAATTTTATAATTGTATATATTGATGATATTCTTGTGTTTTAAAAAACAATAGAACTGTATTTCAAACTTTTGAATATTTTCAAACAAATCATGATACAAAATGGTTTGGTTATTTCTAAAACTAAAATATGTTTGTTCCAAACAAATGTTCGATTTTTAGGACATAATATTTGTCGAGGAATAATTGAACCTATACAACGAGCTATGGACTTTGCTGAAAAATTTCCTGATATTATTACTGATAAAACTCAATTGCAGCGATTTCTAGGAAGTCTTAACTATATTTCTCCATTTTATCAAACTCTATCTAGAGATTTAGCTCCTTTATATGATAGATAAAAAAAAGATCACAAAAAATCCTTGGACTCAAGTCCACATCGATCTGGTAAGATTAATCAAAAAACGTGTTACAACTCTACCTTGTTTAACCTTAGCTAATCCATCTTGGTTAAAAATAGTTAAAACTGATGCTTCAAAAATTGGTTATGGAGGAATACTTAAACAAGTAAATCCCCATAAAAATGTTGAATGTTTGGTTAGATTTCATTCTGGAAAATGGTCTGAAAGTCAGAAAAATACGCCATTGTGGCTCATGAAATGTTGACTATTGTTAAATGTGTTTTACAATTCCAAGATGATTTATATAACCAAAAATTTATCATCAGAACTAATGCTCAATCAGTTAAATACATGTTTGATAAAGATTTTAAGCATGATGCTTCTAAATTGATTTTTGCAAGGTGGCAAGCTCACTTAGCCCCCTTTGATTTTGAAATACAATATAAAAAGGGTAGTGAAAACTCTTTACCTGACTTCCTGTCTAGGAAATATTTGAATGATTAAAATGAATTTTTACACATATTTTATTTCTGAAAAAACAACAATTACTATAATAAAATGCATTCCTTTAAATGAAGATATTCATTTTATCATATTAGAAAAACTCATCCATAATATGATAAACGAAGATTTATTTCTTCCTAATTTTGAAGATATTAGAGATGAAATTGATTTGTCTGATATTGATTCATCATTTGATAAATTCTAATCTACTTTGTGCAGCATGAGTATAGATCCACCCTGGCTAATTGCAGGTGGGCGAGGAAAAGGCAGCAAAAGCCAATGCGGGAGATACTCTTCCTCTAGAGGAAGAAACTCAGCTTCTTCATGGTCTAATTATGCTTCTTCATCATCCAATTTCCCAGTATTACAACAAGGAAATAGAAGTCTGATAAATGCGAGAATTATGTAAATTGAAGAATCATCTTTAAAAACACCGCATATAAGCAACTTGATCCATCTAGAGGACATTCCAGAGGATCATCCATTATTTGAGAAAATACAATCATATATGTTTGCTAAGCAAGCTGATTCATTTGCTTCAGTTGCAAAAGAAAAAACTGCGGATAGGCCAAACTATGAAAAACTTGAAAATTGAGAATTGATACTTCTCGTCGAAAACTCTCAAATATGCAAACAGAATGATCCATGGAAACTCCTCCAAAAATATTTATTGACTAACCTCTATTTTGTAGGAGAATCTTATAATATGGAAGCTTATTATGAATTTATTCTAGTGTCCTCTAGAAGTATTGAGATAGAACATCACCAAATGAGCGAAACAACATAACATGTTCATGGATATTCCAAGATGGTGATAAAAAAAAACTCATATCAATAGAAGATTGGGGAACAACATCCATGTCCAAAAAAACCATGACTATAAAGTGTTCAAAAATTTACTTTACCTATTGGGACTACATGAAGGCTTTTATCCGGACTTTATACTACAATAATATTAAACACAAACATACATGGTTTATAAAGGTCTGCGCTAAAGTTTTTGAAGATCCAATCCCTAATTGGTTCATTTAATGGTGGTCATATCATGGCCCTACAATTAAAATTCGGGCAGCAAAATATTTGCATCTATATAAAGAATGGATTAAAGTTTCACCTTTCCAGACAGAATTATATCAATCTGATCATGTATGTAATTTAGATAAGATCGATCAAATGTATTTCTTCATTGAATTCTCTATTACATGGATACATAAATGGAATATTGAATTTGGATATGCTAAAGAACAAATACCCAAACTATATGAGGTACTTTATACTAATTTCTGGGACAAGTTAACAAGAAAAGACCCCCTCACAAAAATTCCACATGGGAAGGAATTACTTGATTATATTAATAGCAAAATTGTCAAATATACTACTGCTCCATAGAAAAAGATTGTGGAAGATAAAATTTTGAGTTATATTTCTAGGGGACTCTTTGTGCATGACGGAGACAAACTAGAGATGATTGAGAATTATTTGGCCGAAGTCCGTAAAAATCTGCTAAAAACTGTAGAACAATGTTCGGACACCTCCATGAAAAACCTTACAAGCGAAGAAGCAGTTGAATCTGGAGATATTCAGGAATCTCAACCACTTCCACCAGACAACATCCTCAACGATGAAGAAATAGAAAACATTGAGGTATTCCTCTACTCGTTAAAAGGAAAAGACAAAATATGACAACAAGGCCCCACCTATGGGACCCATTTAATAGTAAAACCACTATGCACAGGGACCCACAAGTACTGTGCAAGTTGCTTTTTTTCTTTTATATATAGACGCCTCATTATGTTAAAGGGGCATAAGTTTTTCTTTTCTGTATTTCATTTTCTCTCTCTAGCAAGGCTCTCCCTTCTCTCCTTTTGTATATTGTCCTGCAGTTAAATATGAAGACATTAGCCACCGTTATCTACTATTCCGTCATTACATCCGGCCATTCTTGAGGTATTTATTCATTTTCTTCTGAAGTACTTTTAATACTTCTTCTTTTCTTCCATCCGTGACTGTGTCTAGATAAAAACCTTTCATATCTATGCCAGAGATCTAATTTCTCTTACTTAGTAACTATGAAAGATCCAGACTCTATCAAAATATGAAGGAATTTTTCTGTAGTTTCTTGACTTGGTTCCGAAATGGTGGTACAGTCGAGTTTAATATGACTTATGTTTGCTTTGTCTTTGTGACTACGTCTAGTAAGTTGTGCCTCTTTAGCCCACAAAATATGAAGAGAAGGGAGACTATTTGCATAGTCAGAACTTCTAGACACATGGGTTCAACATAAGTATATTAAATATATGACAGGCCCCTTGTTCGGGTAAAAGGTTAATTCTTCCATACAGTCACTAAGCTATTTGAAAATTTTATGTTTTGGTTGGTGCTTTGGTTCGGTACTCCGACTATGGGTTAATCCGATATTCAAAAGTTTGTCTGGCAAGCGCCGTGGCTTACCCGCGCCTAACAAGATCCTGCTATTCTGGTATTATTATTATTATTATATTACATTACTTATAAAATATAATATATTTTATTTACTTTATTAAAAAATAATCTAATATACTATTATTTTTTAAAATTATACTGATTACATGTAGTCATTAACCAATATAATAATAATAAAACTAATCAATCTAACGTGAAAAAACTTACACTAAAATATATATCAAATATAATATACAAATTCTGTGTAACGTAATCTTTATCTTTTACTTATATTTAAATATATAAAATAAATATTTTCCTTTATATATACGTTAAATGACGTTAAACATGCATAATCTTTATATAATGAATATTTGTGTATATATATATATATATATATATATTATACCATTGAGATAAACCTTTGAAATCTGCCGTATACATAATTGAAAGATGAAAACTGATCTTTATAGTACGTATTTGAAAGACGATGTTTTATAGTACGTATTTACATGCATAATAATGTAATATATAACCGATAATTCATCGGAATATAATGAACGTGTACTATTATAAGGTAATATATACTTGTGGATGTGATATATATAGTACGAATTCAAAAGTTTATATATATATATATATATATATATATATATATATATATATATATATAATTTTAGATATTTATATATGATGTAGTGATCGATTGATGGACGATGTAGTCAAAACCTAGCCTATTAAGCTAATCAAATATAATTAATTGATCACTCATCTGAGTATGTATAATAAACACATCTCATTATTTTATTGGATAATAATATACTTGTGTACGTATGTGTGATATATATAGTACGTAGCTAGAATTTGATATAGTCGATAGTGTGTATATGTGTGTATATGTATAGGTATATATATACTATATACATGCTATACAATAAAGGTATTTTAATGTCATAAGATAATGTAATCTATAATTCATTTGAGTATTTGTGAAATACGTTGTATATTATTATGGAGTAGTAAAATCGTGAATGTGATGTTTATTGTATGTATTTTAAAGCTGATAGACAATTGAATATATGTTTATATACGTATATCTCGTGTAGTGACGTATGTAGTAATCAAAAGCTAGATAACTGATATCAAAATAATTTGATTGATACGTTGATATATATCAAACTATTGAGGAAGTATATATATACTATTTTCGGTCAATGTAGACACGTGTATGTTTTAGAAGTTGTAATAACGTAAGACTAGTATTACAAGGTATATGAGAGGGGAGGGGGGGAAGGAAGTAGGGGAGGGAGAGACAGAATATTGAACGACCATGACAAATAACGTAACACATTTAATCGATAATTTATTTGATTAACACGTTGAATTACCAGTGAGGTTTATATATATATCAATAACTTTTGTAAACTACGCTAAATTTTTGGCTAATTGGCTTTTAATTATGATATTTTAAATATATATAAATATTATTATATTATTGAGGAAATAGTCTAGTCCTGTTAATGTGTTGATAAATAACCAAGTATCTGACTTGTACATATTCACATTGCGTTAATATAGTGATAACATAATTAATATATGATTTAATCATTTTATCAAAATTGTGCACATGTGATTTTTTTCGATGATAATTTGTATAAAAGTAAGTCAAACACATATTTTACTTTGTGATCATTTTTGTAAAATTTTAATTAACTTAATTAGTTAATAAATTTTTTTAACTAAATTATAATTTTGTTTAACTAATAAATAATTTCTTTTTTACCAATTAATGAAAACCGACCACTTGTGGTCGGTTTTCATTAATTAGTAAAAAATAATTAATTTAATAAACCAACCCGACCCGTCCCATTTTGTTTTAAGCCTATTAATAATAAAAAAACCTAAATCACCCCCCCCCCCCCCCCCCCGCCCACAAAAAGATAAATCCGATCCCCAAAATCCCTAAATTCTTCTAATCCTCAAATCCTCAAATCCACCCATTGCCGCCGATTTTCGCCGCCCCTAGCTCCGGTAAGTTCCAAAAACTTTAACTCTTTATTTTTCTTGTTAGATACTAGCTAAGGTATGTATTTTAGTTTGCTTAAAGTATATATTTTTCATATTTGGTAGTAACTAAAATTTTTTGATAGTAATTTTAGTTAGCTCAAAGTATATATTTTTCATATTTGTTCTAATTATTATGCCTCGTTACATAATTTTAGTTAGTTGAAAGTTAAAAAAGTAGGGGAAATTTAGTTTTAGTTAGTTCAAGATTCAATTCTAGTTCAAGAAATTTCTTTTTAGTTAGTTTAAGATTAAGTGTTTTTTCAAGAAATTTCCTTTTAGTTAGTTGAAGATTCAATTTTAGTTATTATGCGTCATTACATAATTTTTGTTGGAAATTTCCTATTAGTTAGTTCAAGATTTCATTCTTCTTCAAGAAATTTCCTTGTAGTTAGTTTAAGATTCAATTTTAGCTAAAAGTTCCCCTCTTTGTGTGTTTTAGCAAATAATTTAGGGTTTATTTGTATTGAAACTCCATTGTAGTTTTAGTATGTTGGTGATTTGTGTATGGTGATTTTAAGCTAAAATACGAGAAAATAAGGATGCCAATATTTTTGTTATTTTGCATAATGATCAAGTTTTTTTTAATTTTACTAGCCTAATGGGTTGTTTGAATTTTGATGTTCCCATTTGACAGAATCCGAATTCAGGAAAAGGATTACTTTGCTATTTTTCCGGTGACCGCTTATCTCTTTCACTTTAATTTAGGCCAAGCTAAGGTAAGTTGACTTCTCTCTAATTTGCTATAATGAAATATTGTTATTTTTCATATTGAAGTCTAGTAAAGTAGTATGTGGCCTTGTTCGATTCACTAGCATTGTTGTTATCTTCTTGTTATTGTTCATATTAAAGTCTAGTGAAGCCGTGTGAGGCCTTGTTCGATTCACTAACATTGTTTGACATCTTGTTGGTCTTGTTGTTGCTTGTTTCTTGTATTTTAAACTTGAACTTGTATCAATTGGTTGGTACTTTAAAGGGGATTTTGCTGTTTTGAATGTGGTTTGTTAGGTGACTTAGTCACTTGAAAATGGTTAAGTCTACGGACTTTGAAGGGAATTTTTTTGTTTTGAATGTGATTTGTTTGGTGACTTAGTTGGTTGAAAATGATTAAGCGTAGGGACTTTAAAGAGAATTTTTTTAGTTTTGAATGTGGTTTGGTAGGTGATGTAGTTGCTTGAAAATGGTTAAGCCTAGGTACTTTGAAGGGGATTTTGTGGTTTGAATGTGGTTTTATTTTGATACTTAGTTGCTTGAAAATGGTAAAGTCTAGGGACTTTAAAGGGAATTTTGTGTTTTGAATGTGGTTTTGTTTTTATACTTAGTTGGTTGAAAATTGTTAAGTGTAGGGACTTTAAAGGGGATTTTTTATGTTTTGAATGTGGTTTGGTAAGTGACTTAGTTTCTTGAAAATGATTAAGTGTAGGAACTTTAAAGGAAATTTTTTTGTTTTGAATGTGGTTTGGTAGGTCACTTAGTTGCTTGAAAATAGTTAAGTGTAGGAACTTTAAAGGGAATTCTTTTGTTTTGAATGTGGTTTGGTAGGTCACTTAGTTGCTTAAAAATGGTGAAGTGTAAGAACTTTAAAGGGAATTCTTTTCTTTTGAATGTGGTTTGGTAGGTGACTTAGTTTCTAGAAAATGGTTAAGTGTAGGAACTTTAAAGGGATTTTTATTCTTTTGAATGTGGTTTGGTAGGTCACTTAGTTGCTTGAAAATGGTTAAGTGTAGGAACTTTAAAGAGAATTTTTTTATTTTGAATGTGGTTTGGTAGGTCACTTAGTTGCTTGAAAATGGTTAAGTGTAGGAACGTTAAAGGGAATTTTTTTGTTTTGAATGTGGTTTGGTAGGTCACTTAGTTGCTTGAAAATGGTTAAGTGTAGGAACTTTAAAGGGAATTTTTTTTATTTTGAATGTGGTTTGGTAGGTCACTTAGTTACTTGAAAATGGTTAAGTGTAGGAACTTAAAAGGGAATTCTTTTGTTTTGAATGTGGTTTGGTAGGTCACTTAGTTGCTCGAAAATGGTTAAGTGTTGGAACTTTAAAGGGATTTTTTTCTTTTGAATGTGGTTTGATAGGTCACTTAGTTGTATGAAAATGGTTAAGTGTAGAATCTTTAAAGGGAATTTTTTATTTTGAATGTGGTTTGGTAGGTCACTTAGTTGCTTGAAAATTGTTAAGTGTAGGAACTTTAGAGGGAATTTTTTTGTTTTGAATGTGGTTTGGTAGGTCACTTAGTTGCTTGAAAATGGTTAAGTGTAGGAACTTTAAGGGATTTTTTTTGTTTTGAATGTGGTTTGGTAGGTCACTTAGTTGCTTGAAAATGGTTAAGTGTAGGAACTTTGAAGAGAATTTTTTTATTTTGAATGTGGTTTGTGATAACGCTCAATCTACAGCTCTCGTAGGAGTGTAAAGCGGTCGCTGTCAAATATATAACCCAACTGGGTTGGGTATCGATCCCACAGGGAATAGCTTGGTCAACAAGTAAGCAACGATTACTAGACTTTTAGTGAAAGTCTCGTAAGAAGGGGGGATTGTAATGTGTAACCAAAATATTAAAGTAAAAACTGAAAATAGCAACGTAAAAAGAAAGAATGTTTGGTAAGATGTAAAACAATGAGAATTGAGGAGTTGGGGGTATGTCCACCTTATGAGTAGTACGTCTCTATTGGCTATGAGTTATGTGGAATTCAGACGTGCATGTGCTTATAGAGAATTGTATTCTATGGTAAATCCAAGCGTCTTTCGACCTAAACAAGGACTATTTCACTTTAACTCTTTCGAGCTTAAAGCGTATCTAACGGTACAAATTCTCCAAGAGGTTAATCCAGTTACGGCACTAACTTTTTAATAGGGGATGGGACCCTATTACCTTGACATTATCTCTTTTCCAGACATATAACTTTTCTTTCGAACAAGTTAATGCTATACTGGCATTATTCTATGCGTCTGCAGCCACAAGAATTTGCATTAAGATGAAGAGAATAATGATATAAGCAGCATACGTGTTACGAATTCACAAACTCATAGCAATAGATAGTATCTCATAAGGCTTCCATAACCCCAACAGAGAAGTTTATCTATTCATGAGTGCGATGGAAATCACAATAGACATTATTATACCAAAATAAAGATCTCACGTGTAGTGTTGTTTGGTAGTGCTTGTGGCGTGATTTCCTTTTAGGATAACGTTTCTCTTGTTGTGGAAATTAAGAATCGAATAGATGAATAATAATGTCAACAATGAATTAATAAAGAGAATTGTTTTGATGGATGGATGGATGGTGGATGGATTTGACTTGATGGAATGGGGGAGTTGTGTGGAATGGATAAAAATCTCTAGCAAAATAGGGTATTTATAATACCCATATCCTATTCCTACTAAGCTAATAAATTACTTAACCCAATCCTACTAGGTTAATGTATCATTATCCTAATCCTAATAAATTACTGCATTATTATCCTAATCCTAATAGGTAACTGCTAGTCCCCAAAGTCTTCAGAATTGTTGTTTTTGCCCGGGACAGATTTTCCATGCGCCACTTTTGGTCCTTGGTGTCCAAGATTTGCTTTCCTCCTTTCATGAAGCTTTCTTTGGCGTCAATTTATCCATAAAATGCTGAATTCTACATCATTTATACCTGAAAACTTGCTAATCATGTTCGTTAGCTCACTTACAGGAAAAAGGACTAAAAGTGCATGAATTATATATTTTGTCCTCAAAACTTGGCTAAAATATGGGTAAAATATAGCACTATAGGCGTGTAAATTCGCCTATCATTAACACCCCAAACTTAAAGCTTTGTTCGTCCTCGAACAAAATATCATGTCCATCTAAACATTAACTTAGGGTTTTATAGTAACAACACAAAATATTCGTCAAGACAAGCATAACAATCATTAACAAAGAGTAGTTTTCCGATCATTAGTAGAAACAATTTAACCTCTAGCATAGACTCGTGATGGTGGTTAATTCACATTCAACGGTTAAGGTACAAAGAATCATAGACGACTACCCAAAACTCATCAACCATGTGTGTCTCACAATATATTACCCATAATCACTCACAAGTATAGCATCTTTTTCAAACATGGGTATAAAAGTATCCTTGCTCTCGCTCTCACAAAGAATTCATATGCTGCAACTGATGTCCATAGGCTTTCCCTTAGTGTAATACTCCACTAAATGTCAGAATGCTAAGCTTAGGATCAAATAGGTCTTTTGATGGTTGTAATGTAGTCTAAGGGACGGGTAGGACTATTTTGGCCAGAAATAGTGACTATGTTCCTAAGCGTTTTAATACATCACATTGTATCATTAACACAACCTTTCTACTTTCTTTTATTCTACCACCCCTTTTCTCCTCTTTTGTTTTTCAATTTTGAACATAACCAACTTTTCAGTTTTATTTTTTTTCTTTCCTTTTTCTTTTCATAACATACCCCTTATGATAGCACTTCTTTTTCATAACAAATTCAAGCACCAATACATTCTAAAGCATCATACTTACCCAATTTCCTCTTATTTTGTCACATGACTTTACACTTTAAAGCACTTAGGAATTTGGATCAAATTTTGGTCTTGAAAAAAAATGGATTAGGCTTACATATGAGGTTGTCAAAGAAGATAGGCTAAAAGCTCAAAAGGGGTTATCTAGGATAATGTCCACGGGTAGGTAAAAAGAAGGTAAACAAGTATAGGTTGCCAAAGAAATGCCTAAATCATCTCCTAGACTTACACTCTTTATTTTTGCTTTACATACATACCAGGCAAGTTCTAGCATCAGCCACAAACATAGAATATACAATATCCTCACACACACAAGGCACATGGTCGACTTTATTGGGAGTAGTATAGACTCTTGACCCAACGGATGAGGGAATTGAACCACACAATATCACATAGTGAGTCACAATTAGAGCCTAAACGTCTCAATAGTCATGATTTTAGCACGTACTCTTGTTATAATCTCATGCTGCCTATTAGAATAATTTCATGCAAAGCTAAGTTAACAAAATTCTTAAACGAAAAAAAAAACTTTGCTTACTAAAAAAAAGAAAAACGAAAAAAAAAAAACTAGCTAAGCAAACAAACATAAATGCAAATGCGGATAAAGGAGTATAGCATACAAATACCACCACCCCACACTTAAACGGGACACACTGCCCTCAGTGGAATATAAATAAGAAGAACCTAGTTAGTCGGACTCATCCTCTATGTCTGGGGTCATACCCCATTCATCGGAATCATCATCAGAGTCGTCATCCTCAGAAGTTCCTCATAAGTACCCCACTTGTTTCCAAGAGTGCGTCGAGGTATTTGCAGCACGGAGGATTCACCTTGCTCTTTTCTTCCTCTTTTCTGGCCTCTTTGTGAAGTGGTTGCTTTTCTTGTCTTTTGGTGCCATTGTACCTGAGATCTCAATAGAGTCATGTTAGCTTCATCTCGGAAGATTCAATCAACAAACAGACAATAGTGGCACCACCCCACACTTAATTTGTTGACACAAACTAATTAAGTGAATGTTGTCGATTACTCAGACTTCATCGACATAAATTTAAGTGATATGTTCCAACCATATGTTCAGCGCAGTCATACTTTCATGTCATCTTACTATCCTTTCATGTTTGATATATCATGACTACTACATAGAGATTGAATTAAGGTATAGCATCTAGAAATAATCGCAACCTCATATGTTGGTAGTCAACCTTAATTTTCATCTCGATGAACAAGTCATTCCAACATGTAAGCTTTCTATTGACAAGAGTATGCAATTTTTGGGACCATATCAATTCCACAAAAGTATGACAATGCATCAATATCAAATTCAAGTTAGGAACAAGTGAAGATCATCCTTACATATTCATTCACTCACTTAGTTGTATTACAACAATTCAAACACATTCACATCACCAATACTTTGTCAAGATTTAGCAATTCATAATATGCGTAGTAGTGTAGTACTTACGGAATATAAATGAAGAACAAAGAAGTACTTACTTGGTTGATGACCTTGGATGATGTTCTAGCAAGGTAAAAGAGTAAAAGGAAAATTTTTGAGAGGATTTGGAGGCTATAGGCGGCGCATAAGCTAGGTTTCCAATGTGTTTTTGGTCTAAGACTAAGTCTCTTATTTATAGGAAAGGCTTGGGTCGGGTTTTGACCCATTTAAAATCGGATTTGGAGACCAAAAGTGACTATAGGCGGCGCCTAAGGCTTTGCCTAGTTGAGAAGAATGCCATAGCATAGGCCATGCCTATTTCAAAGCCTTTAGTGACCATAGGCGGCGCCTATTGCAAAGCCTTTAGTGACCATAGGCGGCGCCTATTGCAAAGCCTTTAGTGACCATAGGCGGTGCCTATTGCAAAGCCTTTAGTGACCATAGGCGGCGCCTTTAGCATGGCATATGAGATTCAGAGGCAAAAGGCTTTAGCATAGGCGGCGCCTATGCTATGGTATACTTGGGCATGGGCGGCGCCTATGCTATGGCACACTAGATTCCGAGACCTTAGGCCATAGTATAGGCCTTTCCTTGTTCGTGGCCTAGTTTTTCCTATGCCTACCCTTTTTCGATGCCTATATTTTTATGAGCAATGCCCAATCCATAGCCTTTTGCTTCTTCATTCCTAACTTACACCTTTAACATGCAATACGTCCAAATCAAAATTTGAAACCGACCTCCTCGTTTTACACCTCTTTGCACCTATATTTACTTAAAAACAACAAAAATGATTAGAACGATGGGTTGCCTCCCATCAAGCGCCTTAGTTTTAGTCGTGGATCGAGTACAAAAACAAACTCCAAAAAAAATGATTAAAAATCATGGTTTGCCTCCCATGTAGCGCTTGATTTATTGTCGCGGCACGACATAGTTACCTCGATTACTTAGTCTTCATTGAGATAGATGGGGCATTGTTTTCTGAATGGATTCAGACGACGTTGATACTTACTTGTAGGCATGCAATCTTCTTCGATATGACTCTTGTGCATACATACCTCAGGAGAGATACCAATTATATCATCAATCTTCCTACCCATAGCTCTCTTGTACCTCATCAGAGCAGAGATGAGAGCCTCTACATGTTGTTCACTTAAATCATCCGCAACACTCTCCGAAAGTGTATTTCCATAACCCAAGAACGTATACCTTAGGTAATTAGGGAGCTCTTTCGATTCTAGCATTGGTGGCTCTACAATGGAAGTCTTCGCTATTTGTGAAGGTTGATTTGTAAGATCAAGGTCCAACTGTTTAGGAGTATGAGAATAGGACCCTATTTCTTTTAGAGCACACATAGTTTCTTTATAATCTCCATCGTCCTCATGCTCAACATTCAGCAGCGCAGCAGATAATGGCTCAACAGTAAGTTGTTTCTCTACAGATATTTCTTTCGTATCCTCATAATGAACATCAGCTACAGAGAACACATTCATATTGTTGGGATGCTTCATTGCTTTGCATATATCAAAGCGGACCACTTCATCATTCAACCGAAATAAAAACTCATTAGCTCTCATGTCAATAAGCACACTTCCTGTTGCAAAGAAAGGACGTCCCAAGATTATGGGAACTTCAGAATCCACCTCGCAATTCAAAATAACGAAGTCTGCAGGAAAGATGAATGAAAAAACCTTCACCAACACATCATTTAAGATACCCACAGGTTGTTTTACCAACCTATCAGCCATCACGAGCCTCATATTGGTTGGTGTTGGATCGCCTAACCCCAACTTCCTGTAGACGGATAGTGGCATCAAATTGATGCTAGCACCCAGATCGCACAATGCCTTGGCAAAGTTCAAAGAGCCAACAGTGCAAGGAATAGTGAAGGCACCAGGGTCGACCTTTTTCTGAACTAGCAATCTTGTAGCGATTGCACTGCAATGGTGAACATTAACTGCCGGCTCATAGCTTACCGCCTGCTTCTTTGTTAAAAGGTCCTTCATGAATTTTGCGTACCCAGGCATTTGCTCTAGTGCCTCTACCAACGGAACATTAATGGTCAGTTGCTTTAACATCGTCATGAATTTGCTGAACTTTGTATCATCCGCAATCTTCTTCAATCTTTGAGGAAAAGGTGGTGGTGGATATGGAATTGTTTTCTCCACGGCTCTCTTCTCCTCTTGCTTTCGAATTTTGGTCTTTTCAGGCTGCAAACCACTAAGGGTGACGTCATGGACGTCTTGGTCATTGTCTATGGCGTCCTCATCTTCTTTATTTTCAGCCACTTGCTTGCTTTGGGATGAATTTTCCAGCACCTTACCACTCCTGGTAGTAATAGCCATGCATGATCCATCGTTCCTTGGATTTTGCACAGTGTTGCTAGGTAAAGTGCCAGCCTTTCTTTGATTGAATGCCGTAGATAATTGACTCAATTGTTGCTCCAGCTGTTTTATTGAAGTGGAATGCGAGTCAACCAATTACTTCATTGAGGACAAGTCGTTCTTCACCTCATTCACTCCCGTATTAGTTGCCTCTACTCCTTTCAATAGTTTAGCCATCATATCTTCCATTGACATATTTCCAGAACCAGATGCAGCGGCGTCACGTCTTCCAGGAGAAACATACAAATCACTCCTGTCAGTCTTATCCTTCCAACTACCTTGATCACGGTCCTTATATCCTGAATTATCATAATAGTTCCGACCTTGGTTTCCTTGGGCATTGCCTCGGAAATCCCCCTGATTGTTTAAGTAGTTGGCTTCTTCCTCGGAATCGAATTTCTCTCTTCCTTTTGATGCAATAGCTTTGACTTTTTTGGTCTTCCCTGATAATAGATGCTTTGTAAGAAGATCCATCTGCATTTTCATGTGAGCCATGTCTTGGTCACGATCCTCTTGTCTTTGCCTCTGCTCTGCAGTCATGCCAAAAGATACAGTAGAGCTTGCTACCTCAGAATCCCAGGTATACCAAGCTCTACTTTGCTTTGTCATCCGATCTAGCATATTGCTTGCCTTCACAAAGGTGAGGTCCATAAATGATCCACCTGCTGCATTATCTACCACTGGCTTAGTCACCGAATTCAAAGATCTGTATAATATCTCCATCAAGTGGATATTGGTCATATGGTGATTTGGGCACCGCATAAGCTTCGTCTTGAACCTCTCCCATGTTTCGTGGAGGGCTTCAGTTGGAAGCTGCCGAAAATTTGTGATCTCATCTCTCAACTGTGCTCTTTTGGATGGCGGAAAGAATCTTTCTAGGAAAGTGTCTTTCAATTGCCTCCAATTAGTAATAGAATCAGGAGTCAGCCCATTCAACCATAGAGTTGCCTCCCCAGATAGAGACAATGGAAATAAGCGCAGTCGAATTGCATTCTGTCCAACGCCAGGATTGTCGAATAACTTGCATGTAGAAATAAATTTGACTAGATGCATATTCGGATCATCACCCACAAGTCCACCGAATAATCCCTTAAGCTACAATAGTTGAATCATTATGCTAGTGATATTGAACTTTGCTCCAGGTGCCAAGGGTGGCAGAATAATGGCTCCTGTGGCACCAGCTTCATCCAAATCGTCATCATCGTCATCAAAAGGAATCTGCACAGCTCGGCGATTAGGCCTCAATCACGCTTGACGATCTTTCCTCTGCATGGGTGCCACCATCTCAGCAGTATGTCATGGGTTTAGTAGCTCCTCATCGCCCAGGTCCTCATCATCAGGATTTGTTGCATGGCCTAGGTTATCAATATTCTGTTGATGCACTTGAGCAGTTATCCTTTCAATTTCACGTTGTGCATCCATTGATGCACTGAACAAACCATAATAAAACAAAAACAACAACTAAAAGTAAAAGTATGAGAATCTTTGACCAAAGGGTCTAGTAATTATCACAAACTTAGTTGACACTCGTATTCCCCGGCAACGACACCAATTTTTGATAACGCTCAATCTACAGCTCTCGCAGGAGTGTAAAGCGGTCGCTGTCAAATATATAACCCAACTGGGTTGGGTATCGATCCCACAGGGAATAGCTTGGTCAACAAGTAAGCAACGATTACTAGATTTTTAGTGCAAGTCTCGTAAGAAGGGGGGATTGTAATGTGTAACCAAAATATTAAAGTAAAAACTGAAAATAGCAACGTAAAAAGAAAGAATGTTTGGTAAGATGTAAAACAATGAGAATTGAGGAGTTGGGGGTATGTCCACCTTATGAGTTGTACGTCTCTATTAGCTATGAGTTATGCGGAATTCAGACATGCATGTGCTTATAGAGAATTGTATTCTATGGTAAATCCAAGCATCTTTCGACCTAAACAAGGACTATTTCACTTTAACTCTTTCGAGCTTAAAGCGTATCTAACGGTACAAATTCTCCAAGAGGTTAATCCAGTTATGGCACTAACTTTTTAATAGGGAATGGGGCCCTATTACCTTGACATTATCTCTTTTCCAGACATATAACTTTTCTTTCGAACAAGTTAATGCTATACTGGTGTTATTCTATGCGTCTGTAGCCACAAGAATTTGCATTAAGATGAAGAGAATAATGATATAAGCAGCATACGTGTTACGAATTCACAAACTCATAGCAATAGATAGTATCTCATAAGGCTTCCATAACCCCAACAGAGAAGTTTAGCTATTCATGAGTGCGATGGAAATCACAATAGACATTATTATTATACCAAAATAAAGATCTCACGTGTAGTGTTGTTTGGTAGTGCTTGTGGCATGATTTTCTTTTAGGATAGCGTTTCTCTTGTTGTGGAAATTAAGAATCGAATAGATGAATAATAATGTCAACAATGAATTAATAAAGAGAATTGTTTTGATGCATGGATGGATGGTGGATGGATTGGACTTGATGGAATGGGGGAGTTGTGTGGAATGAATAAAAATCTCTAGCAAAATAGGGTATTTATAATACCCATATCCTATTCCTACTAAGCTAATAAATTACTTAACCCAATCCTACTAGGTTAATGTATCATTATCCTAATCCTAATAAATTACTGCATTATTATCCTAATCCTAATAGGTTACTGCTAGTCCCCAAAGTCTTCAGAATTGTTGTTTTTGCCCGGGACAGATTTTCCATGTGCCACTTTTGGTCCTTGGTGTCCAAGATTTGCTTTCCTCCTTTCGTGAAGCTTTCTTTGGCGTCAAGTTATCCATAAAATGCTGAATTCTGCATCATTTATACCTGAAAACTTGCTAATCATGTTCGTTAGCTCACTTACAGGAAAAAGGACTAAAAGTGCATGAATTATATATTTTGTCCTCAAAACTTGGCTAAAATATGGGTAAAATATAGCACTATAGGCGTGTAAATTCGCCTATCATCAGTTTGGTAGGTCACTTAGTTGCTTGAAAATGGTTAAGTGTAGGAACTTTAAAGGAAATTTTTTGTTTTGAATGTGGTTTGGTAGGTCACTTAGTTGCTTGAAAATAGTTAAGTGTAGAAACATTAAAGGGAATTTTTTTGTTTTGAATGTGGTTTGGTAGGTCACTTAGTTGCTTGAAAATAGTTAAGTGTAGGAACTTTAAAGAGAATTTTTTTGTTTTGAATGTGGTTTGGTAGGTCACTTAGTTACATGAAAATGGTTAAGTGTCGGAATTTTAAAGGGAATTTATTTCTTTTGAATGTGGTTTGGTAGGTCACTTAGTTTCTTGAAAATGGTTCAGTGTAGGAACTTTAAAGGGAATTCTTTTGTTTTGAATGTGGTTTGGTAGGTCACTTAGTTGCTTGAAAATGGTTAAGTGTAGGAACTTTAAAGTGAATTCTTTTGTTTTGAATGTAGTTTTGTAGGTTACTTAGTTGCTTGAAAATGGTTAAGTGTAGGAACTTTAAAGGGAATTTTTTTGTTTCTAATGTGGTTTGGTAGGTGACTTAGTTTCTTGAAAATGGTTAAGTGTAGGAAATTTAAAGGGAATTTTTTGGTTTTGAATGTGGTTTGGTTGGTATGTGGTTTGGTTGGTCACTTAGTTGTTTGAAAATGGTTAAGTGTAGGAACTTTAAAGGGATTTTTTTTAATTTTGAATGTGATTTGGTTGGTCACTTAGTTGATTAAAAATGGTTAAATTTTTGTGACTTGATCTAATTAGTTGAATCTGATTGATTGGATAGATGGAACCTGATTATATCAACATAACAATGATAATAGAATGGGTATTAGGGAGGAATTTGTTGAAGGTGTCAAAAGATTTGTTGAACTTGCTAAGACACTTGATATGTGGACACGTTATCGGATTATCCATTGTCCTTGTGTTATATGTGATTGGATAAATCTTGTAAGTGAAGAAGATGTAAAGAAACGTCTTTATAGAAAGGGGTTTCACGAGGACTTTTTAATATTGCGTGGCATTCATGGGAATGTTGTGAAAAATAACTTTGTTGTTGGAGAAAGTAGTAGGTCTGCAGGGTATAATGAATATCAAGATACTAGGATGACAGAAATGGTGCACGATGCTTTTGGGATGCAACACGGGGTTGAGTTTAGGAAAAATATTGAAGATGTTCCTACAAGCGAAGAGGGCAAGTTCTACAAAGAATTGCATGCTGCTAGTCATCCTTTGTTTGATGGGTGTTCTCACTCTCGTTTGTCTGTTACTATTAGATTATTAAGTATTAAATCTGACTGGAATATTGCTGAAGGAGGAATGGACTCAATGATAGACCTAATTAAAGAGTTAGTTGGCACTGGCTTGGAGGTTCCTGATTCTTTCTATAAGGCAAAATGATTGGTGTCAAAGTTAGGTCTCTCCGCAGTTAGAATTGATTGTTGTGAAAATGGCTGCATGTTATACTTTAAGAAAGATGCTAAGCTAGAGCTCTGTAAGTTTTGTCAGCACTCTCGATATAAGCGTGGTTCTACTTGAAATAAAATTGCTATTAAGGCGATGCATTATTTACCTCTTATACCAAGGTAGAAAAGGTTGTATGCTTCAAACAGCTCAGCTTCTCATATGAGATGGCACAGTGAAAATAGAAGGCCCACTAGTGTTATGTGTCATTCATCTGATGAAGAGGATTGGAAGCATTTTGATGTAACTTATCCAGATTTTACAGCTGATCCACGAAACATTCGATTGGGATTATGTGCGGATCGATTCTCTCCTTTTTCAATTGGTGGTGCGCCATATTCGTGTTGGCCTGTATTTATCACTCTTTATAATATTTCTCCTGAACTGTTGATGACTAGTCCTTATATATTTCTGAATTGTGTTATTCCTGACCCGCGTAATCCAAAATGCGGAATAGATGTCTACTTGCAACCTTTGATTGATGAACTTCAAATTTTATGGCATAAAAGGGTTGAAACTTGGGACATCTATCTTAAACAGATTTTCAATCTACGTGCATATCTAATGTGGACTATTAATGATTTTCCTGCTTGTGGAATGCTGTCTGGGTAGACGACAGCTGGAAAGCTGGCTTGTCCATACTGCATGGAAACAATAAAATCTTTCACATTGAGACATGGTAGGAAAAATTCATGGTTTAATTGTCATCGTTGTTTCTGGCCACCTGATCATGAATTTAGAAGACTCAAAATACATTCATAAGGAATAGAAGGGAATATGATGGTCCACCTCTAAGGTTGTCTGGTCATGACGTCTGGGAAATAGTTTAGGATTTGCCTAAAGTCGGTGAGGAACGATTGTACAGGCTTGATAGATATGGCGTTTTGCATAATTGGACTAAGTAAAGTATATTTTGGGAGTTAGAATATTGGCTAGATAATTTACTTACACATAATGTTGATGTCATGCATACTGAGAAGAACTATTGTGACAACTTGTTCAACATAGTTATGGATGTCACCGGCAAAACAAAGGATAATCCTATGGCCAGACTTGACTTACCAGAATATTGCAGTTGCAGAGAATTACACTTATAGCAGGGGCCCAACGGCAATGTTCTTAAGTCCAAGGCTAGTTTTACATTCAAGTTGGACCAAAAATGTCAAATATATGAGTGGGTTCAAATCTTGAAGATGCCTGATCGATATGCCTCAAATTTAGAAAAGAGGGTTGATATGACATAAGGAATCTTGCATGGAATGAAAAGCCATGATTGTCATGTTTTCATGGAACAATTACTTCCAATTGCTTTTATTGGTTTACCTAAAAACATATGGAAACCAATAGAAGAGATCAGTTTGTTCTTCAAAGACATATGTGCCACCACATTAAAAGAAGAAAATCTGGCACAAATGTAAAGTAATATTGTTTTTATCACCAACTAGCTAGAGAAGATTTTCCCGCCAGTTTTCTTCGATATGATGGAACATCTTCCCATTCACCTTGTGCACGAAGCTCGGCTAGGCGGTTCAGTTCAAACTAGGTGGATGTATCCATTCGAACGGTAAGCATTTGCAACATATTTTAATTCATACATATCTTTTTTAAATATAGTAAAAATCTAACCTTAACATTGTACAAGACAATTGGAAAATTGAAAAAGGTTTCCACAAACATAGGTGGAACGATCTATAGTCGAGGCATTTCTTGCAAGAGAAACTTTTCAATTTTATTTATACTACTTTAGTGATGAAGTTGCTTGTTCCAGAAACCGACCGAATCATCATCAGGACGATGTGAATGAGCCTAATTTGCAACCGATATCAATTTTGAATCAATCTAGTTGTAAGGCTAAAAAAACCATACCTCGCCGGCTCACTCCCACGAAGCGTAAGTCAGCAACTTTGTATGTCATGCTGAATTGCCCGAAAACTGAGCCCTGTCTGAAGTAAGGAGATTAAAATTTTAACATATCTTATTTGTTTACTCATTCCCTTAAAGAAACTAAATGTGTTTCCCATGTTGGATGTTCAGTTCATTTAAGGCTCAATTCCATGAAAATCAAGTGTATGCATCTTTTGCAACGTGGTTTAAAAATGAGGTTCGTAAGTGTATTAATATTTCTATAAAGTTTAAGCATTTACACATTCCTTAACTAAAATATATATATGTATAATATTTTTAGGTACACTATTCACTAAATGCAGCCGCATACAATCAACTCTTGAGAGATATTTCTTTGGGTCCAGTTGAAGCTAATGCAACGTCCCAATACAAAGTAAATCGGTTTAAATTTTCCACCGAACAACACTCCAGAACAAGGAAAACAAACAATAGTGGTGTTTGGGTTAAGGGTGATGATGATGTTGATTACTATGGCATTATGCACGAGATCTTAGAACTGGAGTATGTTGGTTTCCCAATAAAAAAAATTGTCCTCTTTCGATGTAAGTGGTTTGATCCAAGAACAAGAGGCACAAGAGTACATAGAGAGCATAATATCATTGAAGTGAAGCACAATAGCTCGTATCTTATTTACGATCCATTTGTTCTAGCGCAAAATGTGAAACAAGTGTATTATGCTCCTTATCCGTTGCGCAATGACAAGTCTGATTGGTGGGTTGTAATCAAAGCAAAGCCTATAGGCCGGGTGGAAGTTGAGAATATACTGGAGACTGAGTATCAAAATGAAATACAGATTGATCACCAGCTAATGGATGTTGAATTAGTGGACGGTTTGAATCACCCGAAAAATATATTTAAATAAGTTAATATTGTGGAAGAAGAGGCTGAGTGAGTAGGAGATGAGGAAATCTCCGAATAGGGTGAATGGTTTAGTGGAGAGTCTTCAGAAGAGGAGAATTAGTTGTGTAGGTTGTATTTATTATGTATTGATGTGTTTCTGCTTTATACTATATATTTACCTTTATGATTCTTGTTTAAGATTGATATGTAATATACTGTTTTACTTTGTTGTTTCCACTTTTCCACGATTTACATAGTAATAAAAATATTTTTGTCTATATCTCGTGTTGTTAGAGCTATTTGAAATGTGAATTAGTAACTTGAAATTATTTACTTGGAATGTTTTCTTATACATTCATTTTGTAGTAACTAACTACTTGTTAACTTACCATAATTTAGCTGTCAGGCAGAGGTGACAAAGGTAAGGCAAAAGTTGATACTACGAAACCAAAAAAGAATACACAACCTCCGCCTTATAGACGACCGATAGGCATTCATATATCTGAGGGTCGCTTTGCTGATACGCCAACACGGCCTTCATATTCTAGGTCATTCGAGGATTCGATACCTATTGCTTTGTATGTGGGGCCACTACATGGGTCTACATCGACTCATTCTGCTGCTATGACCGTGCCACCGCTAGCACAGTACTATCGGATAGCTGCTGGCCCCTCCAGATATGTACCATCATCGATACCTTCCTGCAGTAGTCACACAGCTTTGCACAGTGATTCTGTTGGATCTATTGGGTTGTCGGATCTTCATCTTGGAGGCACTCCATCTAGAGCTTCAGATCTGCCCACGCCAGTGCATCCACCATCACTTACTAGGCAACTAGGAGACAGAGATGATTTTGGGAGGATTTATCCTATACCAATTGTGAGAGGGTAAGATTTCTAAATATAATAATGTTACTCATTTTTTCATTACTATATTATTATGCTCTATGAAATTACTGTGTGATCTTGTGTTGTAGGTTTAGGCCGGATGCTGGATTTGGGCAAAAGGTGCGAATATGCATTACTTGGCACTTCAATGGCTACTGGACCAGCTGGCAAAAGGTTCCTGAACTTGACAGAGAGAGAATGTTTGAAGAATTTAAGGTAAGGATTTAACTTATCGACTACTTATTAGCAGTTTCTTAGAACAAAAGATTGAATATTATATTTTTGTTGTAGAAATTTTACTGGTGGGATGATGCAAATACATTTCTTATAAAGAAGAACTTTTTCATAAGATGTAGAGCAAGATTTAACGATCTCTTGGATTATGCCCGAAAGAAAATGGTAAAACCTAAGTGGATTCCTGAAGGCGTATGGCAACTGTACATTCGCCATTGGAGTAACGCAGAATACCAATTGTTGAGTGAAAAAGGAAAGAAAGCTCGGGCATCATCCAAGAGTGGCTCTATACATACTGCGGGTGCCAGAAGTACTCTTGCTGTGAAGAAAAAAAATGGTATGTAACTTTTACAGTGTTAATTGTTTGTTTCTATTTAAATTTATTTATTATTTAAACATTAATATATAATATTTTCGTATGCAGGAAAAATATAAGGGTAGGCAAATACCAACTGATGAGCTATTCAAGGAGACTCATACAAAAAAGAAAAAAGACCCGACTGATGAAGGTATTTGGGTTGAAGCTCGTGCATAAGCTGTCCATGTAAGAAACAAATTTTGAATTATAACTACTTTAATATTTTTTTACCTTTAGTATTAACTTTACTTTAAATATAGGAAGAATATACGCGTCTTGTTGTTGAGTATCGTAGTATTCAGCCTCCTAAAAGTCAGAGTAACCCAATACCCGAGCATGTAGAGGAGGAGTTATGGATAAAAGTTGTGGGTCCTACAAATAGAGACCATTTCTACGAATTTCAAAAAAAAAAAAAATTGGCGATAATATTAGGTCTTCATCCGGCAATGCATACTCTACCTCTTCAGTTGATAGAGAAATCATTGAAAGACTACAAAATATGATTTCTGAACTCACTGAAGAGCTTCCTGAACAGAGAGAGAGATTTGCTGAACAGGGAGAGAGGTAGAAGAAGACCGAGAAGGCAACAACATCACAAATCAAGATGCTGCAGCAGTAGTTCAGCTCTTTCATTTAGACTAC
The DNA here is from genome assembly GCA_030864225.1 of Capsicum baccatum var. pendulum. NCBI lineage: Eukaryota > Viridiplantae > Streptophyta > Magnoliopsida > Solanales > Solanaceae > Capsicum > Capsicum baccatum. Next base: position 159,587,921 of record CM061554.1, read on the forward strand.
GGGGGTTATTCCTCCGTGTCCTGGTGATGCAGTTCGAACTGCAAAAGGTCTAGGATCCCTGGATGATTTCAGCACGGATGATGATATGAAAGACGAGGATGAATTCAATGATGATGACTTCTAGTTTTTTTATTTTTGTATGTGCTGTATTTATTATTTAGACATTTTGTTGTTTGAAAGTATTGATGTAGTTTTTTCCTACTCACTTTTGTAGGACATTTTGCGTGTTGTAGACTTTTGAAAGTATTTACGTTTAGTTTTTGGTTGTTGTTGCTGCTGTATTGATTTGGTTACTACTGTATTGTATTATTGTTGTTGCATTATGTATTTGGGTTTTGATTTTTATTTTTAAAAAAAATTTCCACAAAAACCGTGGTCGGTTTTTGATTATTTTTTTTTCAGAAAACCAACCACAACTGGTCGGTTTTATATTAAATTTAATTAATTAATTTAATAAAAACCAACCACAAGTGGTTTTTTTTTCTAGACATTATTTTTTTTAATTTTAATAAAATAATAATGAATTTTTAAAATATATATATATTTTTAAAAAATCCGACCACTTATGGTTGATCTTTAAAATCCTATCATAACTTTACCGACCACACACTTTGGTCCATTTTGTGGTCGGTTTTTGTGGTCGATTTTCCCCCTTTTTTTTTAGTAGTGGTGGTTGTATAGTTTTAATTACAAGCTTGTTGTGTTTCCTTAGGCAGAAGAATTCAAAGATGCAACTGTTGAATACCTTTGCATTCAACTGGCCTAATTGATCCCCCTAAGGTGCTCGCTGATATCGTGGAATCACTCATTGGTGCCATTTATATTGATTGCAATTTCTCGATGGATACTATTTGGCAGGTACTTCATAATTGTTTCACTTCCATATTTTAAAAGAATCTATCTAATTTCATAGTCAAAATTACGCATTCTAAAACTCGGACTCCAAACTTCTTCATATAAATTGAGACTAGTGAATTTTGTGGCTACATCACATACTAACTTTAATTTAGATTATGCTCATGTGTATATAGAAAAAAAAATTATATTAACAAGTTATACTTTGGACAGGTGGTGGAGTTTTGTTGCAACTTGTGATCACTCCAGCAAATTTGGAGACTCATCCAGTTACAAAATTCTATGAGGTTTGCCAAACAAAATGGATGGAGTGTTGAACTGATCGACACATGGGAAAAGACAGGAAAAATTGAAGTTCTTGTTAATCATGGAAAATATGGCGGGAAGGGAAAATTTACTGGCAAGAAATTAATTGCCCTAAATAGGGCTGCACATAATGCATATTGGCAAATTGTGGAAACTACTTCTGACAGGGGCGGATCTATTCATTGCCGTGGGGTGGCACGCCACCCGCAAACTTTGATAGAAACTCTATATATATAGGTATATATACACTGATATATTCAAATAATAAATCTGCCACCCATAATAACAAAGTGGTATCTAGTGCAAGTGGTAGAGGCACGTTTTAAAGGGCCCAAAGGTCGTGGGTTTGACCTTTGTTGGCAGCATAACTTTTTAAGCTTTTTTAAAGCAATGCCTGCTACTTTGTAGGTTGTAGGCTTAAGTCATAACTTATGTTTTGCGACTAATTAAGTTGACTTAACTTTTGCTGCTAATTAAGTTGACTTAATTAAGTAATTAATTATTATTTTTGACTTTTTTTTTATTTCATTAATTGTTAAAAATAATTTAACCTCTCATCCAAATTAAAAAAATCCTATTCTTTTGTCTCTTAATTTCCAGAGCATGATTTCACGACCTCTCTGGCTCTCTCTATTTCTCGACTTTGACTTCTGGACTCTGGTTTATTGCTGCCGCCGCTCGTATTTCATCGTCGCCGGCAAAAGTCATTTTATTATTGTTCTTTTATTATTGATTGATTTGTTAATTGTCCTATAGACCGAAAAGATGAATAATCCGATTGAATTACTTGACACCCGATGAGTTCGGATCTTGGATCCACCTCTGACTTGTGATAATGGTGCTTGTAATGAAACTCAAAACTAATTACTATTAATTTTACAACTTTTGTATGTAACTATCTATCTCATCTCATTAATCAATTGTGCAGTATCATTATGCATGTATGCATAATTCTTTTTTTTATCTTCTAATCTTTATATGTGTCGTTGCAAACACACAGTAAGACTTAGAATTTTGGACCATACTGAAAGTTATGTGTTTTGAAGTTTGAACTAAGAATTTAGGTTATTTGTTTAAATAATAATACAATAATTAAATTCAACATTTTTTAGAGAATTTATTTAATTAAACCTAACCTTTACCAAAAAAAAATTCTCAAAGTAGATAGATATTCATCTACCACCTGTAAACTGCAATAAAACAATACGATAATAGACATCAAAACAATATAATTAAATCTAACCTTTACACAAAAATTTCTTCAAAGCCATCTGATACCCATCTACCGCCTGTAAACTATAACAAAATAATACGATAATAGAGATATCAAAATAATACAACTAAACTTTATGTTTACAAAAAAGAAATTTTCAAAACAAAGATATAAAAATAATACAATTAAACCTAGTATTTACCTAAAAAAATTTCTCAAAGCCGACCGACATTCATCAACCACATGTAAATTCATCTACGACCTGTAAACTACAACAAAATAATACAATAGTGATCACAAAGCTTCAGTTTTGATGAAAATAATTCTTGTCTGAGCGAAAATTTTGACACTAAAGAATAACTTGAATGAAAATAAAGTATATATATATATACACACACACACACATTGAATTCTATTATGTTAACAAAAATAGTGAAGAAGTTGAGGGTTAGAAAATTAAGCGTCCATCAATCTAGTTATACAACCGAATCAAGTTAGATGAGCATCAATCATATTTTCGCAATAAGTAAACCAGTTTCTTGTCTAGTTTAACGTGCATTTTAATATTTATAGAAGTATTTCCTTAATAGAGTCCTATTTTAGGAGTATTTTTCTATCCTATTTTGGGAGTATTTTTCTAATTAATCAGTGCAAAGAAAAATATTAATTGATTCTTTTTTCATATATTTTGCGAGTCCCATATATTTTAGGAGTCTAGTTAATATAATAAAAGTAATTAAATAATAAATTGAATAAAATAGTAAAAAAAATTTTTGTGTAAAGAAGAGTCTTTTAATGAAGGACAAAAAGTTTAAATAGGCTTTCACACTTTTCATATATTACTAGTTTAAGATACCTGCGTTGCACGTGTATTTAATATTAAATAATGAAAGTTGTATAGATTTATATGAAAAATGACTCTTCAAATCATATCGTAATTTTATGGTAAAAGTGTAATTAATGAATAAAATTAAGTACTTTGAAAAATATATAAGAGAATTACTCAATCCGATGTATCATTATAAATAATATTAATTTATTGAACTAAGAAAGATAAAATCAATTATGATGAAAATTACGACGATCCCTAAAACAATTACTCATCGCTACTTTTTATATTGTAATTCTTATTCCACCTGCTTTGACTCTTAACCAAAAGAAAATTGCATGAGGTGTTCATTATTAAATCGCTTTGTGAAGATCATTAAGTTCGTTACGTTTCTCTTATTGCAATTTAAGTTTAGGATATGTGCATTGTCCGTGTATTTTGCGTAGGTTCATCAAGTTTTCATCTTCAGTATTAGACATTAGTCATCACTCTATCTTCTGTTGACATTCAAATACAGGCACAAGCATAGGAAAACACATTCACCAAGTCCCCTTAAAGAAGAGACTTGTAAGACGATCCTAATTAACTTGTTAGCTATATTAACTTCACTTTTACGCATGTATGTATAACATCAATGTATTAACCTGAATAGTATAAGTGTTTAAAATTCCTAAATATCGTTGTAAGCCTATACAATTTTTAAAAATTTCTATTTAGTGTCCAAAACCAAATTAGAACATATTTGCTTTGAGTAAAACCCATTCGGGAATGGTACTCGGGTCCCTACCAAAAAGATTTTTCATATGCAGCCAACACAATTCTAAGTAGAATAATAATAAATGACCTTAAATATACGTTTAATTTAAATTTAAAGAGTATGTTTTCAAAAATATTTTATGAAAAATTATTATAATTCCACTGACTTTTATTTTAATTCCACTGATTTTATTCTGTATCAAAATCATCATATTTTGCTTAAACATATAAATTTTAAAAATTATTAAATAGTTTTAATATACGTTTATGACAATTCTTCAAAGAGCTTGTTAGGCACTTTAAGTTTTTAAAAAATATGAGAATGAAACAGTTAGACTTTCAACTTTTATAATAATAATAGTTGTTGTTCAAGTGTTGTGAAGTACACACACATGCAAACACATTCAGCATGTTTCCTTAAAGAAGAGACTTATAAGACCATTCTAAATAGTTTATTAACTATATTAACTTTATTTTTACGCAGATGTTTACCACGCCAATATATTAATTTGAATACTATAAATATTTTAAATTCCTGAATATTGGTGAAAGCCTACATGTTTCTTTGAGATTTTCTATTTGGTGTCCAAAACCACATTAATCTTATTTACACCGAGTAGAGCCATTCGGGGATGGTACTCGGGTCTCTATCATTTTTTTTTCATATTCGGCCAACGTAATTCTAAGTAAAACAATAATAAATGACCTTAGACATCCGTTTAATTTAAATTTAAAAGTATATTTTTAAAAATATTTTACGAAAAATTATTATACTTCCATTGATTTTATTCTTTATCAGAATCATTATATTTTTTACACATGTAAATTTGAAAAGTTATTAACTATTTTTTAATATACATTTATGGTACAATTCTTCCAAAGACTTGTTAGGCACTATAACTTTTTAAAAAATATGAGAATAAAAAGGTTAGTCTTTCAATTTCTACAAGAATAAAAGTTATTTTTCAAATATTGTAAAGTAGAAGTATTATTTAAAAAAAAACCTCCGCTAATTATAGAGAACGGAGTTGCTTGGTTAAGATTAAAAAAATTCAAAAATCTTCCTTTTTTTTTTTAAACTTTGTGTCAAATTAAAATCAAACAAATAAATTAAAACACAGGAAGTAGCACTTATGAGAATCGACTTCTATGAATCTCAATTTATTAATTGAAATAGTTTTCATCTAATACTTCGATTGTTATTCAAAGTATGACATATAAAGTATATAAGTAGTAAGTAAGAATACATTCAAAGTGTCCTTTTTTTAACGCAGTGTTTACCCTACCTCATAGAGATAGAGAGAATTTCAAGATTATCACCACAAGTAAATTATTACCTTATCGAGTGCATTACCGATTGAAAAAGTCTACCTTCTCATACATATAGGTCCGTTTGGCCATGAGAAATTATCTATTTTTATTATTTTTTTCACTTTATTAAATAAAAATGGGGGTTGGCCATGAAAATACTTCAAGTTTTATTTGAAAAAGTGAAACACACCCACTTCTCTCACAGAAATTTAAAAATAACTTAAATTTATATTCATGACCAAACACACTCCAACTCCAACTTTTAACTCCCCAAAAAATTGATTTTCATGACCCAAACGTCTACATAGACAATAAAATATATATCTTGTTTGTCCAAAAGACTATATATGTGACTTAATTATAAATCCAAATTAAAGATACTAATAACCACAAGCTAATGCTAATATTATGTGAGATGATCCTGGGATATGTTCTCTCATAATGGCTTCTGTAACAAATTAAAGCCAGTGTTGTACTTTATCCTTCTGTTAATGACTTTTGTACCACATATCAAACTTAAACTCTATCTGGTATATTTGCTCTGCCCATGCATATGCTATTCCTTAAATAGAATATAACTTTGGATCTTCCAGGATTGCCCATAATCATTTGATACATTGGTGTTATCCTTGTTCCACCACCTATCATGGCCAATGTTCTAGGCAAACTTTTGTTTGCCATGGACTAAGAAATTACCGTTTCCTTGGTATTCAATGTGACCTAATGGACCTTTCACGTCGAGATATGCCCCTACCGGAAGTGAATCAAGATACTGTTAATTATATTTTGACAAGCAACTCTAAGAACCCCAAAAGCAAGAAAATAAAAAGTATCATATTCTCATTATTTATTCTAATAAAATATTTTAGGACTCCTTTTTCAGTACAAAGTGAAACCTACCATATATTTTGGGAAGTAAAATATACTCCACTATTTATGAATTTTCATATGTTCTATAGGTTCAATAAAAATTTTGTTCATGATGATTGAACCTCAAACTGGAGCAGTTTGATATTTGCGTGTCTTGCGCGTACCAACTTGTCTCTATAAGCTGCAAAATTCAGACAAATGGAGAAAATTTTATTAACAGAAATAAATAAAGAATATAATAAATAAAGAGACGAGAAGAAAACTAAATTGATGTTCGTATTCACAGAAGTCAGACAAAAGCAAAAAACGCATATAAAGATGAACAAAAAGCTTCAAAATAAATCCTAAGCAAATTAATTCCATGACCATGTCATTGCCTAAGCTCTTAATCAATTGTGGTATCTTCATCACACTTTTCTCCTCCTCCTTCCCCTTCTTCGTCCTCCTCCAAGGGAGGAACCTAAAGCCAACAACGAAATTACTGCCTCATGTTAAGCATCCGAATTCCTCCTAAACCTCTGTTCTCTAACACCAAATGCAGTTGCAAATTCAGGTCCTCTCATGCTTTAGAGTATTGAATTCCGATCAACCAAGAATTGTGGCCTATTCTTTTTGACAGTTGTCGTGAATTCAAAGAACTCCTAAAAATATGATGATAGTGAATGCAAAAGACAATTTAAATCAAAATCAAGATAGTAAGAAAATGTAGAAATATGTTATCACTAACAAATTTGAGTAAGACGTAATTTACCTCTCTAGGACCATTAACTGCAGCAATAACTACTCTTGGTATTATATACCAATTTCAAAAGAACCGTATCTACAAACAATCGGAGTAAACAAAGTGATTAGTTGGAGGTAAAAAAAGTAGATTAACATAATAATAATAATGCAAGTAGAATGAAAAAAATGTAAGTCGTGTTGTATGGGTAAGAGAGAAAGAAACCTCCATGGAATGACGACCATATAAACGAAGATCTTCCGGATACAGGAACTCCATCCTTGATATGATACCACCAATTTGGCCGGAGATGGAAGCTACAAGATACAATTGTGCGAACGGAGGTTTTAGAATAATTTAGGGTTTTGACAATTTGTACATTCGAAATATTTATACACACAAAGACACAATTATAATTTCTATGCGTGGTTATGAGTGCTTTTTTTTTTTTTCCACTTTCAATTTTTTTAATTTAAATTTGGTTATCATAGTTTTCCATGTTTGTGTATTATTTAAGAGTAATATTTTAGTTCCTCCCATATATTTTAGGATTCAATATTTTAGTTAATATTATATATATAATTAAATAATAAATATAGAAAAAAAGTAAAAAGTCAATTTTGTCTAAAAAGAAGTGTTTTAACGAAGGGCAAAAAGTTTAAATCACTTTTCTAAAAGTCCTTACAATTTTAATATATTATAGATATCGATATCGATATAGATATATTATATATATAAATTATAGATAATGTAGCGACCCTTATATTTGTGGAAGCTTTTAAGCCCTTAAAATGTGCGGTACAAATATACTGCAACATTTATAGAATTTTGGCCATATTGTATTGACTTTATTGTATTCATATTGTATTCACTTTATTTTAGAATATATATTCATTTTATTCCAAAATCATTATTTGACCATAAAAATATCAAAGTGTTGGGGATTTTGAAACACACCCTGAGAGGTGTTTTCGATAATTTTATTTAATTTTACTTTTTAATTAACTTTTTAAAGGAAATTTGAAATTTTTTATTTTCACAAAACAAACCCCATTTAAACATTCACATTCAAATCATATTTTATATTTTTTTAAAAAGTATATTTAAATTTTAAATATTAATTATAAATACTATCACTAAACACAATTCTAACTCCAACTTTAAAACTTCTAAATAAAATAAATATATTTTTTATTTCGTGGCCAAACGACTTAGAGTTATGTTTGGAACCGCAATGCAGAGAGACTTACTCCTTTTTAAGGATGAACTACATAAATAGGCAAACATCCCTACTATATCTATCTAATCATACATAAGTTTAAATTAATTACACAATTGTATAGACTTATGGTATTTCGTAGCAAACTCCTTAGATACACAACGTAAACCTCGCCTTTCTCCTTCATGATTTTCAACCTCCCCTCCCCTCCATCTTTCTCTCGCCCTCTGCCCTTTTCCCCTTCAAAAAAAAGTCTCTTCCCAAAACTCTAGGCAATCGGACAATAGTGGTGAATTCTCATCGATGATTCTTTCGGGCTACAATGGTGTCTCCGTTGTCTTCATGAATGAGGACGATGATAGTATTGGATTTGAGTCGACCATTTCCTACCAGATCTAAACCATTTCTTATCGATCTTCTTGGAAAAAAATTGATAGAGAAAATTTCAGATTTAAAAAGCTTTGGATCCATCAATGAAATTACATGTTTCAGAATTAGTAAATACCTTCAGATTTAGATCTTCAAAATTTTCTCAGATTAGAAAACTCCACATATCAACGGTGAAGCATAAAGAGAAGTAGTGGAGTCGAGTAATTAAGAAGATGTGTACTTATACATCCATGTATACCTATTTATGTATCCACGACAGATGAATGCAAAACTTTGTGCAAATACATGTGTATTTGTGTATCTCTATGCAGTGGTGATTCCCTGAAGTTTCTTCTGCTTTTTCTTCTTTTATCTTCTTCTAACTATGATTTATGCATAGATACACAACATACAGACTTAATTGATGTATCTAGTATTATTTGATGAATGTATCAGTGCATATTTGATATCAGATATATGTTTTTTTTTATGCAAAATACATTTATCTGAATACACTGTACGAAATTAATGCTGAATAATACTAGATACACTTGACAAAATAAATATGAGATACATCAAATTGGTACTTAATACACTAGATAAGACGGATAGATACACTTTATACAAATTAATTCTGGACAGATCAAATATCAAATTAAATATTTTTAATATACAAAGCTTAAATAGTTCAGATACATACCACTTGTATAGTTTATATACACAGAGTTAAAATTATCTTAAATACATAAATATTTTTAAATATCTCAGATTCACAAACCTTTATTAGTTTAGATACACTATACTGGGGTTTGAGATATGTTTTTCTCTCAAAATTTGTTACTCCCTTGATTTTAACATTTTAAAACGATTGTCAATTGAATCTTTTTATTTTATTTTTAGAGCTGCATGTATCCTATAACACAATTTTATGTCACATATCTTTCCTAAACTTTAGACAGATTTTGTAATTTCTGAAACACTGATGCCTCCTATTAATTAGGGTCTAAACCTCCTATATTTATGTAAGTTGCTCTTTTTTTTAATTTAAAGGACCATGAAGCCCTCAATTTTTATTTAACCAAAAAGAAAATAAGCTATGTACAACCAAAGACCAAACTTGGACCAACAATGAACCAAGATGACTCAAATGAAAATCTAAGCAAAAAACAAATAACAGGAAATAGAATAGGTTAGCCTCTTTCCAAGTCAGATTTGGAAAGCAAGAGAGACCTCTTATCTTATCCAGGTGTCTCTTTTAGTGGGATGTTGATTAGCAAAGCTGGAGCATTGGTAAGTGTCTTTGATGTGCTAAACTTCCCCCAAAAGTGTAATTCACATGCGAAGATAGCTCGATTAGGGAATCAAAAGACTATTCCGATGGGCTTCTCAAGTGACTCTCCGGTGATGACCAACTGAAAACCTACATAAGCTACTATCCTTTTCAATCTTTTCCCTTTCCCATAGTTTATAATCCAAGATCTTGCTAAAAATTAATCTAGTAAACAACTATTCGCTTTATTTCAATTTCAACACAAGTCACCTTTAAACTCTTACTAGGTGTCCTTTAAAAATAAACCACAAAACCAGCTTCAAGTTATGGACACAGAGAAAGATCTGGTGTAAAAAACCCAAGTTTGAATACGAACAAGTATAACAAGGCTATAGAAAAATTCCTCTATCGATTCTCTGCCGTAGGAATGAACCTCAAAGAGGTTGACACCATCTCTATTAGAATTTCAATTGAGGAATTTTCCATTGTATATCTTATAGTATGAGATGTGAATGCAATGATTGTAACTGTAGATCTACAGAATCCGCAAACATTATACCATTATTTGATTCTCCTATAGATGTGAAGTCTTTAGGAACTTGGAGATCTTCTTTGTACTTATATGTGCTATAGTTTTTAGTCAGAAGCTCTTTTCTTTTAGCATTCAAATTCTTTTGTGAGGGACTTCATTTTTATTAAGATTAATGATAGCTTTAGCATGATTAGGCAGTTATTTGAAAGAATGGTAGCATATTGTATCTGCAAAATCAGAACACTTCTTAGTTAAAAAATACGTTAGGGTTTGCCTTCTCTAAAAGTGTGGTTTGGAATAATGATGCCTCTCCTTCTCTACTCTTATTCTTTTCACCACCATGATTATACTATTAAGGGCAATCCCACTCACCTTCCATAATCCTTTTTAGTAAAAATAAGTCTTATCTCTAAAATCAATGGAAGTAAATGATATTCAATGGAATATCCACAACCTATATAGCAATAACCATAACTTCAATCTCAATGCTAGTAGTATCAGGAACTTGACACGCTATAGAAAAAACTAAATTTCTACTGTGATTTCTGATGCAAAAGGCTATAGAGCTTAAGACTGGCTTACCCCTAGATGCCCCATCAAAATTATATTTAAAGCAACATGTGTTTGGCTTCTTTCAACAAGCAGGGAAAACCTTTATTTGAGTTTGTAATTCTGTAGAAGCTCCACTAGTGAGGACATGAAGATGGGATATTTTGAATTGAATGGCAGTCATATTATTTATTTTTTAATTTTTGTTCACATATGGATCTATAAATTGACTCATCACCATATCCCTCAAACTAGTATCCCCTTGATCGTTCCTTTATTCAATATTTCTCATGCTAAAAAATGGGGTAGTACTTGTAACACGATCCAAAACCAAGGATCATGATGGTACTTATCGCGGCAAGCCTCGGTAAGTAAGCCTATTACCCAAACTGATATGAAATGATAAATCAATACCAAAATCCAAGGCAAAACTCTTGGAACGGAGTTAAACCGCACATATATAGTAAAAACGGAAATATAATCAAAGATACCAAACTAAATCCCAAAACCTAGTGTCATAGTATAAGAACTAACTAATACAGCTCGAAGTCAAAATATACATAGGATATTCCAAATTAGCAACTTTGTCTCTGAATACAAATAAGACATAGTCTAAATAACAAAAGGTAGCAGTCAACTTCAGATGCATAGATCAATTGCTACCTCGAATAAACTCCAAATGCCGCCTGAATTAGTTATCCGTGCAACATACTCGTACCTGAATCTGCACAGAAAGGGCGCAGTAGGGATGAGTATGGTCCAATTGTACTCAGTAAGTATCATAGACCGACTGAGTAAAGTAGAAAATAAAGCATATAAACACAAACTATGGGCATGTCACTGATGCGCCGTGGAAACACGACACATTCGATGCTTAAAAACAAGGAATTTATGCTTGTATTTAGGTTATTTTGGTGGATATGAGGTGTTTGTTGGTTGATTACAGGAAAAATAGATACGAAGCACCTTGGAATGAAAAGTAGAAGAAAAGCTTTAAAAAAGATGAGGTCTGTTCATCCTACAAGTCAACTTACAAGTCGTCATCAAATCATATGACTCGTAGGCTTACTTGTGAAAAAAGCAGTGGCAAAAGTTAAGCTGAAGGATCTAAGTGAAAGATGTTCACGACTCGTAACGAGTCACTACGGGTCGTGTCAAGCAATCGTACAGAAAACAAAAACTCAAGACCTCGTACAAAGGTGAAGTATGAGAAGAAGATGAGTCGTAAAGTTTGATGACGATTTAGAGTGATTAGCCGTGAGCTGACCAGTGTACAAAATCCATAAAGAACAATGCCCAGGTGGCTATGAGTGAAGGCCACGAGTCGTAAGTTATGTTTACGACACGGGAGGATGAATCATAAGGATAAAAAAAACCTAAAGCTCTATGTCACGACCTGATTCATATGTTGTGATGGTACCTACAAACACCCACTAGTAGGTAAGCGAACACCGTAACTCATAGCTAATGCAATAGGTTATCATGGTAGAAATTCCCGATAAGGGTCATAATAGATGAAGACTATCATAAACAATAATTTTCCACAATAGCAAATAAACTGCGGATGCCAATTCCCTCGACCTTATAAAATAAGCACAAGAGCATCTAAGTTCGATAATAGGAAATACAACTGAAGGTCCAAATAGTCTTATACATCGGTATAGAATACAAAAGAATGAATATAAATCTAGGAGGAAAATGGGCGACTCAAAACTCCAACAGCTCACCCTATCACTGGAAAATCAACACTGCACGATCTCAACTCAACGGCAATAACTAGTACTTGTGTCTTTATTAAAAAGGTACAGAAGTGTAGTATGAGCACCAAAACAACAGGTACTCAGTAGGCATCATCGACCATCTGAGCTAAATTATGATATAAAGCAAAATAATATCTCAAGTCACGATAGTGAATTAAACCTGAATCATCTTTATCATTACTGCACAAAATAATTAATCAACTAGAATAATAATACGATAACTCATATCCATACATACCGATATCATCATAATAAATGAATAATCAACCTGGAAGCGTAAAGCGACATAAATACATATATAACTACATAAACACCAAGTTAAACATGCATACAACCATTAGAGCATAAAGTAAAAGAACTAACCACGGCGTCCCATACCACTAGGGAGTACACCCAAAAGAACATAAAGTAAAGAACTTATCATGACGTCCCATACCAATGGAGAGTGCATCAATAAATCAAATCATCAACGTATTAAGACATATATATATACATATATCCAACTCACATTTATCCATGGTTTCCACATTTCCCATCAACGGTTATTTGCCAAGATCTATAATCATCATTAATTATCGTAGTTGAATTAACATATACCAAAGTAATCATAACCATAGTCATTTAGCCATTTAGATATCTATGATATCAATACACTCTATCCAGTCATTATTAACTAACCAACACTTATTATTATTAGGCTACTAATCCACTAGTCCTTATAGGGTCTCCATTATCGCCTAACCGATTCTTTATATAATCCTCAATCACGAGATAACACTAACTAGTATTCAATAAATAACCAACCTCCACAACTAGTCGAGGTGCACTACAAATCAATAGGTGCCCTTTGGGCAAAACTTACTTCTAGTTATCATTGTCACACCCCTTTTTTGTCCAAAGGTCGAGTCAAAGAGTTTTTACAATTAAAGTGATGGTATTGAGTAGGGATTATTTTAATTACAGAGTCGCTACTCGAAATTGAGTTATAGTGTTCCAAGTCACCTTATTGAATCCCTAATCAAAAGAAAATGACTCTTTATTAATTTGCAAAAATAAAAGATCGGGTAAGGAATTTTGTTGACTGAGGGGAAGGTGTGAGGCACCCCTCAAGTCTCGTGGTTCTAGCACAGTCGCTTTTATTGACTTATCTTGACTTAAACTATTTTGAATAAATCGTATTAAGGCAATTCACTTATTTTATTAAAAATCATCTATACATCTTATATTAAACTAGTGTAAAATAATTTTAAAAAATATTTACCAAGGTGCATTATTGCATCCTTGAATTATTTTTAAATATCCCAGAAAGATGCGTACGCCGCATTCTTAATTAAGATGAATATTTTAAACGTACCTAAAACTTATTTAGCATTAAAGACGTTGGTTAGTCTCTTGAAAACTCGATATCATTTTCCTATTCATTTTTACCCTCTTTCTTTCTAATTTTTTTTGGTTTACCAAACCACCTTTCCTGAATGACAACCTAACCACAGATCCAAATGATGTCAAATCCTAATTATCAAAATAACTGTGTTGATCATTGGTGGCCGACAGAATGGCAGCAGTGAACGTCGGGTTAATGGTTGTGTTTTGGGATATCGGACTAACCGGGTAAATAGTCCCTTTAACACCCACTGACCTGAGTACCCAAGGCCAGGAAACTCAAATTCAAAATAGAAAACGAAAGTCAGATACATAAATTCACTGTTATTTGTTGCCAAATCAAAATCCATTATTAGATAACTAGATTTATTATGCTATATAATTTTACGCTATAAGAGTACATCTAGGTATTTATCTATATAAATAAATAAGCAAACCAAAAGGACTTAAAAAAATGTTGGTGGTAAAGACAAAAGAAGAGCAATAACGGTACATCAGTATAAAGGGTATCACACAAATCATCAAGTAAACCCAAGAAAAAGATAATCAAGTCACGACATAAATCGAATTCAACTTATTTGCCATTTATATGAGAAAGAACAAATAATTGAAGTAAAGGGTATTTGAATGAATTAGTTGAATGAATCTTGGAATGAAGGAATGAAGTATATGTTGGTTCCTTAAATTCGGAAAAAGACTTCACACAATCTCTATAATTGCCTTTCCATTTATGTTTTGGTAAAATAACAAATGCCTACTGCGTTTTACTTTAATAATAATAATAATAATGATTTTATCTAAGGTGAAAATCATATTCCCTCCCAACTTTGTGTTAAAAACAAACAAACCCCTTTTTTTGGTTTTTGCATGCATGTATATATGAATTCTAAGAAGTTGTTTATAACACAATACACACTAATTATTTGTAACTAACGCAATTTACATCTTTAAAACCAATAACTTTAAAATTATCTCATTTAAAATTCAAAGTCAATATAACTTACATTATCTTCAAAAAAAATCACACGAATTACAAATAAAGATGTAGAGCATAAACTAACTAATTAATTACACATACAAAATAATATGACAAACCATTGGAATAACTTCATTCATGCTTTAATTCTAAAAAGAAAATAAAATTATAAATAAAGAATCCGAATAAGAACCTGTGTGGTAGAATAACTAAAATAGAAACAAGAACGTCTTCACAGGAAAAACTCGAAGGAAATCCGAACTTGAACTCAAATCGTCACTTTTTTTTTCCTTTCTCTCAAGTCTGCCTTTCTCTTCTTCTCCCTTTGAATTTTTTTTTATATTTATCCTTTCTGTCCCTTTTTCCTCCTCTAATCTCTCCTCTTTGTTACTTTCCTTTTCTTTCCCTTCAAAATGTTAGTCTTTTTTTTGGTTTTCTTTTCTGTCTGAACCTTTTTTTGTGTGTACATATCCGTGTGTGTATGTGTTGTGTTATATAAGTGATAGGATGTGTAGTTGAGGGAGTTAAGGGGGGTGAGCAAAAGGTGGGGGTGGTTGGGTAGTTTTTTAGGATAATTTTTTTTTTTTAAAATTAGATAAGATAAAAAAAATTGAGATAAAATAAAATAAAAATAATAATAATACTATAATAATAAAATATTAATTAATTATGTTTTTATATTAAAAAAATGCAAGAAAAGTTTATAACTAGCCTATAAAATATATTTAAAAATATGAAACTTACTAGATTATTTATCAAAATTAAAAGGAAAAAGTATTTTTGAATTTCTTTTATTATTATTTTTATTAAAAATAAAATAAAAATACCCCAAAAATGTAACTTTATTTATTTATTTTTAATTAAATTTTTTTAAAATGAAATAAAATCTAAAATAAATATTGAAAAAAATATAAATATTTAATGTTGAAAAAAATAGGTTACAACCCGGGAAGGGTAAAAAATCATGTGTCTACATTTTGCCCCTCTTTGAGTGAAATCTCGAAGAGTTTTCATACAAAGAAGTAGACAAAGAGATGATTTTTGATCCTCTGATTATTCGAAAGGTGAAGAAAAAATAAAATAAGAGGAAATAAAAGATGTGACCGAATTTTGATTTTCGACCGCCTACATATCCCAAGTTATAAGGAAATCAAGTCACGTGTAGTTCAATGAGGTAGAATGATGAGACAGTGCGTTAGAATTCGAGTCAAGTTTCATCGAGTCTTCAGTTTCTGACTTTCTGCTTTTACATTAAAATGAATAACAAAAAATAAAATTGAGATACAAGTGAAAGATCCTATCTATGATGATTTTCTAGAATCTTGACTTAAATCTTCATGACTTCTCAAATGGTGAGATACTCGTTATCCTGAGTTGAACTTAAAACATGAAATGTTCCTTCTCGTTGGCTTTTGGTATTAGAGAGGAACTTAATAATTGATTTATTCTTCAAACTTTCGTCTGACTTGAACTTGACAATCTCCACCCTATTCTTCAGGCGGGCTCCTGACTTGCTTTTTCCTATTCACCCTGTTGTTCAGGCGGGCTCCTGATTTGTTATTTCTTCACCCTGTTGTTCAAGCGAGCTCCTGACTTATTATTTCTTCACTTGACAGTATTTACCCTATTCTTCAGGCGGACTCCTGGACTTACTTTTCCTTTACCCCGTTCTTCAAGCAGGCTCCTGGACTTACTTTTTCTTCACCTTGTTCTTCAGGCGGGCTCTTGGAATTACTTTTCCTTCAGCCTGTTCTTCAAGCGGGTTCCTGAACTTGCTTTTCCTTCACCCTGTTCCTCAGGCGGGCTCCTGAACTTGTTTTTTCTTCATCCTGTTCTTCAGGCGGGCCCCTGGACTTGCTTTTCTTTCACCCTGTTCTTTAGGCGGGCTCCTAAAATTTCTTTTTCTTCACCCTGTTCTTTAGGAGGGCTCCTGCACTTGCTTTTTCTTCACCTTATTCTTCAGACGGGCTCCTGGACTTGCTTTTTCTAATTTTTCAAATATGTTCCTGAACTCCAAATAAAAGATGAAATAAAATAATAACATCCCATTCTCCAGGAGAGTCCCAGACAAAAATAAATTCCCATTCTTCAGGAGGGTTCTATCCCATTTTTCAAGAGGGTCCTGAACATAAAAATAAATTTCCATTCTTCAGGAGGGTCTTGTCCAATTCTTCAGGAGGGTTCTGAGCAAAAAGTAAATTCCCATTCTTCAGGAGGGTCCTGAGCAAAAAGTAAATTTCCATTCTTCAAGAGGGTCCTATCCCATTCTTCAGGAGGGTCCTGAACAAAAAATAAATTCCCATTCTTCAGGAGGGTCCTGAGCAAAAAGTAAATTCCCATTCTCCAGGAGTACCCAGTCCATTCTTCAGGAGGGTCCTGAACATAAAATAAATTCCCATTCTTCAGGAGGGTCTTGAGCATAAAATAAATTTTCATTCTTCAGGATGGTCTTGTCCCATTCTTCAGGAGGGTCCTTACCTGTCCCATTCTTCAGAAGGGTCCTTAGCAAAAAATAAATTTCCATTCTTCAGGAGGGTCCTATCCCATTCTCTAGGAAGGTCCTGAGCATATAATAAATTCCCATTCTTCAAGAGGGTCCTGTCCCATTCTTCAGGAGGGTCCTGTCCCATTCTTTAGGAAGGTCCTGGGAAAAAAATAAATTCCTATAAACACGAACAAATTTTTTTCCCCAGTTTACACTAGAAAATTTCGTGAGTGTCATCAGATGACAACTTTTAAAAAGTATAGTAAAGAGGGTAATCAAGGCTTTGCTAAAGAAATGCATTTCTTCAGAGTAAAACTAATGACCAAAATCAAGAAATGCGTCTACTAACACATGGAACTTAAATTACCCTGACAAGAAAATGCGTCTCCTAGGGGTTAAGTAAAATGACTAAACTATAAAGTGTCTTCTAGGAGTGAATGGTCAAGTTAGGAAGTGCGTTACCTAACAAACGGAACTTAAATTATTCAAACTAGGGGTTAAATGAAAGGAATAGACTAGAAAGTGCATCTTTTCACAGTAAAAATGATGACCAAAACTAGAATGTGCATCTCCTAAGAGTTAACATGGAAGAATATAACTAAAAAGTGTATCTTCTAGGAGTTAAGACTCAAGTTAGGAACTGATTCACCTAACAATCGAAACTTAAATTATCCAGACAAGGAAGTGAGTCTCTTAGGGGTTAAATGAAATGACTCGACTAGAAAGTACGTCTTCTAGGAGTTAAGGTTCAAGTTAGGAAGTGCGTTACCTAACACATGAAAAATGACTTACCCAAATAAGGAAATGCGTCTCATAGGGGTTAAATGAAATGACTCAGCTACAAAGTGCATCTTCTAGGAGTGAATGTTCAAGTTAGGAAGTGTGTTACCTAACAAATGAAACTTGGATTATTCATATTAGGAAGTGCGTCTCCTAGGGGTTAAATGGAATGACTCAACTAGAAAATGTGTCTTCTAGGTGAGAAGGTTCAAGTTAGGAAGTGCGTTACCTAACAAATGAATCTTAAATTACCCAAACAAGGAAGTGCGTCTCCTAGGGGTTAAATGCAATGACTCGACTAGACAGTGCATCTTCTAGGAGTAAATGTTGATGAGTTTAACCATGATTGTGATTACTAATCATGTGTAACAATATTGCCTCTTGCATTTTCAAAAGTGAGAAATTGCATCTTTTGATATTTAGGATTTGAAAGTAACATGTGTTTTTGTTTCATACAAAGAAAACTTTTTAATTTAAAAACACGGTGGTTGATTTATGTCATTTGTCTATTGAGGCGACCGTTCTTACACTTGTGATGCTTAGCTCTATTGCAAATCATTGATGGGTATTGTTGACTTGTCATACTTTTGACCCTAAATTCTGGCTACTAAAAGTATTTAACTCAACTCGTATTTCCCTTGCATGATGCCTCTGGGTTTAACTTCTAATGCACCTTTTATTCTTATGAGTCCAAAACACTGTCAGATGACAAGCATTCTCGAGTACCTTGCTTTATTCTTGAAATATGTTATATTTGTGTGTCGGCCCTTTGTCTTGCTTTGCACAACTGAAGGAGTTGGTAGCAAGTTTTGAAGTCCTTCCTCACTTGTTTTGACATAAATTTGACTAAAAAATACACGAAAGATGACGATAGTGATTTTTCTTTTGACCACAAAGACATAAAAATCAAAAATAAAAATAAAAATAAAAATAAAAATAAAAATAAAAATAAAAGGGAAAGACAATAGACATCCCTTTGTTTTTCAAAAATGTCAAAAAGAAACACTTATCTGGGTGTGGCAGCTGATTCCAGTGATTATAACATACATTTTGAATTAAACAACCTGATCTACCCAAACTAATCACTATCAACTTTTGCCCACTCATTGAATTTGAAATGTAGCCATTCTTGAACTTGTTCCCTCTGGATTACAATCCTCCTTAGGCTAGTTGTACCTCAATGGGTTTTCACCAACGAGCCTATGTCATTTTCATTTCTTTCTCAACTCACCGTTGTCGTATGATGTCCAAAAGAATTTTCACCGATAATACTCTCTCATTTTTTGTTATTCTCACAACTCACTGTCGTCTTATGGTGCCCGAGAGGGTTTTCACCAATAAGGCTCTCTCTTTTTTTTTTTGAAAGAAAATGACCCCCAAAGTATGAAACATCATGCACTCAAACATGTTTAGCCTTGACATTCTCAAAGATCGATCTGAAGGTCTTTCTTTGGTTGTAACTTGACTTTTGGAACGGGTTAGAAGAAAAGGGCAGCATGAGGCTAAAAAATATACATGACATTGGGTGAAGTTTACAACTTTTGGAGTTGACTCATAAAGAAAATAATTTTTTGCCCCAGTTTTATTTCATACTGGGCAACTTAAATTTTTTACTTGGTTGGACCGAACCTCAGAGTAGGGTTGCCTACGTATCTTTTCGTAGCAAGAATCAGGTCAAACGTAGTTCAGAAAACTCATTCTTTTGTTTGATTTTTTTTACTCTAACTTTGACTTTTCTTTCGACTTTTTCATCGACTTTTCTCTTTTTGAGATTTTTTTTTGACTATATTTCTCTTTCTTGATACCTTTCTTTTTTCTTTGACTTTTCAGACTCTATTTTGATTCCAATAGAGGTGTATGAAAGAAAAAAAATTAAAGCTCAAAGGGATAACAAAGTATGACACAACATTTGGTAGAAGAATGAAATGCCTTCATCATATCAATCCTTAAAAATACAAGTACATAACATGCAATGAGAGAGTACAACATAAAGATCATGCACATCTTTACAACATTGTCCTTGACTGAGCAAATCCATATGTTCACTTCTTTAATGTTTGTGAAATATACAGACTCATTTGTGTTGTACTTTCCTCATCCTCATAACATATGACTAATGTTTTTTTTATTTTAGCTAACTTCCTTTTTCTTTTCCTGACAATAAAAAATATATATCCTCTGGTTGATCTCATTCAAAATGCTTGGGATAAACTTTCTCATTGAAGACCAAGTCATTTTTTATTCGTAAAGTTATTACCTCAATACATTCAAGTGAGGCTGTAACTAGGTCCGCAAACATCTCAACAGTTTTCTTATTATTTTTTTTTACATTTTTTTCTCTAGGTTCTTGATCGAATGTTTTAAGATTAAACTAGGTTTTAAGATCTGTTTGAAAATTCAACATGCATATTACATCACTAGAATCACCAGAGAAAAAGCTGTCTAAAGAAAAAAAAAAGACAATCAAACAATGTATATTGAAAAATAAAAATAAAAAGGACACACATTTGTTGACAGAAATATATAAGGGTTTGAGAAAAATGATAATAAAATAAGACAAGATAGATCCCAAACTACAACCCTAAAATAATTTGTATAAGAAAAAATAAAATAAAACAGACTACCAAGGCTCTCTTTTTACAGGGAGCAAAGTGATTTCTGAATTGCCGAGTTTGACATTTTAGCCACTGATTTGCACGTCAGCTTTAATGAAGTCTCCACAATCATTGCTACCTTATCAATTTTAAGCCCTAAGTATCCTGAACTATTTTGAAACTATCAATCCCCATCGGACTCTATCCAAAATAAGCTATCGATAGTTTTTCTTTTCTTACTCCTCTTAGTTGATTACAAAATATTTTTAGATGAGCCAAAAGATCACCATGTCCCTTGTACATGTCCAACTTTGGTATTTTGGACTCTAGAGGCAAGTGAACATTATGAAACATGTACAAATCCTCGTAAGAAACTCTCTTTTTCTCTCCAAGTACTTGTATGTTTCTCATATTTTGCTCCAAATTTTTTCACTTTCTAGGCTATTTCTTCTTATTCCTCATTTTAACAGTCTACACCAACTCATATCAGACCTTATACCATTTTTTTGTGGGTCATCTTACCTGATCTTTGGACCTAGTGTTGTATGGATGAGAAGCCAACTTATCCACAAACCAACCACCTTAACACTATTTTGATTTTGGTGAAAACTAATGTGTCAAAGTTCAAATTTTTTTTAAGACCACCGAATCCATGAAGGACTGCCTATGTATCTCATTAATATGAGAATTAGGTGTGCGTAGTTCATGAAATATATGTCATACAAAACTCAGCCTTAAGATCCCTAAAGATTCAGGGTTGTTAAGATTTATACATAATTTTTATTTTGTAAAAACTTAGCCTCATAATCCCTAAAAATTCAGGCCTATTAAGATATATAAAAATTAGACTTGAGGATTAGAAAAATAATTATAAAAGTAATCATATTTTTAAAATATTCTCCAATAAATCTATGAATAATTTTTCAAAAGATAGGGTTGTACCCCAAAAAGGACTTCCTACGTATCCCACTAAATAGTGAGAATCAAACCCTCATAGTTCATGAAGACCTTAAAAACTATACATATTTTTTAATTTCCTTGAAAAAAATGATTCATTAAATTTGAGGTCAAAAACTCTCTTAGTTTCGCTAAGTCGCCTAAAAACTGATCAATAATAAAAGAAGCCTTTCAAATAAATGTCAAAGAGCACGTAGAATGCACATGTTGGTCATTATAAAGAGGGACACCTGTCCTAGACAGACCCGACCCTTGTGCCGAGTCCCGCTAAGTCAAATGCATATGATGCAAATAAAGCGGAACCTAATAGGGATAACCAGATTCTGAGTTTCAGTTTTACTAAGCTTAGCCTGATAGGGATAGATGTCTAGACTAGCTTACCTGAGCGGACACTCGAGTCGGAGAGGGACACCTTATTTGGTAGTAGTGCTACTCCACCTTCGTTTTCCATCCAAACCCCGCCTAACATGTGTGACTATAATTCTTCACCAGGTGCCTTGACACTCCGGCTATCTCAAAAAGAAAGTAAGATGCATATGCTGTATTCCTTCTATCCTATTTCAGAGACTTAGAGGGGGTGCGTGAGAGAAGACAATTTATAATACAGTTCAACAATATCAAAGCAGTAAATGAGCAACAAATAACACATAAGGAAAATAAACACAATATAAAAAATAATTAAAGAAAGTAAAGTCAATATCAAAAGCTCGAATTCTAGTTAATCCCCAGTAGAGTCGCTAGAGATGTCATACCCCTTTTTTGCCCGAAAGTCGAGTCAGAGGGTTTTTTCAATTAAAGTGACGGTATTGAATAGGGATTATTTTAATTACAGAGTCACCAGTTGGAATTGAGTTATGGTGTTCCAATTTACCTTATTGAATCCTTTATAAAAAAGAAATGACTCTTTGTTTGTCTGCAAAAATAAAAGATCGGGTAAAGAATTCTGTTGACCGAGGGGAAGGTGTGAGGCACACCTCGAGTCCCGTGGTTCTAGAACGGTTGCTTTTATTGACTTATCTTGACTTAAACTATTTTGAATAAATCGTATTAAGGCCTAAATTCACTTATTTTATTAAAAATCGTCTATACATCTTATATTAAACTAGTGAAAAATAATTTTAAAAAATATTTTCCAAGGTGCATTATTGCATCCTTGAATTATTTTTAAATATCCCAGAAAGATGCGTACGCCGTATTCTTAATTGAGACGAATATTTTGAACGTATCTAAAACTTGTGTTGCGTTAAAGGACTTGGTTAGCCTCTTGAAAATTCGATATCATTTTCCTATTCATTTTTACCCTCTTTTTTCTCATATTTTTTTGTTTAGCAAACCACCTTTCCTGAATGAAAACCTAACCACAGATCCAAATAATGTCAAATCCTAATTATCGAAATAACTGTGTTGATTGTTGGTGGCCGATGGAATGGCAACTGTGAACATCGGGTTAATGGATGTGTGTTGAGATACTCGGACTAACCGAGTAAATAGTCCTTTTAACACCTAATGACACAAGTACCCAAGGCCAGGAAACTCAAATTCAAAATAGAAAAAGGAAGTCAGATATATAAATTCAGTGTTATTTGGTGCCACATCAAAATCCATTATTAGATAACTAGATTTATTATGCTATACAATAATATGCTATAAGAGTACATCTAGGTATTTATCGATACAAATACATAAGCGAACCAAAAGGACTTAAAAAAAATGTTGGTGGTAAAGACAAAAGAAGCACAATAACGATACATCTGCATAAAGGGTATCACACAAATCATCAAGTAAACCCAAGAAAAGGATAATAAATTCATGACATGAATTGAATTAAACTTATTTGCCATTTATATGAGAAAGAATAAATAATTGAAATGAAGGGTATTTGGACGAATTAGTTGAATGAATCTTGGAATGAAGGAATGAAGGATATGTTGGTTCCTCAAATTCGGGAAAAGACTTCACACAATCTCTATAATTGCCTTTCCATTTATGTTTTGGTAAAAGAACAAATGCTTACTGCCTTTTACTTTAATAATAATAATAATGATTTTATCTTAGGTGAAAATCATATTCCCTCCCAACTTTGTGTTTAAAACAAACAAATCCTTTTTTTTTTTTGGTTTTTGCATGCATGCATATATGAATTCTAAGAAGTTGTTTATAAAACACTACACACTAATTATTTGTAACTAACGCAATTTACATCTTTAAAACTAATAACTTTGAAATTATCTCATTTAAAATTCAAAGTCAATATAACTTACATTATTTCAAAAAAACATCACACGAATTACAAATAAAGACTTAGAGCATAAACTAAATAATTAATTACACATACAAAATAATATGACAAATCATTGGAATAACTTCATTCATGCTTTAATTTCAAAAAGAAAATAAAATTATAAATAAAAAATTCGAATAAGAACCTGTGAGGTAGAATAACTAAAATAGAAACAAGAACGTCTTCACCAGGAAAACTCGAAGGAAACCCGAACTTGTACTCAAATCGTCACTTTTTTAAAGAATTAGCCTAAACTCAATATTCGGCATATCCTATTTCTACTCGCCATTTAACACTAGTGAGAATCACACTACTAAATAAGTGATTAGGATTAAAAAAGTATGACCAACATCCCAAGATTAATATCATATCATCAAGGCACACACACAGATGTAATCCTATAAAGGCATAATCACATAAACATATTTACACATGTTTACCATACATAACATTAACATATCCTCCGGATGTACCGGGAATCATAATATCATCAATATATCCTACGGATGTATCGGGCATCATAATATCATCAATGTATCCTCCGGATGTACCGGGCATCATAATATCATCAATATATCCTTTGGATGTACCGGGCATCATAATATCATCAATATATCCTCCGAATGTACCGGGCATTATAATATCATCAATGTATTCTCCGAATGTATAGGGCATCATCATAACATTAATACCTCTTTCGGATTCACTGGGCATCACCATAACATCAATATATCATCCGGAATTGCTGGGCATCAACATAGCGTCAATATATCCGCCGACCTTTCCTGGCATCAACATAACCTCAATATCCATCATGACATCAATATGCACAATTTGTATATATATCGTCAAATCAATAACAAATGTAAGAACAACTAAGAATGGAGCGGGAAAGAAGTAATAAAAGACATATCATCACTCCTTATCATTTATGACCAATGCAATACATTAGTAGGTGCATAAGCATGCATATGCATTTTGTAGAAACATTTTACACATTATCGAGCTTGACATGATTATTAGTATGGTCACTAACAAGTCATGGTTATAGTTTCTAGAAC
The DNA here is from genome assembly GCA_030864225.1 of Capsicum baccatum var. pendulum. NCBI lineage: Eukaryota > Viridiplantae > Streptophyta > Magnoliopsida > Solanales > Solanaceae > Capsicum > Capsicum baccatum. The sequence continues at coordinate 159,612,998 of CM061554.1, forward strand.
CCCTCTTTATTAGCTTAATTTACAATACTAGCACAAAAGGGCTCTTTTGCAAACATTAGTATCGTGACTAGGCTTGAGCATAATATGAGTGATGACGTAATCCAAGGCTTACATAGTAAACTAACCAATAAATCAAGTGATGGCATAGTCATGGATTCTATTTACAAGGTTATCCCAATGCTATCCAAATAGTGACAATGAGATCACAATCAAGCATGCACATTATTTCCAAAACAATATAATGAATAAACCATTCACCGGGTGTAGTTATCCTATTACCAATGGCACATTATAGGCAATCAACACGTATCTATGTCACTAATGAAGATACATAGTCCAAGCTTAAAGCGGGTCAAGTTCCACTTCTACCATCCCAAATTAGCTTCTTTAAGTCTAATTTCTACCCAAAATTAGACTAAGTTATCTAAATCATGTCTCAAAGGTTTATCGATCCACACTAGTTCTATAGGACTATCCTTCCTTAAGAAATACTTTTAAGTCACTCAAGCATTTAGGCCAATTCCATAACTAGGCATATCTATGTCAACTTACTTTTAAGGTGAGTGAACAAAGTCACTTCTGTCTAACTAGAGCAACTAGAGCCTTATCATACTATCCATGAGATAACAAGTCTATCTAACCAAGGTTCTAGACTATGAGTCAATTACCACACTTCATGTGTTCAAAAGCCTAAGTGATTCAACTAGCCCAAAACATTTCCATCTACCATTTCGACATTTAAGATGCCTCCCAATCTTATTAAGATATCTAAGTCATACCATATGAAAGCTCAATCTAACTACAAGTAAGCCTAACCTACCTCAAATCCAAATATAGTTCATGAACCAACAATCTTCGATTTCCCTTTCCTCGAAGCTTCCTCACTGAAACAAGCTACCAAAAATATAATCTAAGCATTATTACGAGAATATCAACACCCATACTGCACCATTGTGCTTCGGGTCCAACATGACACCAAAACCCTTTAGTGGGTCCCACATACGAAAAATAAGTTTTTGAGGCCAACCCAATGTTCAAATACCATGAGGGAGTTATAACCCTCAAGAAATTTATGCAAATCAACGATATTTAGGGCTTAAACCAAGCCTCAAGCCATTTAGGGTATTGGGTCTAGTAATCAAGAATTCAACACCAAAAATTGAGGAATCTTACCTTAGATTCGATGCTAATCATGAATATGCAAGTTGTTTAAGCTCTCAATCAACACCCAAGACTCACTTTAAGGAATACTCTCTCCATTAGGGCTTTAGAGACTAAGAAATAAAAAAAATTGCCAAATTCTCAGCCAAAACTGCACTTGAATATATCTTGCCTAGGACTATAGGAGAAGCGATCGCGCACACGCACTTGACGTGATTGCAGCCATCGTGATAGCTCTAAGGTTCCCATGATCACGATATCTCCAGCCTCTACAGACAACAACTAGAACTTGGAATTTGATTCCAAGTTTTGGCCAATGCCTCAGGATGTATCCAAAATCTAATATGAGCAAAAGAATTTGCAACCATATTGATTTTGATGTTTTAGATACATTGGCAAAATCAAATTTTCCATTCGAGGTCATTTAGACCAAATGTGGACCTTGTACCTGAATTTCCAATTTTCAACTCTCCGAATAGTTGGTCGAAATAAGTTCAGGTGTAGTGGAACCCAAACCAAAGGTTTACCCAACCTAAAATTGATATTCCAGAGCTGCTGGTACAGTCAGAATATGCATCTGATATCATTTTATTAAAGGTTTTTCTTGGTAACCATTTGGAACCAATGAAGAGTTCTATACGGGGAAATGGTTCTACAAACCAAATGAACTGCCTGGTAACCGAACTATCAGTTCCACAGGACATAAATGGCTTGGGATAGCTCTGGAAGAGCTCTAATGGTAGAAATAAGCAAAATCACGAGAACTAACTTGAAGGGTCATTACAACATCCATACTAAAAAATCTTTATCCCCGAAAGTTAAAGATGAAAAAATACATGCAGTGTCAAATAATTAGGATGTTGAGCTCGTATCTTGCTCTAAATCTCCCAAGTGGACTCCTTCATTGGGTGGTGCTTCCACTAGACCTTAACTATAAGAATCTCTCTAGTACACAACTGCCTTACATTACTAGCCTAAATAAGCATGGGTACTTTCACAAAGGTTAACTACTCATCTAACTGGACTGAATCCCACCTAAGCGCATGAGACAAATCAGGAATATTCTTCTACAACATAGAAACATGGAAAATTGAATGAACAACAGTGAAATCTGGGGGCAAGGCTAACTCATAGGCCACCCCACCAACTGCGTGGAGAACCTCAAAAGTACCAATGTATCGAGGGTTGAGCTTACCCTTCCTTTCGAACATCATCACACCCCTTATGGGAAAAAAACAAAGAAACACGCGATCCCCAACTCCGAATTTCAAGACATGAAGCCTACAGTCGGCATATGCCTTCTGCCTACTCTGGGCTGCTCTTAGCCTATCCTGAATCATCCTGACTCTATCCAATGAATCCGAAAGAAAATCTGTACTACGAGGTCTCACCTCGAAAGTCTCAAACCATCTTATCAGAGAACGACATCTTCTGCCATACAAAGCCTCATAAGGAGCCATCTCAATACTCAAATAATAACTGTTGTTGTAGGCGAACTATGCCAAAGCTAAGTGCTAATCTCACTATTCTCCAAAATCCATAACACATCCTTGGAGCATATGCTTGAGCACCTGAGTAGTCCGATCAAACTTACCATCTGACTGTGGATGAAAAACTATACTCAAATCCACTCAAGTACCTAACTCCTACTGGAATTCTCTCCAAAATCCCAAAGTAAATACTGAACCACTGTCCGATATGATAGAAATTGACACCCTATGCAAATGAACTATCTCCTTGACATAAATCTGGGCCAACTTAGTCAAACGATCCACAATAACCCAAATACCACCAAGACCATGGGAAGTACAGGGCAAACCACTTATGAAGTCCATAGTAATCTGTTCCCACCACTCGAGAATGGGAAATCTTTTAGTCAATCCACTTGGATGCTGATGCTCGACCTTAACTTGCTGACAACATACACAACGAGCTATAAATTTGCCTTTATCTCTTTTCATCCCATCCCACCAGTAATGCTGCCTCAAATCTCTATACATCTTGGTTGTACCAAGATAAATAAAATATCTAGAGCTGTGAGCCTTATGGAGAATAGACTGAATCAAATCATCAAGTCGAGGAGCACAAATGCAACCCTGAAATCTCAAAATACCATTGGACTCAGCGGTGTGCCTCCCAGACTCACCACTCACTACCTGAACATGGTGAAAACACAACTTTCTATCTTCATAATGACAATCCCAAATCTACTCAAATAGGGAGGACCTCACCTACACATAGGCCAAAATCCTCGTAGGATCTAAAATATCAAAGCAAACCATCAAATTGGCTAAGGACTGAATGTCTCATCCTATGGGCCTCTGAGCAATTAATATGCATGCCAAGCTACCCATACTCACTGCCTTACGACTCAAGGCATCAGCTACCACTTTTGCCTTACCCGGATGATACAAGATGGAAATATCATAGTCTTTTAACTACTCCATCCATCTATGCTGGCGAGCATTAATCTATCGCTATGTCATAAGATGCAGAAGGATATGATGATCGGTGAAAATCTTATAATATACCCCATACAAATAATGCCTCCAAATCTTGAGCGCAAAAACTACCGCCACCAACTCTAAATTATGAGTGGGGTAGTAACGCTCATGTACTTTAAGCTATCTAGAAGCATAAGAGATGACACAACCCTGCTTTATTAAAATACAACCAAGACCAACCACACAACCATCACAAAACATGATGAATCTCTCACCCTTACCTGGAAGAACTACTACTGGAGCTGAAGTAAGACAATCCTTGAGCTTTCCAAAGCTCAACTCACATTTCTCGAACAATCAGAAAGGAACTTACTTCCGAGTCAAGCTAAAGCGCCTATAATAACTAGCCAAACCAATGAAACTTTGAACTTATGTAGGAGATATAGGCCTATCACAATCGCGAATCTACAAAATCTTAGCTGAGTCTACCACAATACCGGCTTTAGACACCATATGACTAAGGAAAGACACTGACTTAAGGCAAAACTCACACTTGGAGAATTTAGCAAAAAACACATGATCTCGCAAGGTCTGAAGCACAATCCTTAAGTGCTACGCATGCTTCTCACTACTCCTCGAATAAATAAAAATGTCATCAATGAACATAATAACAAAGGAGTCTAGATATTTTCTGACTACGCGGTTCATCAATTCCATGAACGCGGCTGGGGCATTTGTCAACCAAAACGACATCACCAAAAACTCATAATGACCATAATGGGTCCTAAAAGATGTCTTCAGGATATCCTTAACCCGAATCCTCAACTGATGATAATCAGACCTCAAATCAATCTTAGAAAACATGGCTGCACCCTGAAGCTGGTCAAAAAAGTCATCAATGTGAGGCATAGGATAACGGTTCCTCACTGTCACCTTATTAACCTTCCTATAATCAATACACCTATGCATAGAGCCATTTTTCTTCTTTACAAACAAAATAGGGGCTCCCCACGGGACACACTCAATCTAATAAAACCTTTACTAAGAAGATCCCAAAGTTGAGAATTTAGCTCCTTAAGCATAGTAGGAGCCATACGGTTAGGTGCCATAGAAATAGTTTGGGTGCTAGGATCAATCTCAATAGCAAACTGGATTTCACGACCAGGGGAATACCAGGCAAGTCAGTAGGGAACACATCAAGAAACTCACAAACAATAGGAACATAGTGAAGTGACAGACTCTCTACACAAGTATCATATATATAAGAGATATAAGACTCACAACCCTTTTTTATAAATCTCCTAGCATAAACATTAAAAATAATCTCTATCGGCTCGCGGCTAACTACTCTTACTACACGATTGGGCGTATCTCAGGCATGGTTAAGGTAACGATATTGGCAAAACAATCTATGACCGCATGATAGCGGGATAATCATATTAAAATCTAGCATATCCAGAATAATAAGATCAACATAAGTATCAACACACTAATTACCACAATATATGATATGAATACTTGATCCACTGCTAAAGAATCACCCATTGGAGTAGATACACGTAATGGCACAGATAATAAATCACTAGTCAGGTCCAACTATAGTGCATAATAAGCAAATATATAAAAATAAGTGGATCTGGGATAAAATAAAGCTAGAGCCGACTTGCGAGACACCAAAATGATACATATAACTACAATATCTAAATTCTCAGCCTCGGTCCTAGCAGGTACTACATATAAATGATCATGCCTGTCATCTGGCTGGGCACATGATTGACCTCATGTCTTGTCTACCTGAGTACCACCTCAAGCACCCTAGTAACCACCCCTGCAACCTTGCGAATCACTTCTACCTGAGGGATAAAATGACCTAATAAGAGTAGCACCCTAGGCTAAAACAACCATCGCCCCATGACTAGAGCAATCTTTTGAGAAATAATTGGGAAGCCCATAAGTAAAACAAGAATCACGAGCAGAACCAGAACTCATAGATTCGGCTGAACCGGAGTAACTACCACATCTAGCATGACCTGCAGATGAACATCTCAAATACTGATAACTGCCCTTACCAGGGCAACCACTAATACCAAACTGACCTCCGTCAGTAGTCTGAAGAGCTGCCTGAACTAGTAGACTAGTTTGACTATGAGGCTAAAAAGATGGGTACGGAGGATACCCAATATAAGAAGTACCACATCTGAATTGGAAACTACTATGGCTCCTACCAAATCAGCCCTGATACTTGGGCCTATTATCAAGACCCTCACGATGCATGTCCTTCATCACTCTAGCATGATCTGAAACCTCAGCAAAAGTCCTACTTGCAACAACTAGACTCTGAGTATCCATCCGAATAAGAAGTCTCAATTCTTTCACAAAGATGCAAACTCTCTCATACTCAATATTCAAGATTGAAGTCACATGCCTGGCCAACTTATGGAAATAGTCCTCAAACTCAATGACTGACATAGAACCTTGCTCTAATCTAGTGAACTGACCCCTCAGATGATCTCTAAGGCTGCGTGACATATACTTATTTAACAATATCTTAAAGAACTGAGTCCATGATAAGGGAGAAGATCCAACTGGGCTAGAACTCATAAGACCTCTCCACCGGTGTCAGCAGATAAATCGAATTAAAATATGGTGTAGTCCAAAACACCAGTCTCAACAAGGCCTAATCCACAAAGCCTATCCTAAAAAACAGTAAGAAACTCAAATGCATCCTCTCTAGAAGTACTAAAAAACCTAGACAGAGCTAACCTAAAAAACCTACCCATTATCTTCTTTTCCTTAGAAAACATAGTAGTCTGGGTCACAACTGGTTGAGCGACTATCGAATGAACAACTACCGCATAAGAGGAATCTCAACTCTAGGAGCTGCAGCTATAGGTTGCATTCTTGCCCTTGTAGTATGTGAACCATCAACAATACCCAATAGCTGAACCAAGGCTTCTTTAAGCAAAAAAGAAGGAATAAAACCTGGTGGAAGTTGGGCTGGTCTCTAGCCCATCGCTAGTTATGGTGGAGAAATCTTAGGCTAAAGTGTAAGAATGGGGTTTGGGGGTGGCCTATCTTGAACCCTAACTGGGATACATCATGAGGCTATCTCCAAAAAAGGGAAAAATCCCTAGGATGGGTCTTAGAACCCTCATCATGCATAACTATAGCACGTGCCCTGGTCATCTATGAAAGAGTAGAGTCAAGAAAATATCCTACAAACCAACTCAGACTCTTAGCATAATACGAGTGAAAGAAGTGAAGGACTTCTAAGAATGTCCCATAGCTTCCCAAATCTAGAAAATGGACGTCAATATTCTGATTGGTAAGACTCTATTAGACACTTGCTCTTGTACCAATAATACTGGTGAAACCTAGGCTCGGATATTAGTTTGTCATGATCCAATTCACAAGTCGTGATGGAACCTATAAAAACCCACTAGTTGGCAAGCCAACACCATAACCTGGAGCTAATGTAATGGGATATCTCAATAGAAATGTCCAACATGGGCCACAATAGATGAACACCATCAGAAATAACAATGTTCCATAGTAGAAAATCAACCATGGATGCTAATTCACATGACCTAGTAAAATCAGTACAAGAGCATCTAAGTTCAACAATAGGAAATACAACTCAAGGTCTAAATAGTCTTAGACATTCGTCTTGAATACAAAAGATTGAATAAGGATAGGAGGGGAACGAGAAATTTAAAACTCTAAGAGCTCACCATGTCTCTAAAAAATCAACACTGTATTATCTCAAATCAACGGCGATAACTAGTACTTGGGTCTGCCCAAAAAGGTACAAAAGTGTAATATGAGTACCAAATCAATGGGTACTCAGTAGGAATCATTATCCGACTGAAATAAATTATGATATAAAGGTGGTATAAATCTAAATAATATCTCAAGCTACTATATAGAATTGAACCTAAATTGTCTTCGTCATCACTGTACAAATAACTAATCAACTAGAACAATAATACGGCAACTCATACATATCGATATCATCATAAAAAATGAATAATCAATCCAAAAGTGTAAAGCGACAAATATACATTTATAACCGCAAAAATACAAAGTTAAACATACATATAACCATTAGAGCATAAAGTAAAAGAACTCACCATGGCGTCGCATACCAACGGGGAGTACACCTAAGAACACATAAAGTAAAAAACTCATCACATCGTCCCATACCACCGGAGAGTGCATTAATATATCAAATCAGCAATGCATTAAGACATATATATATATATATATAAATATAACCAACTCACATTTATCCATTGTTTATACATTTCCCATCAATGATCGTTTGCCAAGATCCATAATCATCATCAATTACCATAGTTGAATTAACATATACAAAAGTAATCATAACCATAGTCATTTAGCCATTTAGATATCTATGATATCAATACACTCTATCTAGCCATTTTTAACTAACCGACACTTATTATTAGGCTACTAATCGACTAGTCCTTATAGGTTCTCCATTATGGCCTAACAAATTCTTTACATACTCCTCAATCATGAGATAACGCTAACTATTATTCAATAAATAACCAACCTCCATAACTAGTTGAGGCGCCCTACAAATCCATTAGTGCCCTTTGGCCAAAAATTGCTTTTAGTTATCATAGGCGCACGAGTCATCAAATGGGAACAAGGTTACCTATCACCAAATGTACATATCTATCTATCAACTAATGCCTCTTACTATCTAGCATCATAATCTACAACTCCTTATTTAACAACCCAAAAACATTACATACTAGACATCAATATCACTAATCATCAACAATGTTAAGTCTATTAACATCATTAGCCATTTTACAACCATAATTGCTAGTTATCATATTTTAACCGAACAATGTCCACCAACTAGTATTCTAGTCTTCTAGCCATCAAGTAATATAACCACTTTATACAGACAACTAGTCACCACATAATCCATTTTACTAGGATAAATTCCATAATTTATTAATCTATTCAAGCCAAATATATCCACTAGGTGAATCCTTACATCTACACATGATTATACTTACTAATTAGCCTAAACTCAATATTCAGAATAGCCTATTTCTACTCGCCATTTAACACTAGTGAGAATTACACCACTAATCAAGTGATTAGGATTATAGAATTATGACCAACATCCCAAGATTAACATCATATTATCAAGGCACACACACTGATGTTGTAATCCTATAAAGGCATAATGACACATAAACATATATACACATGGTTATTCTACATAATATCAATATATACTCTGGAAATGCCAGGAATCATAATATCATCAATATATCCTGCAGATGTATCGAGCATCATAATATCATCTATGTATCCTCTGGATATACCGGGCGTCATAATATCATCAATATATCCTCCGGATGTACTGGACATCATAATATTATCAATATATACTCCGAATATATGGACATCATAATATCATCAATATCCTCCAGATGTATTGGGCATCATAATATTATCAATATATCCTATGGACGTACCGAACATTATCATAACATCAATACCTCTTTTGGGTTCACTGATCATCACTATAACATCAATATATTCTTCAGCCTTTACGAGCATCAATATAGCATTAATATATCCTCTGACCTTTCTAAACATCAACATAACCTAAATATCCATCATGAAATCTATATGCACATATTTGTGTGTATATCATCAAATCAATAACAAATGCAAGCCCAACGAAGAAACGAGTAGGAAATAAGTAAGAAAAGGAATATCATCACTCATTTTCATTTATTATTAATGCAATACATTAGTAGGTACATGAGCATGCGTATGCATATTATAGGAACATTTCACACATTATTGGGCTTAACATGATTATTAGCACGGTCAATAACAAATCATGGTTATACTTTCTAGAACTCCTCTTTATTAGCATAATTCACAATACTAGCACAAAAGGGCTCTTTTTTGCAGAAACATTAGCATATTCACTAAGCTTGAGCATAATATGAGTGATAACATAATCCAAGGCTCACATAGTAAATTAGCCAATAAATCAAGTGATAGCATAGTCCTGAATTCAATTTAAGTGGTTATCCCAATGCTATCCAAATAGTGATGTTGAGATCACAATCAAGCATGCATATTATTTCCAAAACAATATTATAAATAAACCATTTACTGGGTGTTGCCAACCTATTACCAAAGGCACATTCTAGGCATTCAACACGTATCTAGGTCACTAATAAAGCTTCATAGTCCAAGATTAAAGTGGGTTAAATTCCACTTCTACTATTCCAAATTAGCTTCTTTAAGTCTAACCTCGACCATGAATTAGACTAAGTTATCTAAATCATGTCTCAAAGGTTTATCAACCCACACTAGTTCTATAGGACTATCCATCCTCAAGCAATACTCTTAAGTCACTCAAGCATTTAGGACAATTCCACAACTAGGCATATCTAGGTCAACTTACTCTTAAGGTGAGTGAACAAAGTCACCTCTGTCTAACTAGAGCAACTAGATCCTTCTCATGCTTTCCATGAGATAACAAGTCCATCTAACCATGGTTCTAGACTATGAGTTAATTACCACACTTTATGTGTTCAAAATACTAAGTGATTCACATAGCCCCAAACATTTCCATCTATCATTCCGATATCTAAGACCCCTCCCAATCTTGTAAAGATATCTAAGTCATCCCATATGGAAACTCAATCTAACTACAAGTAAGTATAGCCTACCTCGAATCCAAATGTTGCTCACAAACCAATAACCTTCGGTTTTTCTTTCCTTGAAGCTTCCTCAACGAACCAAGTTAGCAAAAACATAATCTAAGCATTATTACGAGAATATCAACACCCATATTAAACCATTGTGCTTCAGATCTAACACGACACCAAAACCCCTAAGTGGGTCCCACATATGGAAAACGAGTTTTTGAGGCTAACCCAATGTTTAAATACTACCATAAGAGAGTTATATTCCTCAAGAAATTTTTGCTAATCAACCATATTTTGGGCTAAAACCAAGCCTCAAGCCATTTAGGGTTTTGGTTCTAATAATCAAGAACTCAACACCAAAAAATGAAGGAATCTTACCTTATATTCATTGCTAATCATGAATATGCAAGTTGTTTAAGCTCCCAACCAACACCCAAGACTCACTTTAATGTCTACTCTCTCCATTAGGGTTTTGAAGACTAAGAAATATGATAAATTTCTAAATTATCATCCAAAACTGCACTTGAATATGACTTTCCAAGGTCCTTAGGAGAAACAATCATGCGCACACGCTTTCTGCGATTGCGACCATTATGATTGCACTAAGCCTCCCTCCATCGCGGTATCTCCAACCTCTACAGATAATAACTGATACTTGGAATTTGTTTTCAAGTTTTGGCCAATGCCTTGGGATGCATTAGGAATCTAATATGAGCAAAAGAATAATGCAACCATATTGATTTCAATTTTTCAGACACGATGGCAAAATTGGATTTTCCATCCGAGGTCATTTTGACCTAATGTGGACTCCATACCTAAATTTCCAATTTCTCAACTTTCCAACCAATAGGTCAAAATAAATTCGAGTGTAGTGGGACCCAAATCAAAGGTCTACCCAACCTAAAATTGATATTAACTATCAGTTCCAGCCAGTCACACATAACCCGGGACAGCTATGGAAAAGCTCTAATGGCTGAAATAAGCAAAATCATGAGAAATGACCTGAACAGTCATTACACCTTGTATGACTTATTAGAATACTTTACGAGTGGACTATACGAGTCGTACCTTGTGCTGACATACTTTTCCTATTCCATTTTAATTAGGATTTCTAGATTATTTTGAGATATGATAAATACCTTAGGGTTATTCCGTTATTAGGTTATGCACTTTTACATTATTTTTACTACTTTTAACATACTTTGTTCATTGAGGTTTTTAATGTTGAGATTTTAGGTTTTTATTCAATTGAAGACCTCAAATTTTCTTCCTCTTACTATTGTGCAATTAATTACATGTGTTCTTTATTAATTATCATGGATTATTGCATGAAAATTTGCATATAATTTCCCTGAATAGGGTTGTTGGAACCCTGACAAATTAACTGCGTAGAGGAAGTTAGAGATTTATCTATTCTATTATGGTTGCATGTATCTTAATCTTCTTCATATTAATTGATCTCAATGCTACTGCAGAAGCTTAAGAATTACCCGTATTTAAGAATGTCCTCACAGGGGAGTTTGAGATTAGGAAAGGGGATTAAGACAATAATTTGAGTTTCACGTCCATATTATGATTCCGCCATCTTATTTAATCAACTTGAGACCCAAAAGGTGAAAGTTAAACTGAGGTTCTAGACAAGGATCAATAAGGCACCACCTTGAAATGCAGAAGGTAAAGGGTGAGATTTATCAACAAGTTCACAAGATGACTGATATTACATAGCTTATCGACTTTACGTGTAGAGCAAGAGAATAGGTGGGTTGAACACGAGAAGTTTATGAAGTTGAAAAGATAGAGGGAACACAATACTAGTGTTTGTCTTTTACTATTTACAAACCTAAGCATTCAAGTTCAGTTACTACTTACTGTTCACTTCAAATCCCCCCATTTACTTTTCCTCACTGCTCGTGGATTTTGTTAAGTTTGAGATACTATTCAATGTTTAACCTATAGGTTTGACCCCAAGCTGGTTTGGTTTATAATATTTATCGACCGCAATATACTTATTGGAGGTTAGTTTTTGGGCGACATCAAATTTTAGCACTGTTGTTGAGAAAGACGACGTGAATTATTGATTAAAGTTGATGAAGTTTTGGGTTTTATTTTCTACTTTGATTTGGTATACACTTATGTATTCTAAACACTTGGAGTAAAGGAAATCCCTTACTCCCATTGGATCCAGAACCTAAAGAAATTCTTCAAACACCGAGAAGGATGTCAGAGCAAGTTCATAATGGTGTTACTACTGTGGTGCGAGACCCTTAGATTGTACCTCTCCCCTGCCTAATAATCCATAAACTATTGTTGATAGACAGATAAAGAACTTATTATACATAGCAGCTGAAGAAGCTAGATTGGCAGAGGAGGCACGATTAGCGGAAAAGGTTAGGGTAGTGAAGCAAGCCAAACCATCTAGATCAAGACAAACAGTTGAGTATTGAGATAGAGTTCAAAGAGGCAGAGCTCCAATGATTCTTGAATATTAGCATATTTAGCCATATATTAAAGATGAGGACATCAGATATATTGAACCTACTAAGATTGGATCCATCATTCCTCCTACTCTACCCCATAATGTGGAATTTGACATTACTAGTGCAATGATCCAACTCTAGAACTTACGATATCGAGTATGAAGAAGAAGCGAAGTATATTCATTATCAGTTGGTGGATTTCTGTGCCAAATATAAGGGAATCAAGGTCGAAACTATTACAATGATAGATATTGAGACAACAGAAGAGATTAACGTAGAGATTAGAGATGTAAAGATGACTACAAAGAGAAGAGTGATAGTCATAGATTTGGTTAAAAACCAAACCAAACCATAAATCAAACCAAACCGATTAAAAAACCCGACATTTGGTTTGGTTTAGTTAGGTTTGGTTTTAAATTTTAAAAAACTGATGCTATTTGATTTGGTTATGGTTTTACTTAAAAAAACCGTGAAAATAACCAAACTGAACCGATAAATTTTTTATATATATATTATAATTATTTATATATAATTTATAAATAAAATATAAATATTTTATTAAATTAAATCTTGAAGTAAATTTTAATCTATGTCTAGCCTAATCAATACTTTAGCCGAATTGGCCAAAGCCCCAAACCCAAGTCCAGCTCTACCTAGTATTACTAATAAGTTAACCCTACGGTCCCTAACTCACTTTTTCTACTTCAGCTTTAACAATATGTAGTACATCAACTGGTACTTCTTTTGTTCTTCATTGAAAGGCAGCACCGCATTAGCTTCTGTTGTTCTTTATAGAAAGAAAATGATAAAAAAATTTCTTTTCAGTTTTTCATCACACAAGGAAAAACAAAAATAATGATTGAAGCTTGGGAAGTGAAAACTTTAAACACAAGATTATTAAATATTAGGAAGAAAATTTTTAGTTTTTTTTTTATTTTAGCTACCTTAGCTAATTTTAATTTTATACAAGTATTTAGAGGAGTGCATGATATGCAATTAGTTTTTTAAAATGATTTTTTCTTTTGTTTCCTATTATCCGTAATTTTAATTATGATCAATTGTATAAATCATTGTCATTCTTTTGTTTAGTTGTTTTGCGAGTAGTGGATTATGCAAAATTGAACTAAATTTGGAAGAGGGGGGCTCTTATAGTCCTAGGCTAAGAGTTACCAAGTGAAGGAGTTTTTTCTCTCGTTTGTTTTGTGTTGATGGTTCATGCCACTGTAAGTGTTTCACTTTATTTCTACTAATTATACTTGTGACATGTTTTCTAGAGTCTCGGCTAGCTCAAATATTGCTATATTTTCTTGTTTAGTTTCTTAAACCCCTATATCTTGTTTATGCTCGCTTTTGTAGTGTAGTCTTCATTTTATTTTTGTGGAATGTTTTTAGTGATTAAATCTAATTCTATTCTATAGTAAAATCCCAAAGTTTCATGGGATGGAACTTTAGCCAGGCAATGGTGCAGAGGGGTTTTATTAAATGTTACTGAGTTTTTATTGATGTATGGTTTGTGAATAACCTAAGAGAAATAGCATGAATGATGACTGAAACTGTAATCGATATATTGCTTCATCTTCGGTCACATAAACAAAGAATCTTTCAAATGAGTTACCATAGTCCCTGGTTCAATTGGCAGTTTTATGTCTCCTTGTTTATTCAATCTTTTTCTCTATATGATTATCTCACCTAGCTAGTCTATAAAGTAAATAGATAACTCAAATTTGCCCAAGTCTGTCTCTTCTTGCAGTTGAAACAGAATACAAAGCTCTATTTACAATGTACATGTATGTGTTTCTATGTTGCTGGATAATCTTAGGGCCTACAATTCAAAGCTAGTGCTTTTCAACTCAATGCTGGTTTCGTTTAATGTGTTTGTTCTAATTTTTAAGAGTTTATAGTGTCATTTGTCCATCACTGTACAAATATTTCACAAGGAATTATTCAATTTGATACTTTTTTCCATGGGTTAAGAAAATGAGTTTATTCTAGAGATAGTTGGAGTAGGCTAGTCAATAATTAAAAAAATCAAAAAATCGAACCAAACCGATAAGAACCAAACCGACGGTTATTTTTTTTGGTTTGGTTAGGTTTTAGAAATTCAAAAACCAACTAAATTGGTTTTGGTTATGGTTTTAACCACTAACCAATCCAAACCGACCCATGAACACCCCTAGTGACAAATACGTACCACCAAGTATTCGGGATACTGAATCTATAATGGAGGAAATATTGTCGAAACTAGCCAAAGGCCAAGAAAGTCAAGAGAGCCATCTGAAGAAGATTAAGGCAGACCTGTCAGGGCTTTATTAGAAAAATGAGTTATATGCTATTGCAATCAAACAATTGGAGTAGTAGTATGACTAGATGTCAGCCACATTGAACCAAAGACAGCCTAGCACTCTGCCAAGTAATACAATACATAACTCAAAGAATGATAGTTATTGCCACGCTATTACCACTCAAAGTGGTAAAACCACCATGGACCCACCTGCACCTACCTTAATCAATCCAATAAAATAAGATGACCATGTTGATATTGATAATTATAGCGTACAAAAAAGGAACGTATAAGGTTGAGGAGCCAATTTTAAAGACTATTCCAAGACCTCTCCCTCCTTTTCCTCAGAGATTAAAAAAAGCAAGAAGAGGGTAGTATCAGAAGTTTTTATTTATGTTAAAAGAGCTGTCTGTTAACATCCACTTATAGATGTATTGGAACGAATGCTTGGCTATGGAAATTTCATGAAGGATTTAGTCACCAAGAAGAGGACAATCATTTATGAGCCAACTGGAAATGTTCATAACTGGAGTGCTGTTACTACTCGATCGTTGGTAGAGAAGAAGGAGGATCTGGGTGCGTTCACCAATTTTTGTACCATTGGATCTTCTAAATTTGCTGGGGCACTATGTGATCTAGGTGCTAGCATAAGTCTTATGCCACTAGTGGTGTTTAAGCAGTTGGGGTTAGGGGTACCCAAACCCATATCTATGAGATTAGTGATGGCAGATCAGTCAGTAAAGAAGCCAGTTGGTATTCTATGTAATGTATTAGTAAATATGGCTTCTTTTATCTTTCCTGCTGATTTTGTGATACTAGATTATGAACTAGACTTTCAAGTTTCGATTATTTTAGGAAGGTCGTACCTAGCTACCAGAAGGACTTTGATTAATATGGATTTAGGAAATTTAATATTCAGACTCAATGATGAGAAGATGATATTCAATGTATACCCATCCATGCTACCACTGGATGAGTTGAGGGTAGTGTCTGTGATTGATGTTCTTGAGGAAGAGATAGTTCCCATGATCTTTGATATAGCAACTAATTAGGATGATAGTTCTGAGGCTGTTCCTATTAAAAAAAGGTTGGTTGTTGATGCCTTAGCAGCAGTGATTATGAACTTCGATAGTGATGGTATTGAAGACTATGATGAGATGGTATGTGCACTTTATGGGAGTAGTTCTTATAATTTTACACCAAAGAAGCTTGATTTGGATTTGAAAAATAGAACCACTCTACTTGCTCGTCCATCTATTGAGGAGCCAGCTATCTTAGAGCTTATTTGCGATATGAATTCTTGGGGGTCGACAACACTTTGCCAGTAATCATTGTAGCTGACTTAATGTAGATAGAAGTAGAAACTTTATTATCTGTATTACAGAGATTTAAGAGGGCCATTGGTTGGTCTATTGTCAATATTATGGGTACACCGCCTGGTCTTTATACTTATATGATCCAACTAGAACTAGATTGTGTTCCAAGTATAGAACATCAGCGTTATCTAAATCTTTCTGTGTAGGACGTGGTGAAGAAAAGGATAATTAAGTGGCTTGATGCTGTGTAGTGTATCCCATTGCTGATAGAAACTGATAGCAAGTGGATTAGTCCAGTATAATGTGTTATGAAGATGGACAGTATTAATGTTGTACCTAATGAGAAGAATGAGCTAGTTCCTATGAGGTCAATCACAGGATAGAGAGTGTGCATGAATTACAGGAAACTAAATGCATGGACCCAAAAGGACCACTTTTCTATGCCCTTTATAGACTAGATACTTAACAGACTTACATGCAGCAATTGGTAATGTTTTCTGGTTGGGTATTCGGGTTGCAACCAAATAACTATTAAGCTCGAAGACTAAGAGAAGACTACCTTTACTTATTTTTATGGGACCTTTGCCTTTAGACGTATGCCATCTGGGTTATGTAATACTCTAGCTACTTTTCAGAGATGTATGATTCAATCTTCTCTGACATGGTATAAGCACGTTAAAGTGTTTATGGATGATTTTTTGATAGTTGGTGATTCTTTTGATAACTGCTTGGTCCACTTGGTAAATGATCTTCATAGATGTAAGGAATACAACTTTGTACTAAATTCAAAAAAGTTCTATTTCATGGTTAAAGATAGTATTGTGCTTGGGCACAAGGTTTTGAAAAGAGGTATAGAGGCAGATAGAGTAAAGATTAAAGTGATTAAGAAACTACCTCCACCAATTTCTATGAAGGGTATTCAGAGTTTTTTAGGACATGCTGGTTTCTACAGGCGATTCATCAAGGATTTCTTGAAGATAGCTAATCCTCTCTATAGGATTCTTGAGAAAGAAGTGATGTTTGATTTTCATAAAGCATGCCTGAAGGCTTTTGAATGTCTAAAATAAAAGTTTATAACGACTCCGATCATCGTATCCCCTGATTGGTCCTTGCCATTTGAGATTATGTGTGACACAAATAAAGTGTCCTTAGGTGTTGTACTAGGCCAACGTAAATTAAATATCTTTCATCCTTTCTACTATGCCAGCAAGGCACTAAACCCTGCTCAAAAGAACTACACAGTTACTAAACATGAGTTGTTAGTTGTCGTTTTCTCCTCTGAGAAATTTTGGTCTTATTTGAATGGGACAAAGGTAGTTGTACACACTGATCATACAACATTGAGGTACTTAATAGAAAAAAATATGTAAAGCCTAGATCAATTAGGTGGGTTCTCTTGCTGCAAGAGTTTGAGTTTGAGATCAAGGACAAGGTACTGAGAATCAAGTTGCAGATCATTTGTCTAGACCGAAGAAAGAAGCTTTGTAAAAAGTTGAAGATGGACTCAAGATTGATGATATTTTTCCACACGAGTAGATATTGTCCACTTCTCAAGACCTAATTCCATGATTTGCTATCTATGCAAATTACCTAGCACGTGATCTAGTACAGAAGATCTTTCCTTCTAGTAGAGAAAGAAATTTATGCATTAGGTAAGGAAATTTTTCTAGGATGAACCTTATTAATTCTGAATCTATGCAGATGGAGTTATTCGTAGATGTATCTCTAAAGTGGAGATGATGAGCATCTTTGAGGCTTGTCATGCTTCACCAGTTGGGGGTCACCATGGAGGAACCTGCACAATCCAAAAGGACTTACAATCTGGGAATTACTGGCCTACAATTTACAAGGACGATCATGATTTTGCTTTAGCTTATGACCAATGTCAATGGCAAGGTAACATCTCTAGACGCCATGAACTTTATATGACTCTTATTTTACAATTAGAATTATTTGATGTAAGGGGTGTAGATTTTATGGGACCTTTTATGAGCTCCTTTGGTATGAATTATATTCTTGTGGCAGTGGATTATGTGTCAAAGTAGGTAGAAGAGGTAGCGCTTACCAATAATTAATATAGAAGTGACATGACCTTCTTGAAGAAATATACCTTTTCTTGATTTGGCACTCCGTGTGAAATTATTGGTGATGGTGGGTCACAATTTTGTAATCGTCTATTCAAGAGTCTGCTTGAGAATTATGGAGTGAAATACAAGGTGGCAACACTTTATCATCCACAGACTAGTGAACAAGTTGGTGTGTCCAACAGAAAAATCAAGTCCATTTTCACAAAGAAAGTTAATGCCAATAGGACTGATTGGTCAAGAAAGCTAGGTGATACATTATGGGTTTATAGAACAACTTTCAAGACTCCTATAGGTACTTCTCCTTATCATTGGGTTTATGGAAAAGCATGTCACTTTCCTATTGAACACGAGCACAAAGAATTATAGGCATTACAGAAGCTGAATTTTCAATGGTAGAATGCAACAAAGTCAAGGATGAAGAAGATTAATGAGTTGGATGAATTCTGACACCAGGCTTATGAAAGTTTTGCACTTTACAAAGAAAAGATGAATCTGCATCATGGTTGTAAAATAAAAAAATAATATTTGAGAAAGGTGACCAGGTATTGCTCTACAACTCTAGACTTTGCTTGTTTCTAGGTAAGTTAAAGTCTAGCTGGTATGGTCCATTTACTGTTCTAATAGTGTTCCCATATGGTTCTTTAGAATTAAAGCAGGATAGTGAAACCCCATTCAAGGTAAATAGTCAAAGATTAAAGCATTATATGGGTATCACTGAAGAAATTAATGTGATTTTTGAGACGAACCTTGGTGAAGTTTGAGTAATCAAGACAATTGCATCGTGTCGCATTGTTAAATCAAATGCTGTGTGAGAGGAAACCCATGAGGCTAGTTGGTGAAATCTAGTATCCAACTTATCCAAGTTGTGCCGCGACATTAAATCAAGCGTTGCATAGTAGGCAACCTATGTTTTGTACTTAGTGATTTATAGGTTAGTAAGTGTGTTTAGTGTGCAGGATTAAAGATTGCAGAAAAGAGCCAAAAATTCCAGTATTCAGGTCATACACGCTTTATGAATCGTACCATAATGTGATGTCTCATAAGAAGGAGTCTTAAAGACTTGGGACTTACAACATATCCTGGTAAAAAGTTTCTGGAGTCCTTACGATTCTTAAAATAAGTCATAACCTCAGGTAATGATTCATCACCTTGAGTTGTACTGACTCCAGAACCAGGTAAAAGTTCCAAGTATTTACGGAGGGGGTAAGATACCCATAAGAATTGGTTATGAGTAGTATGCATGAGTCGTAAACAAACTTACCAGGTCAAGGGTTGCAGATCAACTCAGCCCAGAATTACCTTTTAAACAAAAGAGGGGCACCCATATCAAATACCCAACATTGCAAGTGAAGAACCCCCTCTATTGTAGCATATTTCAAAGCTCAAAAAAAACAAACACATTTCAAAACACACAATGATCCATTGGTTCCTCCCACATTTCAAGAATTTCTCAAGCTTTTGGGGTAGAAAAGTACTGAAATAAAAAAAACCTAAAATCTCAACAACCCAAGTAAGTCTTTGAACTTAAAAATTTCATATTTCAAGATGAATCCTTATATGGTTTGAGATTTTTAAATTTCTTAAAGTTAAAAATGTATGTTTATGAATACTTGAACCTTATTGCTTGAAATTTAACTTTGAAATGTAAAAAATGGGTGTGAACTAGATTTTGGTTTTTTTCTTGTGTGTTTTTGGATGAATGTAGGATGATATTGAAGTTCATTGAGGGATAGTTTGGGTATTATGCATTAGAACCAACTCAAAGCTATTCCCTTATGTTGCGGTAGATACATGTTTTTGACGACTTATGCCTACACGTAATGGGTTGCTATTAGACTCATAACCACTGACAACATAATGGATTAGAAGGGTATCGGTTATGGTATGGATACGACTTGACTATGTGAGTCATAAACAATTCCTACGTCTCGTAACTTGAAGTAGTGAAGACTGGGGAAACTTGCATAGAATAAAATATTTCTTGTTATCTTACGAGTATTAGTAACGCATCATAATTTAACCTTACGACTTATTATGATATCGTAACCTAACTAGTAAACATTGATTTACCTTTCAACTATCTTATGACTCAGTCATATGAGTAGTAACTAATGTATACGACTCATATCCCCCAATTGTCATATAAATAGATCATACACACTAACACTAAATTGATTTGTTTTTCTTTCTTTTACTTCATAATTACTAATAAGTGTATGCACATAGGTACTATGGCTCCAAAAGGTGACTCCTCAAAGAAGAAAATAAAAAAAAAAGTTGGCTCTCAAGTCTGATTGCTACCTAATGAATGAGGAAACAAGTGAGTCAAGTGGTGACCTCGTGGAGAATCTAATGAAAAAAGAAAGATCAGCCCATAGATCCACTACCTAGGGTCAATAAAACACCTACAAAGTTGCTCACAACACCTAAAAATACAACCAGAATGAAGTTGCCAAGTACTTCCCCACCATATTCTGTATCCTCTTCTGAAGAAGATGAAAATATAGAATCTGAGGGTGATGCAGGGGGAGAAGATTTGAGCTCATATAAAGTAGACTCGGAGAATAAAAGTAAGGGAAAGGAGGATGTTACCCCAATTGATGTTCAGCAACCGCCACCACCACCCTATATTTAGTTAGCCATTAAACCTGCTTCGGTACCCACTATTGAATAATGAGGGTACCCTAAAATGCAGGAACATATAATTTTAGGTTGGAGGTGATCCCAGCTATAGGAAACCCGAGAAGAGGAATATACCTCAAACCAAGACTAACTGCTACAGGCATGTCTGCAATGCCTAGATTTGAAGATCGATTTCAATAGTACATGTTGCAGTGGATGACTTCAGCACAAGAGAAGTTCAGTCCTGTATTAGTGCAGGAATTTTATTCTGTATATAAATACAAAATGAAGAGAATATACCCTTAGGGAAACTTGTGGAGGGCCGTGATCCAATTACAAGTCTAACTATTTGTGGAGTTTGGGTAAACGTTTCTTTAAGAACTATCTCCAGATTTCTGAATGGTTCTGACTTCCATCCTTCAGTAAACATAGAAGAAATTAATAACTGCATGGAGGAAATACAAAATGTTACAAAGAATAAAATGGGCTCGAATGACAAAATAATGCACTTGGATAACAAACATTATCGCTACGAACTGAGAAGAAGCAAGTTGCATGATAGGTGGCCCAGGTGTGTCCTCATAGAAGATTAAGAAATAGACCCTGAACTTTGAGGACAAGGCATAGAGGACATTGGCTCAACACAGAATTTATCCTACTACTGGGACAATGTACTCAGTCCAGTCCGTGCAACATTGGTAGCAGGACTTATGGCCAGATACAAGTTCGACGTCACAAATTCATTGGTAGGGAGATATGTGATAGAGATGTGAGCGTAGAAAAGGAAAACCCAATATTGATCAATTCACTAAGCCAAAGAGTACTACGGATTCAGGGTTTATTAGAGGCACAACGAACCCTATGGCCAGGCAAGCAAGGAAAAAGGATGCAATGTTAGTTGAAATATTCAAACACCAGGGTGCAAATTTTGAGGCACAGGGATGAATGATATGGGTGACACCAAAGGTGATGAAGTGCAGACTGAGACACAACCGTCTGATGCAGTGGGTATATCAAGTACCCCTCCTTCTGCATAGTCTGCATCACCTCGCCTAGCTTCCTCCAAATCGTCGGCTGGTTTAATAGTCATATCACAAGCCATGTGGGATGCTGTGATAAAGATATTGACTATGCTGGAGACAAAAGTCTAGTATGTAGCGGAGGGTGTGAAACCCTCAGTTAAAGACAAATTGGAGGAGCCAAATAGGAGAGTCTAGATAAGATTGAACAGTTTTAAAAGAAGACTTACACAGTAGCTTACAGGTGGACTGACCCCCAATATTGTAGAAATAAAAGCTGAAATGGTTGAGCTGAGGAAGATGATAGAGGAAATGTATGGCAGTCCATTTATCCTAGTACCTGTTATATTGAAAATTGAGCCTGAGGTTGAAGTTAAAAATATCTGAAAGGTCCCAATGAGAAGAAGGTAGGAGAGAAAGAAGAGAAAAAGACAAAGTATTGAAAAATAAAATCTATAAAAGGCAAAGAAAAATAGTGCATAGAGTAAACATGACCGGCAGGTAAGGGTCCAAAATATTACAGCTGGTGCCGATAGTTCAAAACCGACAAGCAAAAATACTGAGAGAGGTAGTGATGTAGCCCCAACATTTGATGTACCATTGAGCGCACCAGCCACACTCGGTGATGCAACTATGGAAATAGTCCCATCGTTGTTGGGAATTCTATTGAGGATGGTGGGACCCAATTTGAGGGCCCATGTGATAATGCAACATGAGCCGATGCCTTGAGCGCCCAGGTATGTCCTCGATCACTGTATTACATTATTAGATGCATTGGGGGCTGTTTATAGGCTTTAGTTGGGGGGTGGGGGTGTATCAAGGTCACCACAGATTATACTTGTCATGTTTCAAAACCTGTAGGCCACTATCTGAAAAAAGCTTATGAATCGACATATTTTATTATTGTTTTTGTTTTTGTATCCAGTGTGTTATGTAATGTTGAAAATAGGAAGAAAACTTGCACTTGAGGAGTAGACATGTTTTTGAATAATTATGCTGAACTGGTTTTGATTTTGAATAAATGTGTTGAAAACTAGATATGCCTCCTAAAATTATGCTGATTGTGTGATATGTGTATATGTGAGGGACGACTGTGAATCTAATGATGACATTAGAATTAGGGATAGAACAACAATGATAAACAATTGCATAACTGGATAAATACTAAATAGCAGTATGACCCTGTACGAGGTGTGTGTGAGGCATTACCTAGTTCCTGGTATGTCAGAATTCTGAACCAGCCCAGTTTCTTTTACCTAGGGTTTAGGATAGTCGACTAGGAGATGATCATAGGTAATTTTTGTTTTGAGTCCTCTTGAGCCTATATTGCCCCACCAAATGATATATGAATCCCTTGATCTAAAAAGTTGACTCTAATTGACACATTTTTATTGTTTACACTGATTTTACCTTCCCATTTCAACTATAATGAACTCGGTTTTGCCCTGGTCCTCCTTAGACAATGTGCACCTCAACTTAGTCAAGTCACCAAAGTTGAGGGTGGCTATTATAGAGGTGCATTTGAAAAAATGAGTATGAAGAAAGAAGTGTAGAAAGAAAAATAAAAAAAGACAGGTGCAGTGAAAATAAAAAGACGATAAAATAAGAAAAAAGAAAAAGAAAGTGCGAAAAGAAAACCACACCTGGCTTAATCTGAATGTTTTTTAAAATAAAAAGGGAGAAATAAAGGCAGAAATAAAATGAAAAAAAACATGGGAAATAAGTGGACCACAAATAAAGAGTAGTGTCAAGGATGCTTAGTTACTGAAAAATCCCAAAAAGATACCATACTAGACCTAAACTTATGTTACAAGCTGAATAAAGTCATATATTAATCCTATCCCGACTGTCAGAAAACTCAGGAAGAGAGCATATGGGTAGACCTGTGGTATTCTGTACATAGCGGTTGGTACTTCTTTGTGAGTGAGAGAGTATTTTGAATTATCCCTGAATACACATTATTGATCTAAACTGAGTGAATAAGATTTCATTGATTGTAAGCATAAAAGGGTTATGTTGTTAGGTTGCTAGACTGTCTGATGAATATAATTTGTGTGTATGCCTAGTTGTCTGTTACTAATGTAATTTGATCATTGGATTCCTTTCTGTCCTTCTATGTACCAAACTATATATAAAGTTGGGTTCTTGAAAAGTTAAATCTAGGAGGGGGAATGAAATATTGATAACTAAAATAAAAATTCACTGCTATGGGTACCTTGGGATCTTCCTGTTTAAGCATCGTTGTAGGTAATAGTTTTGTTTTTTTTTGACCGAGGACATTCAAACATTCTAAGTTGAGGGTGTTGATACGCCATGGAAATAGATATATTCTATGCCTCAAAATAAGGTATTTATGCTTGTACTTAGGTTATTTTGGTGGATATGAGGTGTTTGTTGCTTGATTACAGGAAAAATAGGTACGAAGCACCTTGGAATAAAAAGTGGAACAAAAAGCTCTAAAAAAGATAAAGTCTATTTATCCTACGAGTTAGCTTACGAGCCATCATAAAATCATACGACTCATAGGCTTACTCGTGATCAAAGTAGTGGGAAAAGTTAAGTTGAAGGAATTAAGTGAAAGATGTTCACGACTCGTAACAAGTCACTATAGGTCGTGTCAAGAAATCGTATAGTGAAAAAAAACTCAAAACCTCATACATAGGTAAAGTAAGAGAAGAAAACGAGTCATAAATTCTGATGATGACTCAGAGTTACCAATTGTTAGATGATGAGTGTATAAAAGCCATGAAAAACAATGCCTAAGTGGTGATGAGTGAAGGACACAAGTTGTAAGTATGGTTATGACTCGGGAGGATGAATCGTAAGGATAACAAAAACCTGAAGACCTGGAAGATCAGTCACAGGGTTATTTATGACTAGCATTGTACGACTCGTAAGAAAACCTTACGAGTGGATTATGCGAGTCGTACATTGAACCAAAATACTTTCTATTTTAATTAGAATTTCTGGATTATTTTGAGATACTATAAATACCTTAGGGTTATTCCTTTATTAGGTTACACACTTTTACATTACTTTTACTACTTTTAACATACTTTGATCATTGAGATTTTTGTTCTTGAGATTTTGCATTTTTATTCAATTGAAGACTTCAGATTTTCTTCCTCTTATTTTTGTGCAATTAATTACATGTGTTCTTTATTGATTGTCATGGATTGTTGCATGAACTTGAGCGGCTAATTTCCCTGACTAGGGTCGTGGGAACCTTGGTGGATTAACTACGTAGAGGAAATAGGAGATTCATCTATTCAATTATGGTTGCATGTATCTTGATATTATTCATACTAATCGATCTCAAAGCTACTGCCGAAGCTTGAGAATTACTCGTATTTAAGAATGTCCTCACAAGGGAGTTTGAGATTAGGAAAGGGGATTAAGACAGTAATTTGAGTTTCATGTCCATATTATGATTCCGCCATCTCATTTAATCAACTTGAGACGCGAAAGGTGAAAGTTAAATTGAGGTTATAGACAAGGATCTATAAGGCGACACCTTGAAACACAGAAGGTAAAGGGTGATATTTGTCAATACATTCACAAGATGATTGATAATACATAGCTTGTTGACTTTACATGCAGAGCAAAAAAATAGGTGGGTTGAACACGAGAAGTTAACGGAGTTGTGAAGCCAAGGGGAACACAATCCTAGTGTTCATTTTCTACTGTTTACAAACCCAAGCATTCAAATTCGGTTACTACTTACTATTCACTTCAAATTTCCTCATTTACTTTTCCTCACTGTTTGTGGATTTTGTCAAGTTTCAGATATTGTTCAACATTTTCCTTGTGGGTTTGACCCCAACCTGGATTGGATTACTATATTTGACATCAAATGCAACATACTTATTTAGAAGTTAGTTTTTGGGAGATATCACTCACCTGCAATCAAAAATATCCAAAACGATAGCCCACACCGTCTCCACTAATAGTTCTACTATAAACGCATATACAATAATAGGTAGGGGAAGAAGAACAAGTATACACATACCCTGATTACAAGTAAATGAAGATAGAACAAATGGACTGATATCAAGCCACAAATAGAAATACAATCACAAAAAAGATAGTATATATGAAATGCAATGAAGATGATGACAATGATGCACGAGGTCATCGGAAAACATTCATATACACTTACCGAGCTCAGCTACAGATGTCGGACCCATGGGAGGTTCATCAACCCACATCTACTGAGCTAAACTATAGATGTAGGACCCATGAAAGGTTTATCAATTTGTATACAACCTATATCCAATACCAATATCCATGACTACTCTCCAACACACCCCTCAGAGAGGGTCTATAATGATGTCACAAGCCGGTATTTCCAATGTATCCAGTGTTTTCAGTATTTTTAGTATTTCTGGCATTTCTAGTGTTTCTAGTATTTCCATAGTGGTACCAATGCTTTATGGTCATATATGTGACATAGACATACATCAACCACAACATCCAATATAAACGGGTGTATAAAGTATAAAATGCAATGAGAATAATGATGCAATGCTCTCAATCAACAAAAATAAGAATATCTAATATCTAAATAATACACCAGCTATGTGAGCCAAAAATCAACTCAAATCCAACAACCATCCAAGATCCAATATAATCTAAAACTGTAACCAACTATACATATATCAATATTAGGCCAACAATAATATATAAAACTCCACAAAGTCACACATAGCAATTAATGGCTCAAGACTATCAATATTATCAACATAGGCCCCTACACGAGCATATAAATCACCTAAACACATTTTCCATGATATAATCCCATACCCATAACATTTTTTTACATTATTATTAACTGGTCAACCTAGTTTTAAGAGAGTTAAGCCATAACCTACCTCAAATGACAAAATCGAATCAAATAAGCCCTATCACCGAGATTTTACCTCACGCATAGACTCAAAACATCATCTAAAATACAACAATATAGAATCAAAGCATCAAAATAAAGCCAATGATACCTATATTTCTCACTTTCGAATCGAGGTCAAAACAGACTCCCAAAATTGATTTCCAAAAAGGAAGGGCAAAATTGGAATCTTAGCCCAAAAACATATTTCTCAAGATTAAAGGAACTCATAGGAGATAACGCAAGTGAAAATAGAATCTAACTGGGGTTTAAATCAAAGAAATAATAATTTGGGTCTTCTTGGCCAAAATCCCTCAATTCCATTTTTAAATTTGAGCTTATATGTGACCCCCCATACGTTGCCTGCACTTTTTCTATTTATATGTAACTTGGTATAGCCTTGTGGTAGGTAATGGATAAGATTTTTTATGTGAATATTAATGGTGTAGATGGAATTTTAGATGCTTCCCATACCTCTTTATGTGAGACGATCAAGTTAACATCGATACAACTATTTAACTTGGAATTGTAAGTCGGTATTTGAATCTAAAGTGTAAGGTGACCAGGCGTGTACAAGCTGTAAGTTAGATTAAGGTAATTAGGAGCTAAAAATGGAATGAAATATTGAGGTGTTTGATTGACTTAATTAAGATAGTAGGTGAGTCATCTACTTGGGTTATATGAGCCAAGTTAATGGACCAAGTTCATGAATTAGATTTGGGCTTTTATTAGTATACTTATTTAGGCCCAAATTAAGTAAAAGAAGAAGGAAAATGGAGAAAAGGCTCAATGCTCAAATCTTCCAAGGCCCAAATATAATTGAGCCCAACTAAGAAACTAAGCAAGTAGGTGCATCACCTACTTTGACATTTTGAGCAGCTTGAACTCCTTAAGTAGGTGCATCACCTACTTGGACCAAATTTGTGGTCTAAAATCAGCTAAGTGAATGGACAAAATTAGGGACTTTATAAGGCCACATTTCTGGTCATTTTCCCTCTTTCTTAAGTTATAAAAAGGGTTACTTCACAAATTCTCTCTACTTTCTTTTAAACAACAAGGAGCAACCCTATTTTCCATTCTAGGGTTCATGAAGAAGCCCCAACCTTTACAAGCTAAGGTAAGTGAAAACACTTATGGTTTATCTTAATTATCTCAAGGAAGATTAGGAAAACATGATATAAGTGATTAATTATTAATTCATGGCAGAATATGGAACAAACTACATGTTCACTTTTTCTTTGTTATTAAGAGATTTCTTTTCTTCTTTGGTTTAAAGTGTGAAGGAAAGTGAAAGTTGAAGTTTTTGAGGAGTTCAAATTAAAAGAATAAGTTGCAGAATTAAGGTAAGGTGACTGCCCATTTTGTTCTCCTTATGTATGAATTTAAGAAAGAATTATGGATGTGTTGTTAATGAGAACTCAAGGGATGATGAGTTCAATAATTGATTGCTACAATAATAGAGATTTAGGACTTTTTAATGGATTGTTTTGTATTTATATGTTATGGGATGCCATGTTGATGTTGGAGAAAGGTGGGACTAGTTTGAATTGTAATATAAAAAAAGGTATGGCGGAACACCACTGAACTAATTATTGCATATGTTTGCTGCCCAATCTATTTTGCGTATTGTTTGGAGGGTGTAATGATGATGAGACGGTTTCAGTGAATCTTATAAGAACATGTATGGTATATAGGTGTGATTGGAGGACAAAAGGGTTAAAATAACACCCTTGATTGATAGATTAAGTACTTACTGCCCGGTTACTATTTTAGTGAAATAAAGTAGCCCAAATGTGTTGATTGGTTACTAATACTTGTTTACTATATATTATATTATAGATAAGAAATCAAAAAGGTAGGGAGTCTAGTTGGGTTAGTTTCAGAGTTATATAACCAGGTATGTAAGACATACTCTATTTTGCACTCTTTGGCATGAAATCAAACATTTGTTCCATCAAGTAAGCTTTCAAGGTTATCCGATAACAAGTGATACATAATAGCAGCACAATGCATTCCATGTAGCCAATGAACTTGTTCACACTCTCTAATGTGATAAAATACCTCAGTTCATGCTTATTATTTAACCTACACATCTATTTTCACTAGAAAATTTCAGAAGTTCTCCATTTACTCAAATAAGACACATGTGTATTTTTAGCTCCTAAACACTTTATTTGTGTGCCAACAACTCCCTACCTCATTGTTGTTGCATTAAGTTTCCATTTACATGCCTCTTACTGGTAGATTATTGTTTCAAGGTACCATAATGTTATGACCACCAAAGTAACAATCTCAAAGGCTAAATAAACTAAGTAATGTAAATTTGTAAAATGAGTGGCAGCTCAACAGCATAAGCCTAGAATGGGACGATCTAGATACCCTTATATGTGGGTGACATCTCAGGGGCATAAGCCTAGCATGGGCTAATCCCAATGTTCTTATATGAGTGGTATCTCAGGGGCATAAGCCTAGCATAGGCCGATACCGATTTATCTATTTGCCACTGATCAGCTGGTCATTTGAATTATATGGCTTGTAAAGATTATAAAGTAAGAAAGGTAAAAAAAAATGTAATGTGCGTCGTCCCCAAAGTATATATAAAGGTGGTCTACTAGTAATACTTATACACTTGTATCTGATTTCTATTGAGCTCTTGTATCATGTGTTGTTACCTTCAGCCTTACATATTCAATACATATTTTCATACTGACGTCCCTCATGGGAGACCTATATTTCATGCTGCAGGCACAAGAGCTTTAGATAATACACCTTTCTAGTACGAGCATAGACCGATCAATGACTATCGGTGTGATCCAAGTTGATTTGGGGCTTTCCAAGTCTGTTCTATATATTTTGGTATTGTGCAGTAGTCAAGAGTAGGGCGGGGGTTTGTCCAAACCCTAACTAAGTCTATGTGTATTTTCGAGGCTTTGTAGACTAATGAAAGGTTAAACATGGTATTATCTTGTCTTTTAGATATGGTGGCCCCAACGACCAAGTATTGTATATATCAATTTGTGCTTGCCTACATAGTTATTCTCATCGATACATAATATCTTGTTTGTCAGAACCTTTGGTTGTCATAGTTACATGCATGAGAAGTACAAGGTTATAGATTAGTTCTCCCAGGCCTTTATGATTGTGGGTGCCTATCCACCTTAATAGGATTTGAGGCGTGACAAAAGTGGTATCAAAGCAGGTCATCCTAGGGAGTCTACAAAGTCGTGTCTACGTAGAGTCTTGCTTATAGGTGTGTTGTGCACTATATATATAAACTAGATGCTATGGGAATTTAGGGGTTGTTTCTTATTTTGACGTCTTAGATCGTACAATAGAGCCCAAGTCGTAGATGAAGTCATATTTAACCACTAAACCTGTTTCTTTCTTATTATAGTAAAAATGCCAACTACATGAAGGAGTAAGAATATAGGTAAGCGAGTATACGTGGCTGCCGAAGAAGGGACAAGCAAGTCACCGACTAGACAAGGTAATCAAAGTGAGGCTCAAGATGAGTTTGTATCACAAACTTCTTCTACTCCTCCATCAATAGAAAAACTAAGGAAAAGAAGAACCGCATCCTCAGAACCACCTATTAATGCTATTGACCAAGATCTAAGGAATGCGGTGCAATTGTTGGCTCGTATAGTTGCTGGGCAAGCTCAAGGAAAAGCAATTCCAACCATAGGTTCTAGTGGTGCAGATAGGGCAGCTAGCCTACGGACACAGTATTTTCTTAAATTGGATCCTCCCCATGTTTACCACATCAAATCTTAATGAAGACCCACAGGACTTTATTAATTAAATCCAAAGGGCTCTATATGTCATGCATGTTTTGGGTAAGAAGACAATAGAGCTAGAAGTATATAGATTCAATGGGGAGGCTATATATTGGTATGAAGACTAGAAACGATCTAGGGGTATCGATACACCTTCAACTACTTGGAAAGAGTTTAAAGAGCTATTTCTTGATCATTACCTTCTATTTGAGATTCAAATACCCCGTGCAGATCCGTTCCTGAATCTTCGCCAAAGGAATATAAGCATGGGGGAGTACAACCTCCGGTTTAACTCTTTGGCTAGGTATGCCCCTAATATATTATCTACTATGGATGATAGAGTTCATCGATATGTGGATAGATTGGATCCATATTGTTTTAGAGATTGTACTATTGCTACTTTGAACAAAGACATGGACATAGCAAGGATATAAGCTTTTCCACAAAAAATGGAGGATCAGAGGCAAAGAAGAACACAAGAATTTGAAAGAGGGTATTCCAAGAGGGCCAGATCTACGGGGTAGTCCATGGAATCCCAAGGTGAGTTTAGGCCTCTGTTTTCTACTAGACCACCTAAGCCATATCTTCTTATCGTACATCTAGTGCTTCATCATAGTTTTAAGGGTCCAAAGGCAACCAGTTCGGTTAAACAAGTGAGAGTTAGAGTTCACGAATAGAGAGGTATCAATAGCAAAGGAGTATGAGCCAGTTAAGGCCTCCTCGGTATCCATGTAAATCATGTGGAAATCTTCATTTAGGTTCATGTCGGTTTGGGACAAATGCTTGCTTTTGGTGTGGTACGTAGGGGCATATGATGAAAAAATACCTACAAAGAGGCATGGGTGGTATGGCATGACCTACTGGATCAGTCATTGCATCATCATCATCAGTTCCTTCTTTAGGTAGGGGTGTACATCCTATTGGTCGTGGTAGAGGTGCAAAAGGAGTAGCTAGATCTAGTGGAGTTTAGAATCGTACATATGCTCTAGCAGATCGACAAAATTTAGAGGGTTCTTCAGATGTGGTTACAGGTACATTGTCCATATTTTCACATAATGTATATGTATTAATTGATCCGGGTTCTACTTTATCATATGTCACTCCATTGGTTGCTGGAAGGTTCCAAAGGACACCAAAATTGCTAGTTAAGCCATTATAGCTAGGAGAGTGTATCAGAATTGTATAATAACTATTTGTGGTTGGGATACAATGGCTGACCTCATTTAGTTAGAAATAGTAGATTTTGATGCCATAATGGGTATGGATTGGTTGGCTTCTTATTATGCCACAGTAGATTGCCGAACTAAGAGAGTGTATTTACATTTTCCAAGAGAGGCAACCCTTGAATGGAGGGGTAACATTGGTGCGCCAAGAGGTAAATTTATTTTATATTTTATGGCTAAAAGGATTATTTCCAAGGGTTACATATATCATCTAGTTAGAGTGAAGAATACAGATGCGGAGCCACCAACTCTTTAAACTATTCCAGTGGTAAATGAATTTCCTAATGTATTTCCTGAAGATCTTTCAGGTTTGCCACCAGAATGAGAAGTGGTGTTTGGTATTGATGTAATTCCAGGTACTCAACCAATCTCAAATCCTCCATATAGAATGTCCCCGACAGAATTATGGGAGTTGAAAGAGCAATTGAAAGACTTTCTAGAAAAAGGATTCATAAGTCCTAGTATGTCCCCCTGGGGTGAACCAGTGTTATTTGTGCATAAGAAAGATGGCTCATTGGGAATGTGTATTGACTACCGATAACTGAATAAGGTGACTAGTAAGAACAAATATCCCCTTTCGAGAATTGATGACTTATTCAACTAGTTGCAAGGTGCCAAGTGTTTTTTCAAAGATTGATTTGAGGTTAGGTTACCACCAAGTGAGGGTCAAAGAGAAAGACATACCCAAGATAACTTTTCGAACACGATATGGTCATTACAAGTTTCTATTCATGTCCTTTGGGCTAACTAATGCCCCTGTAACTTTTATTGATTTGATGAATAGGGTGTTCAAGCCATTCTTGGATTTGTTTGTGATAGTTTTTATAGATGATATTCTGGTTTATTTGAGATCAAAGGAGGACCATGCTATTCACTTATGAAAGGTATTACAGATTCTTCGTGATTGTAAGCTATATGAAAATTTCTCTAAATGTGAGTTTTGGTTAAAATCTGTGGTATTTTGGGGTCATATTGTATCTGATGAAGGGATAATGGTTGATTCTCAAAAGATAGAAGCCGTGAAGAACTGACCAATACCTATAACGCCTACGGAGGTTCATAGTTTTCTTGGTTTGGTAGGTTATTATAGGAGGTTCGTTGAATGGTTTTCTTAAATTTCTGCACCTTTAACAAAGCTAACACACAAAGCTTCTAAGTTTCAAAGTAATGATGCATCTGAAAGTAGTTTCCAAGATCTGAAGAATAAGTTGACTTCTACACCCGTATTGGTACTTCCAGAAGGCACAGAAGGGTATGCTGTGTATTGTGATGCTTCAAGAATTGGTTTAGGATGTGTGTTGATGCAGCATGGTAGGGTGATAGCATATTTCTCAAGACAATTGTGTCCACATGAGAAAAATTATCCAACGCATGATCTGGAGCTAGCAGCAGTTATGTTTGCCTTAAAGATATAGCGTCACTACTAGTATGGGATTCATGTTGACATATATACTGACCATAAGAGTTTACAATATATCTTTAATCAGAAAGACCTAAATTTGAGGCAGCGAAGATGGCTTGAGCTATTAAAAGACTATGATATTGATAGCTTGTATCATCTGGTGAAAGTAAATGTTGTAGCAGATACGTTAAGTCGGAAGACTATGAAACCATCTATAGAATGACAAGGAATGACTAAAGATTTGTACCAACTAGCCAATTTGGGGGTTCACCTTCTTGAAACTCCAAATGAAGGGATTATTGTGCATAATGCGGAAGAATCTTCATTAGTAGCTCAAGTGAAAGAGAAGTAATATGCAGATCCCATACTATTACAACTTAAGGAGAATTTACAATGTGGTATGATAAAGTCATTTGAGCTAACACAAAAGGGAGTACTTCGGTGCCAAAAAAGATTATGTGTGCCTAATGTAGATGGGCTAAGAAAGAGGATGATTAAAAAGGCACATCATTCAAGGTATTCCATCCACCCAGGGTCAACTAAAATTTGAAAGGAATGTATTGGTGGGGTGAAATAAAGAAGAACATTGCAGAATTTGTAGCCGAATATTCAAATTGTCAAATAGTTATAGTAGAGCTCCAAAAGCCTGAGGGTTATATGTAATGTATAGATCTTTCAATATGGAAGTAGGACATGATTAACATAGATTTCGTACTGGTTTGCCTCGTACATCTTGAAAGTTTGATTCCATATGGTTGATAGTTGATAGGCTTACCAAATCAACATACTTTCTACCGGTTAGGACCACTTATACAGTTGAAGATTATGCCAAATTATATATCAAATTGATAGTTCAATTACATGGAGTACCAATCTCTCTTATATTAGATAGGAGAGCTCAATTTTACTGCAAATTTTTGGAACTCTTTTTGGAGAAATTTGGGAACACAAGTTAATTTAAGTACAGTTTTCCACCCTAAAATAGATGGACAAGTGGAACGTACCATTCAAACACTTGAAGATATGCTACGAGCTTGTGTATTAGAATTTAAAGGTAGTTGGGATGATCATTTAACTCTCATCAATCTCTCCTATAACAATAGCTATCATTCAAGTATCAAAATGGCACCATATGAAGCTTTGTATGGGAGAAAGTGTAGATCACCAATTGGATGGTTAGAAATGGGTGAAACTGCCTTGTTCGGGCCAGATCTTGTTTATCAAGCTATGGAAAAGGTTAAAGTGATCCAACAATGTCTAGAGATAGCCCAAAGTTGACACAAGTTATACGTAGATATTAAAAGTAGGGGACTAGAGTTTTCTATAAGTGATTGGGTATTGTTAAAGGTGTCACCAATGAAGGGGTTTATGAGATTTTGTAAGAAAGGAAAACTAAGTCCACGTTATATAAACCCATATAAGATTACTCAAATGTTTGGCCAAGTCGCTTATGAATTAGAGCTACCCCAAGAGCTCTCAACAGTTCATCCAATATTTCATGTCTCAATGCTTTAAAAGTGCATCAGAGATCCGTCTCATATTACTCCCACTGAAGATGTACAAGTTATAGAAGATTTCACCTATGAAGAAATACCTATTTTTATTCTAGATCGACAAGTTAAGAAGTTGAGGAATAAGGAAATAGCTTCTGTAAAAGTGCTTTGGAGAAACCAACAAGTAGAGGAGATAACATGGGAAGCTGAAGAAGCGATGAAATCTAAGTACCCCCATTTGTTCAAATACGTAGAAAAAGTCCAACATGCTAAATTGGAGCAATAACAAGTAAGTATAATATATAAGTACTATGTGATAATACGGATATTTAACTTAGGTTTGAACTTGTTTGGTTGGATAGTTATGCTAACATTCGAGGACGAATGTTTCTAAGGAGGGGAGGATGTGATACCCCGTACGTTGCATGTACTTTTTCTATTTATATGTAACTTGGTATAGCTTTGTGGTAGGTAATGGATGAGTTTGTTATGTGAATATTAATAGTGTAGATGGAATTCTAGATGCTGCAAGTACCTTTGTATGTGACACGATAAAGTTAACATCGATACAACTATTTAACTTGGAATTGCAAGTCGGTATTTGAATCTAAAGTTTAAAGTGACCAGGTGTGTACAAGCTATAAGTTATATTAAGGTGATTAGGAGCTTGAAATGGAATGAAATATTGAGGTGCTTCCTTGACTTAATTAAGCTTGTAGGTGAGTCGGCTACTTGGGTGATATGAGCCAAGTTAATGGAGCAAGTCCATGAATCAGATTTGGGCCTTTATTAGTATACTTATTTGGGCCCAAAGTAAGTAAAAGAAGAAGGAAAATAGAGCAAAGGCCCCAATGCTTAAATCTTCCAAGGCCCAAATATAATTGAGCCCAACTAAGTAATTAAGCAAGTAGGTGCATCACCTACTTTAACATTTTTATTTGCTTGAACTCCTAAGTAGTTTCAGAGTTATATAACCAGGTATGTATGGCATACTCTATTTTGCACTCTTTGGCATGAAATTTGACATTTGTTCCATGAAATAATCTTTTAAGGTTATCCTATAACAAGTGATATATAATAGTAGCATATTACATTCCATGTAGACAATGACATTGTTCCCAGTCTCCAATGTGTTAAAACACCTCAATACATGCTTATTATTTAACCTGCACATCTATTTTCACTAGAAAATTTTATAATTTCTCTGTTTACTCAAATAAGACCCTTGTGTATTATGTGTTGTTACCTTCAGCCTTACATATTCAGTACATATCTTCATACTGAAGTCCCTCATGGGGAACCTATATTTCATTCTGCAGGCACAAGTGCTTCAGTTAATACACCTCGCTAGTACGAGCACAGGCTATTCAGTGACTATCGGTGAGCTCTAGGTTAATTCGAGGCTTTTCGAGTCTGTTCCATATATTTTGGTATTGTGCAGTCGTCAAGGGTAGGACGGGGGTTTGTCCCAACCCTAACTAAGTCTATGTATATTTTAGAGGCTTTGTAGACTAATGTAAAGTTAAATATGGTAGTGTCTTGTCTTTTAGATGTTGTGGCCCCAATGCCCAAGTGTTATATGTATAATTTTTTGCTTACCTATGTAGTTATTCTCATCGATGCATAATATCATGTTTGTGAGAACCTTTAGTTGTCATAGTTACATGCATGAGAAGTACAAGGTTATGGATTGGTTTTCTAGGGCCTTTACGGCTATGGGTGCCTGTTCGCCCTAATAGGATTTGAGGTGTGACATTAAATAAGATTTAAATGGTAGGATCAAATAAAAGTAGTTAAAATAGGAGTTTTGAGCTTACCCAAGCATAGAAATGGAAGAAAATTCCCAAAAACTCGAATACTCCGTTAAGAAAATGAACATATTGTTAATTGAAAAAAATAACTAGCAAACTTCAATGAGCTGATGATATGCAAGAGTAGTTGTGCCTGGACACCAGAAAACAAAAATAAAAGATCTATTTACCATAAAGAAAGCTTAAATCTTGGGCTTTGTTTTGTTGCTTTGTTCGTTATGCCATTAGCATCTAGTTTACTTGTTGCAATTCACATCTACCATATCTGAGTTAGTATGTTAGTTATAGGTTCGTTCACATAATTTAGTCCTATATTTTCCACTATAATTTTGTTGGAATGTAGGATACACTACCACAATATTATCTTAT
This sequence comes from Capsicum baccatum var. pendulum, assembly GCA_030864225.1. Lineage (NCBI taxonomy): Eukaryota > Viridiplantae > Streptophyta > Magnoliopsida > Solanales > Solanaceae > Capsicum > Capsicum baccatum. The sequence goes on from CM061554.1 coordinate 159,650,080, forward strand.
TGAGTAAGCATCTTCACATCATTAATTGAATATTGAAACTACATATGAAGATTTTTGAATAACAAATATATGCAGATAAGTAAAATGACCCCTTTTATTAATTAGTCAGCAAACCTTGCCTTTCTTCACACCATTAATTAAGTCAATAAGAAACACAAACATTTATCAACATATACACATAAGGAAGTTATCAATATGGAGTTATCATTAAGGAAGACATACATAAAGTAAATCAAATAACCGCTGCATCAGAATCATATGAATAACCGAAGAAAATTCTATTATTGGGGGAACATATGTAGAGCTGGACAGATTTCTCCCTTAAATTCAATTTCTCCCCTACACAGATTATTAGGGAAACTACTCAAATTATTAGAGTTGGGCAGATTCTACTTACCAAAGAATTGGTTGGCCGATTAAACCAAAGAAAGAGGATAGATTGTACAATGCGGCCGACTGGAGTAGCAATGGATGATGAGGAAGACAACATAATTTGCACTCTCCACATGAGTATTGCCAGTAGGTAATAGATATGTATCACTTTATTTTTCAGTTCTAGGATTACCCTCAAGGCTAGGTATAGTATAAGTAATTGCTCATTCCCTTTGTATTAGCTAGGTAATTTAAGATTCTAGATCGATAATTCATTAACATGTTATAATTTTTCAATATCAAAGGTGGTCAATTATTGCTGCAAAATTACCTAGGCGAACTACTAGAATACAAAGATGAAGAAAAAGCTACTATTATGCAATAAGTAGCGAAAGGATCATTGGCCACAAACCAGATACAACCACAATAAGCTAGAGATGTTGAAGGAAAATAAAAATTTCTTTTCTACTCATAAAACTATCAACAAGGCATGTTCTTGGTCTCCATAACAAATACTCTTTTCTACAATAATTTGGGGGAAATGAGAGCTGTCGATTTGGGAACGGGAGAGTGTGAGCTGTCGATTTGGGAAAGTGAGGGAAAGGTTGTGCCCAATTAAAAAAAAGAGGGAAATGTTTGGCCAATTTCAAAAAAAGGAGGGAAACTATTTTTTCTAGGGTATAAGTGCTATTTTTTTTATTGATATTGGTGGTTTAAAACCCCCGAAATTAATAGCGGGGGTCTAAAAACCCCCTGAATTTATGAATCTTAGTGGTAGATTTTTAACCCTCGCATTTCATGCAATTTTATGAAGGTTAAAATAACCCCCACAAATAAACCCCGACTATATCACTCATTTTTTGTAGTACCACAAAAATAAAAAAACACAAGCCTGAAACATATCTTCCAAGGCCTATATTCTTCTTTCCGCTTGCCAATCCATTTATGAGTGGAATGTGGTACTGTCATACCTCGTAATATTCAAAGCTTTATTCAGATATTTATTGCATGCTTAAGGGGTCCAAGGCTAGAAAATTTCAGTAAGTGTTGATGACTTAGTCATTTTCAAGAACACTAAACTATATGGATTTTTATTTTGGTCTCCCAGACCCTAAAATATTTGTTTTTGGGTTTATTCATGTTTAGGGAGGTTCAAAGTACATTTTAGGAGGGTATCGAGATTTTTAGACAAGAATTCGAGCGTGTACAAATAACTTTAACAGAGGAGCAACGTGATAAGGCCATGACGCGTTGCTCTCTCCCAAGGTGGAGTGGTTTGTAACACTTGGCTTTCTCCCCCTAAGTAAGCTAAGCAGCGTATTGCTCTCTCTCGCGATGAGAGCAGCGTGACACATGGCTCTATCCCACATAGTTATATGAGTTATGTTCCTAAAGGACATTTGAGACATTTTCTTCTACCCAATTCTCCCTTAACATGATTTTGGACTTCCAAAAGGTCATTATTTGCCCTTATCACTCAAAATTGCTCTCAAGAAACCCTCCTCTTCTCCCAAGAACAAAATCCAAACTCTTCCTTAAGAAATCAAGATTTCAAGATTCCAAGATTAAGAAATTCTCAAGAAACTAGGTATTAAGGTATGTGGGTATTCATATATGGATCCAAAAAACTTTATTTTTAATTAAATTATGGAGTTTTTCTTTTACTATGGAATTTCATATGTTCAAGATGGGTTAAATTCATGTGTTCCCTAATAAATTGAACTCAATTCATGGCTATGTATGAACCCATGAAAAGTTAGGTTTCTTCATGCTTTAAATTTTAGTTTCCCATGACATATTCAAGTGAATTTCTTTTTAAATCCCCAATTTATTAATTATGCCATGTAATCATATTGTTTTCTTCATACTTAACACATTTCTATGTTCAAGTTCACGATTCTCATATCTTTGATGAAATGTTTATGTTATGGGTCTTTGAACCATGATCCCATACTATAGTTAAAGATTTTTATCATATATTTTATGGTCATTCAGTGCTGGCAGGTTATGAACACCTGATACATATATGTTTTACATTATTTCAGATTTTTAATTAAGGATACAGTTAAACCATGGATATTATTATTATTTTGCTCAGTTGATGTAATCATGATGAACACCATCAGAAGTAATGTTTTGTTAAATTTATTTCAATTCTATACCAGTAAGTTTAGTTAAGAGTAAGATTTAGCACCGAGCAAACCTAGGGATGGGGGATCACCCGCTAGCTTGGAATGGGTCCTTATTAACAGCCCTTAAGTTTAAGATCTACATAGCTAACATAGGATTATGATATGTCGCCCGCCAGTTTAGGATTGACACTCTCTTAGGGGTCACCTTCTAGTTTAGGACTGACTCCTTAGTCTTTTGGGCTATTAGATTAGTTGATCCATATAGCAGTGTTAAAAATCATGGCAAGGTACTAACACCCTTTTAACAGGGGTGACAGGTTTGACCCCGATTACCTCAAATTAGGGTATGTGAGATATATGATACCTCCCATAGTTTCAATTAGTATGTCAGTGTATCTCAGCTCAGGGTTGCTTCACTAATTGTACATATTTATCAGTTATTCAGTTACATCGATTTGAGCCTTTCAGATTTTAGAATATTTCATTGACATGCTTATGCTTGGTCTTGTATTCTCAAATATCACATGTTTATGAGTTTATTCTCAGTTATCGAATATATTTCAGTCAATTCTTTTCTCACATACTAGTACATTAAAAGTACAGACCGTATACTTTTCTTTGCGCTATGTTGTGTTATAACATAGGTGTAGATGCTTAGTTTCCCAATCGTTCTTATACAACTAAGAATTACCCAATAGCAGTAGTGCTGAGTCCTCATCCATCAAGGACATGATATGTTTTTCTTAGTTTTTTAGTACTTCCTTATGTTCAGTCAGTCAGAGTTAGTTGGGGGTTTATCCCATCAACTCCTCATGATGTTAAGAGGCTTTCAGACAATCAGTTAGACAGTTAGTCTTTTCTTTAAGTATTTTATTAGATATTTTTGACATGTTGTTGACACATTTTTAATATTCAGATTTATAGTACTTTATCAATTTATTTTCCACTCATGTATTATATTACTATTTTACTCAGTACTCATAGCAGGTACCAACTCATAGATTAGCTTGTGATCACTTATGGCTGTAGGTATTATTGCACGACAATGGGGTAGCCTCATGTCGTGAAAAAACTCATTATCAGAGCCTAAGGTTTTAAAGTGTCCAAGGGAGTCTTAAAACTACATTGAGTAGAGTTTTGTGCATGGGTGTGAAGTGCGCCACACTTATGGCCAAGAGGCTACGAGTCTTTTTAGGAAAGTTTCCCTTCTTTCAGTGTTCATGTCATGTAAAAGAGCACGAGATCTATTCAATTCCTCTTTCTAACTTATCCTTTATTTTGCTTACAGACAATACCTCCTAGAAGAAACAGTGGAAGAAGGAACGAGGATCATCCTGCACCCCTATTTGTTAAAGAAGAGACCTTAAATGAACATGTCTGTCACGCCAAATTCAAGGCCTCTTTCACTACCTTAGACCATTCTGTAGCTTTGTAAAACAACCAAAAGGTTGTTTTCCCAACTAATCCAATGGAAAAAATAGCTACAGTTAGGATTCAGGATTTCACTCGAATGAATACCCCTTTATTTTTGGGATCCAAGTCTAAAAAGGATCCATTGAAGTGTCTGGACATGGTGCAAAAAGAGACAGATATCATGGGCGTCACTTCAAGTGATATTGCAGAGTTGGATGCATACCAGTTGTAGGATGTAGCTCACACCTGGTTTAGGCAGTGTAAGGAGGATCGAGGTATTAATGCAGGGCCGGTAGAATGGGAGGAGTTTTTCATATCTTTATTAGATATGTTATTTCCCCTAGAGTTGAGGAAGGCTAAGGTTCTGGAGTTCATCAATTTGAAGTAGGGTAATATGAGCGTGAAGGAGTACTCACTTAGGCTTACCCAGTTGGCAAGGTATGCTCCTACTATGGTGGCAGATAATAGGCCCAAAATGAGTACGTTTGTATCTAGTGTAGCTGATAGTATACTTAAGAAGTGCAGGAGCGCTATGTTGGTTAAGGATATGGACCTATTTAGAATTATGTTTCATGCTCCGCAAATTGAGGAGGAGAAGTGTAAGGAGAGTGAGAGAGAGAATAAGAGAGCAAGAATATGTGTTTTTTAATTTTCTCATCCAAGGTTAGAAGGGGATAACTATTCTCAATTCTATCAAAAGTTCCATCCCCAACTACATCTTCAGCTAGTGGGCCAGTGCCTAAGTTCAGGCAAGACAGTCGAGATAGAACGCCAGGATCTAAGTCCCAGGGTAGTGTGAACAGTGGTTACACTAATATGATTTGCCATAAATATGGTAGAAATCAATAGGGTGAGTGTAAGGATATTAATGATGTGTGTTTTAGATGTGGCATCCCAAGCCACAAGATCCGAGAGTGCCCAGTGGTTGCCCAAAAGGGAAAGAATTTGCGCCAATAGGGGTAGTCCAATTTTTCATCAACTCTAGTAGGTCACCTGACTCAGTAGGGTGCCATGTCTAGTGCCATCACTAGACAACATCAGAATAGGCTATATGCTCTCCAGACTCATCATGATCAGGAAAGTTCTCCTGACGTATTTATGGAAAAGTTACAAGTCTTCTATATTCTTGTTTATAGATTTCTAGATCCCACAACTTCACTTTCCTTTGTGACTCCTTACATAGTTGTAGACTTCGATGTCAATCCAAAAGGGTTAGTAGAGCCTTTCTCAGTGTCTACCTTAGTGGGTAAGTCCATTGAAGCTAGATGGGTATATAGAAATTTCCCTGTCACAGTGTCCCAAAAAGTTACTTCAGTTGATCTCGTAGAGTTAGAGATGACAATTTTTGATGTCATTCTTGATATGGTTTGGCTCAACTCATGCTACGCCTCAGTTAATTGTAGAAATAGAATCTTGTAGTTTAAGTTTCCCAATGAACCGGTCATTGAATGGAGGGGTACTACTTCAGTGCTTAGGGGTCAAATTATTTCATATCTTGAATCCAGAAAGATGATATCTAAGGGGTTTGTTTACAATCTTGTCTGAGTTAAGGACTCAAATTCAAAGACCCCAAGTCTTGAGTCAGTTCTTGTAGTAAGTGAATTTTCATATGAGTTCCCTAAAAATCTTCCCAAAAATCCTCCTAAGAGAGAAATTGACTACGGAATAGATCTCCTTCCACATACCCAATCTATCTCTATTCCACCCTACAAAATGGTTCCACTTGATCTGAAGGAAATGAAGGAATAGTTAAAATATCTCATGGGGTGCTCCAGTCTTGTTCATGCATAAGAAAAACGGTTCTCTCAGAATGTGCATCGATTTCCGTCAGATGAACGAAGTCATAATCAAGAATAAGTATCTGCTTCCCAGAATTGATGACTTGTTTGACCAACTTCAGTTGCAAGTTATTTCTTTAAGATAGACCTTAGATCCATTTATCATCAGCTTAGAGTCAGAGAATGTAAAATTTCATAGACAACCTTCAGAACTCGGTATGGTTATTTTGAATTCCTAGTTATGTCTTTTGGATTAACAAAAGCCTCTGCAGATTTTATAGACTTGATGAACAGGGTGTTCAAGTATTACATAGATATGTTCATCATAGTCTTCATTGATGATTTCCTTGTCTATTCCCGTAATGAGAATAATCATGCAAATCATGTGAAGGTTATTTTGCAGATCTTTAGAGATCATCAGTTATTTGCTAAGTTCAGTAAGTATGAATTTTGGTTAAGATTAGTATCATTCCTTGGCCATATAGTTTCTGATGATAGCATCCAAGTTGACCCTTAAAAGATAGAAGCAAAGAGAAATTGGCCTAGACCCATTTCTCTATCAGATATCAGAAGCTTCTTGGGTTTGATTGGCTATTATAGGCGAGTTGTTGAAGGGTTTTCTTCTGTTGCATCCACCATTGTTTGACTGACTCTGATTAAAGGTCAAATTTTGGTGGTTAGATTCTTTTGAGAAGAGTTTTAAGGAGTTGAAGACTCGACTCACTTCCGCTCGAGTTTTGGCTCTACCAGATGGCATAGATGGAATTGTAGTTTACTGTAATGCTTCTAGAGTTGGTACTGGTTGTGTTTTTATGAATAAAGGCAATGTCATATCCTATGTCTCTATACAACTTAAACCCTATGAAAAGAACTATCCTACCCATGATCTTGAGTTGGTAGCAAGGTCATAGCCTATGCCTGTAGAAAACTTAAACCCCTTAAAAAGAACTATCCTACCCATGATATGGAGTTGGTAGCTATCATTTTTTCTTGGAAAATTTGGAGGCACTCTCTTTATGGGTTTCATTTTGTTGTGTTCACTGACCATAAGAATTTACAGTACGTGTTTACGCATAAAGATTTGAATCTTTATTAGAGAAGGTGGCTTCAGTTGTTAAAAGATTATAATATAAGTGTGTTGTATCATTCGGTCAAGGCCAATGTAGTTGCAAATGCCCTTAGTTGATTTTCCATGGGTAGTGTTGCTCATACTAAGGGAGATAAAAAGAAGTTAGTTAGTGAGTTTCATCAGCTTGCTAGATTGGGCGTTAGATTGGTTCAAAATGGTTCAGAATCCTCATTAGTTGCCTAACTGAAATAAAAGCTAGACTGAGATCCTAGTTTGGTTAAGTTGAGGGAGAAAGTTAGAGATCAGAAAGTAGAGGTTTTCTCCTAAGGGGGAGATGGTGTCCTTTATTATTAGGGCTAGTTATTTGTTTCGTATGGTTAGAGTTTGAGACAGCGAAAACTTACAGAAGCTCATGGTGTGCGATACTCTATCCACCCAAGAGATACTAAGATGTATCATGATTTATGGGATATCTACTAGTGAAATGGTATGAAAAAAGATATTGCTGAGTTTAAGGTTAAGTGTTCAAATTTTCAGCAGGTTACAGTTGAGAACCAAAGGCCTAGTGGTATGCTTTAGGAGTTTAGCATCCCTACTTAGAAGTGGGAAATGGTGAACATAGATTTTATGATAGGGATGCCTCGTACGTGTTGTCAGAATGATTAGAACGACCAAGTCAGATCATTTCTTGCCAGATCATACTTCGTACTCAGCTGAGGATTATTCCAGGCTATATCTTAGGGAGTTCGTTAAGTTGCATGGGATTCCCTTGTCTATCATTTCAGACAAAGATACTCAGTTTACCTCTCACTTTTGGAAGACTTTTCAGAAGGGTCTGGACACCCAAGTTAATCTCAGTACAACTTTTTATCCCCAAACATATGGTCAGGCAGAGAGGAATATTCAAAACTTAAAGGACATATTGAGGGCATATGTTATTGACTTTAATGTTAGCTGGGATGACCAATTGCCTTCGATTGAGTTCGCCTATAACAACAGTTATACTCTAGTATTCAGAGGGCTCTGTTTGAGGCTCTCTATGAAAGAAGATATAGATCTCCCATTGGTTAGTTTGAAGCAGTCAAAGCTTCTTTGATAGGGCCAAATTCAGTATTTAAGGGAATGGAGAAAGTTCAGTTGATTCTGGAGAGGTTGAATACAACCCAAATCCGTTAGAAATCTTATGCCAATGTGAGAAGAATGGATCTTGAGTTTGAGGTTGGGGATTTGGTCTATTTGAAGATTTTGCCTATTAAGAGAGTTAAGAGATTTTGTAAGAAGGAGAAACTCAGTCCCCGCTATATTGGCCCTAACAGAATCTTAAATTGTGTTGGAAAGGTAGCTTGTGAGCTTGAGTTGACTACAAATTTGGCATCAGTACACTCGGTCTTCCATGTTGCTTTGTTAAAGTAATGCATTGGTGATTCAACTTTTATTGTTCCTTCAGAAAGTGTGGATGTTAAGGATATCCTTTCCTATGAAGAAGTCCCAGTTGAGATCCTGGATCATCAGATTCATAGGCTAAGGAATAAAGAGGTTCCATTGGTTAAAGTTCTATGGAGGAATCAGTCTATTAAGGGAGCTACTTAGGAAGCGAAAGCAAATATGAAAACTAGGCACCGTCATCTATTCTCTACAAACTTAGATTCAGCTTGAGGTAATGATTTTCCTTACATTGACTCCTTTCCATTCTCAGTTTTAGCTATCTAACCATTCTCACTTTATTGCATGCATTCACTAAATTAGTTCAGTTCATGTATCATGCTTCAGACTTAGTCATGTAATCATGTTCCAAGTCATGCATGTTTGCTATATTACCTCAGTTGCCTTAGTATTGTCAGTCTAACCAGTCTCATTCGAGGATAAATTTCTCAAAAGGGAGATATTATAATACCCTATAATATTCTAATCTCGATTCAGCTCTTAGTTGCATACTTAAGGTGTCCAAGGCTTGAAAATTTCACTAAGTGTTGAGGACTTAGTCATTTTCAAGACCCCTAAACATTATGGATTTTTATTTTGGACTTCCCAACTCCAAAATGTTGGTTTTCAAGGTTATTCATGTTTAGGGAGGTTAAAAGTATATCTCAAAAGAGTTTCAGGATTTTCAAATGAGGATCAGGGCATGTTTGGATGGCTAAAATAGAGGAGAAATGCTATAAGGCCGCGAAGCATGGCTAAAATAGTGGAGTGGTCTACAACGCGTGGCTTTCTCCCCCAGAGTAAGCTACGTGGAGCATTTATCTGTCCTCAGAGAGAGAGGCACAACGCATGGCTATGTCCCATATAGTTATATGGTCTAAGTGTCCAAGGATCATTTGAGTCATTTTCCTCAACCCAATTCATCCATAACACGATTTGGGACTTCTAAAAGGGAATTATTTTCCCCTTTCACTCCAAATTGCTCTCAAGAAACCCTCCTCTTCTCCCAAGAACAAAACCCAAGCTCTTTTTTAAGAAATTAAAAGTTCAAGCTTCTAAGTTCAAGAAATTATCAAAAACTAGCTATTAAGGTATGCGTGTATTCATTCATGGGTCCCTTTTCCCATAGAGCTCAAAAACCTTCTTTTAAATTAAATTATTGAGTTTTTCCTTTACTATGGAATTTCATATGTTCAAGATGGGTTAAATTCATGTGTTCCCTAGTAATTTGAACTCAATTCATGTCTATGTATGATCCCATGAAAAGTTAGGTTGCTTCATGCTTTAAATTTCATTTTCCCATGTCATATTCAAGTGATTTTCATGTTAAATCCCTAATTGATAAATTTAGCCATGTAATCATGTTGTTTTCCTTATACTTAATCCATTCCCATGTTCAAGTTAATGATTCTCACATGTTTGATGAAATTTCTATATTATGGTTCTTTGAACCATGATCCCGTAATATAGTTTAAATATTTGTATCGTATTTTATGGTCTTTCGATGTTGGAGGGTTATGAACACATGATACAATGTGTTTTACATGATTTCAGAATTTCAAGCAATGATTCAGTTAAACCAATGATATTATTATTATTTTACTCTTTTGATATAATCATGATGAGCACCATCAGAAGTAATGTTCAGCTAAATTTAGTTCCATTTAGTACTAGTGTCAGTTCAATTGGGAGTAGGATTTAGCGTCGAGCAAACCTAGGGATGGGTCTCACCCACCAGTTTCGACTACGTATCCAACATAGGATTATGAGATGTCACCCACCAGTTTAGGACTGAAACTTTCTTAGGGGTCACCCCCAATTTAGGACAGACACTACCTTAGTGGTCACCCGACATGTTGTTGACACACATTTTAGTATACAAATTTATAGCACCTTATTAGTTTATTTTCCACTCATGTGTTATATTACTATCTTACTTAGATCTAATAGCAGGTACAAGCTCATTGGTTATCTTGTGGTCACTTATGGTCGTAAGCATCGTTGTCAAGATCAGGGGGTAGCCTCGCGTTATGATAGGTACAAGGGTTACCTTAGTCCCTAATCCTCGTTGGAACGGCCTCCAAAAGTGAGATGAGTACTCGGTACCCCAATCATATATGATGGAGACAAGAGTACCATGCAACTTCATAATATCCTCAATGAACAACTTGGCATAATCCTCTGAAGCATAATTAGTCCTCACAGGCAAGAATTGAGAAGACTTAGTCATCCTATCCCTAATGACCCAAATCAAATTAAACTGCTGGAGAGTCCGTGGAAGAGTCGTAAATAAATCCATATAAATCATCTCCCATTTCCATACAGACAGTTCAATCTCATAAGTCAACCCATCAGGCCTCAAGTGCTCTACCTTCACTTGCTGAAACACCAAGCACTTAGCCACAAAATAAAACACCCTATTTTTTGAAACCTTAGAAATTTCCTGTGTTTCTGGTTTCTGTTCAAGATACAACTTGGGATATAGGTCATATGCTAGGGTATAGTTAGAAAGTCTTGGTCCTACACTAACCAGTGTTGGCTGGTGGGTTACATTGGGTTCTTAAAGGGGTTCGACTTGGAGGGTATGAGTCATATGGTTGGATATGGGTCGTATTGTTTGGGATTTTCCTTCACTTAATCTAAAACTTAGTAACTTAAGTTAGATCTGAGTACGAGTGGCTCACCATGAACTACAAGATTGGGAGATCTTTGTACCCCATAGACTCCATTAATAAAATCACTTGGGTGATTCGTTCGTACTCCAGTAGGTTTTCAAGATCATTACTACCATTATCCAGTTAGCCATTTATGCCATGCGCTAATTTCAAGGAGAATAAGCCAAACTAAATTATAATTTACATTCCAAATGACATCATGAAAGTGGGTTGAGGTTTTTATCAATTTACATTACAGCAAGTAGGGTGAGAACTAGCATGTAATTTAGGATAAAGATAAAGTAGTGTCAGTCAAAAGTTCAATTTCAAACTCACTATAAATGTATGCATTTATGCAAACATATATATATATATAGTAGATGCTGAAGTAGGGAACAAGGTTAAGCATGATACTAAAACAGTATCTTGGACTATGTAGCTCAACCATCATGAACAGGAACCCATAGGCCAAATAGGATCAGATCCCCCTGCAGAAAGGACCCTAATGTATGTTAAAATATGTACGTGAGGTATCAAAGAAGACTAGGGAATGCCCCGATCCCACGTCAATCCTATATACAAAATATATCAATAGTGTGAACCATGCACATGGTCATCTAGACCAACCCTCACGTTGACAAACTTGAGTTTCCAGTAGAAGTCATTTGCGACCAACACCTTTACGACTTAGATACATAAACCCCATTAAGACCAATTAAAATAATTTTCACATAACCGATTACTTAGCCAAGGAATCATAGATTAAGGCATACCATAGGGATCACAATTATGCCATTATGATTCCATTAATTTGGGGGAATGCCTCAACCCCCTTTTTTCATTATATAAAGTTGGAGGAATGCCTCGACCTTCTTTAGTTAATTAAATCAAAACATTGCCAGTAAGGCCTTCAAAATCTATGTTCATTGTTTAATCATTTATGCAATGCAATAGTATAGGTGTGTAAGTCAAACCAAGTGACAATTCCACAACTCAAATCCATTTACTCAAGTGAGTTGAGGGAATACAATTGTTCAAAACCAATTTCCAAGTTCAAAACATCAATTTGGGGGATTACCTCAACCCCCTTTCCAATTCCCATACCCATGCACCCCATTAGTTCAAAAATATCTAATTAAAAGCTTGAACAACTCATAAAAACCATGGAAAAACAATTCAAGGATCAACCATATTCAAAAACCCTCAACCCATGTCAAAATCCACATTCAAATCCAAAAACTTAAAACCTTTAAACCACATGATTTTCACAAAATAAGATTTGGGGAAGAGTTATATTCCTGAAAGTACATAGAATTATGGAGAGAAATTAATCCTTGAGACCTTAGATAACCAACTTTGAGAAACCCTAATTTATTCTTGCCTTAGGGATTTAAGAGAGTGTTTATGATTGATAAATGTTGGAAATAATGGACCCAAGGTGTTTTATGTACGTGGGATCTAATTGGATAAAGAGAAAAATTTCCAAAGTGCCCTTTATTAAAAGCTAAAAAAATATCATCAGTGACTATGAGTCACTCTACGAATCATCAGGACTCACTACGACTCATGCCTATGAGTCATAGTTTGGATAGTAGTTAAGAGACCTTTATCTGGTGACCCTACGACTCACACCACACTACTAGTCAAATGACCATACAACTCGTATGGTCCTAGTCGTAACCACGACAAACTTATTTAGGGTACACACTGGTCACCATACGATGTAGACATCATGACTCGTACTTAGTCTTTACATCTCATGACCTTTAGTCATAATTAGGTCAGTATCATAGGTACCACTCACTGGTCAGACAATGATTGGGGTCTATACTACTCGTATGAAAACATTACGGATCATATGATGAGTCGTAGGTTGAGCGGTGAGTTAACAACTCAGAAATTTTTAGGGACCAAAATCTGGGGTGTTTCATACTCTCGCCTTAGGATCATTCATACTCGAATGATGAGTCTAGGCATTCATTAGCACGATTTAACCCAAACACAACTACACTTACCTTTTACAAAGACAGAAAACAAAGATGTTAGGGAATACACATACCTCAAGCACGATTATCCCAAGCGAGAAACAAGAATGAATATTTAGACTTCATGTCTTCTCCAGCTTCCTAAGTAGCTTCTTCGACCTTATGGTTCCTCCATAGAACTTTCACTGAAGCCACATCCTTACTGCTCAAATAAAAGACGTGCCTATCCAAAAGCTTAATTGGGATTTCCTCATAAGACAAGGAATCTGAAATGCCAATACACTCCAAATGAATGAATAGAACCTAAACCAGAGGGAAAATCCAATTCATAATCCACATAGCCCATTCGCATCATAACACGAAAATGACCAACATACCGGGGACTGAGCTTCCCCTTCTTTCCAAACCACATCACTCCTTTCATGGGAGATATATTCAATAACACCAAATAATCCACATGAAACTCCAAGTTCCTTCGCTGCATCTGCATAAGACTTTTGGCAACTTTGGGCGGTCTTAAGTCTATCTTGAATCACCTTCACCTTTTCCATGGCTTGGTAAACCAAGTCAAGAACAAATAACCTATTCTCACCAATCTCAAACCACCCAATAGGGGACCTACGTCTCCTACCATAAATAGCCTCGAACTTAGCCATCTCAATACTAAAGTAAAAACTATTATTATATGCAAGCTCTTTGAGAGGAAAAAGATTAACACAGCTACCACAAAAATTAAGTACACAAGACCTTAGCATATCTTTAAAAGTCTGAATCATTCTCTCCTCTTGACCATCTATTTAAGGATGACAACCAATTCTAAGGTTCACCTTAGTGCCTAAATATCTCGAAAAAGAATGCTAAAAATGAGACATGAACTATGTATTGCAATCATAAATAATAAAGATGGGCGCAGAATGCAACTTGACGATCTGCTGAAGGAACAGCTTGGCATAATATTCTGCAAAATAAGTACTCTTCAATGGAAAAAAGTAGGTAGACTTAGTCATCCTATCCACAATGACCCAAACCAAATCATATTGACGGCGACACCGTGGAAGAACAGAAATGAAATCCATATTGATCACTTCCCACATCCATACAGGCAACTCAAAATCTTAACACACTACCAGGCCTCAAGTGTTAAAGCTTCATTTGTTGACACACTATTCACTTAGCCTCATAATTTGCTACAACCTACTTTATTTTGTTCAACTAATAGATCTCTATCAAATCATGGTTCATCTTCGTCGAACCCAGGTGAATAATGTACCTCGACTAATGAGCCTCAACCAAGATTTTTTTCTCGTAGCCCATCAACATCGAGAATACATAATCTATATTCGTACCTCAAGATACCGTCACCACTAATGTCAAAGACCAACACTTTCTGGTGACCCATATCATCCTTGATTTTCATTGAATGGGATTAAAAACCTGCTACTCCTTCACCTTAGCACCGTGAGGGGACTTTGCCACCTCTTGAACAATTACACCACAATCCTCAGAGTCTAAAAGACGAACTCCAAGATTAACCAAATGGTGAATATGCTTCACCAATTCTCACTTTTCCTCATCAATATAAGACAAGCTCCCCATAGATAACCTGCTAAGAGCATCAGCAACCACGTTAGCTTTACCTGGATGATAATGCAGACACGTGTAATAGTCCATCAGAAACTTAAGATATCTCATCTGCCTAAGATTCAACCCCTTCTAGGTGAACATATACTGCAAACTCTTATGGTCTGAGAAGATGTCCACAAAAGCCTCATACAAATAATGACACCAAATTTGTAGGGAGAAAACCACTGCTAAGAACTCTAAATCATGAGTCGAATAATTTTTCTCATGCTCCTTAAGCTGCCTAGAAGCATATGCCATAACCTTACCATGTTGATCAAAACACAACCCAACCCCATACAGGACACATCACAATATACAACAAAATCATCAGCACCCTTGGACAGGGTCAAAATCAAGGCAGAAGTCAATTTATCTTTTAGTTTCTTCAAACTTGCCTCACAAGCCTTAGACCACTAGAACTTCACCTTCTTGTATATCAACTTAGTCAATGGTGCAACAATTGAAGAGAAACTCTCCACAAACCTTCTATAATTCCTGGACAAGCCCAAAAAGCTTGAATATCAGCTGGAGTCATGGGTCTAGGCCATTTCTTAACCACCACAAATTTCTGTGGATCTATTATGATCCCTTTACTAGAAAAAACATGACCCAAGAAAGTACTTTGAAAATATAGCATAAAAATGTTGACTCTTAAGGGTCTGTAACACTATACGAAGGTGATTGACATGACTCACCTCGCTTTTAAAATAAACCGAAATGTCATCAATAAACACAATGATAATAAGTCTTGAAACTAATAGAATACCTGGTTCATAAGATCCATAAATTCCCCCGATGCATTAGTATAATCAAGGGACATCACCAAGAACTTAAAATGACTATACTAGGTTCGGAAAGTAGCCTTAGGGATATCCACTTTCCAAATTTTCAACTGATAATAACTCGATCAATGGTCAATCTTAGAACAGTACTTTGCACGATGTAGATGGTCAAATAGGTCATTGATCTTAGAAAGAGAATACTTATTCTTTGTTGTCGCCTTATTTAACTAGTGGTAATCTATACATATACACAGGGACCCATCCTTCTTATGCGCAAAGAGTACTGGTACACCCCATGGGGAAATAATATGGTGGATAAAACCCTTATTAAGAAGATATTTGAACTACTCCTTCAGTTATTTCAACTCAGGCGAAACAATTTTATTGGGAGGGATAGAGATAGGATGAGTGTTTAGGAGAAAATCGATCAAAAAATTAATTTACCTATCAAGAGGGAAACCACAAATATTATCGAGAAACACTTCAAGAAACTCACGGACCACAGGGACAGACAACAAAGAAGGACCCTCAAAATTATAATCTTTAACCCGAACTAGGTGACACGAACACCCTTTAAAATTCAATTTTTGGGCACTTAGATAAGAAACAAACCTTTCCTTAGGCACTAAGGAGCTCTCTTCCCACTCAATCACTGATTAATTCAGGAAGTAGAAACTAACCCTTTGCGTCCTACAATCAAGAGATGCATAGAACAAATAGATCCAATCCGTCACCAAGATAACATCAAAATCTAACATGTCCAACTCTATTAAATCCACCAACTTCTCCTTATCACAGATAGATACCACACAACTACTATAGACACTCCTGACCACATAAGTCACCCACCGAGGTAGACACAAAAAAAGGATCAGGAATACACTTAGGACCAAAGTCAAAATGAATAGCCTCATAAGGGGTCACATAAAAAAGGGTAGACCCAAGATCTTGTAGAAAATATACATCACGAGATAAAAATTTAAGCGTATTAGTAAAAAAAAAAAGATGACTCAGAATCCTGGCGGGTGACAGGATCATAAAGATGATTAAGACCATTGCTAGAGATAAAAGTAGAATCCATTGGTGTAAGAGCTGAAGAAGCAGCAACCAGGACCTTATTAGCCCAGTAGCAACATTACCTGAAGGATAGTTCCTCGAAATATGGATAGGCTACCCACATCTAAACCACTTATTTTGCCTCTTATCACAAAAACCATGGTGTAACTGACCATAGGATCTGCAAGGAGGATATGATGGAGCTGACTAGCCTGATATTGGGCAACTTATTCCTTAAACCCATTTGTGCTCTAAAAACGACAATCACCGGATGGCTTAAGATACAGAGCACTAGCCGTAAAATATGAACCAGAGTTTCCCTAATTCTTCTTAGGCCACTACCTGCTATCTCTACCTATATTCTGCTGTCCTTTACACAACTCAAAATACCTAGACCTCTTACTT
This sequence comes from Capsicum baccatum var. pendulum, assembly GCA_030864225.1. NCBI lineage: Eukaryota > Viridiplantae > Streptophyta > Magnoliopsida > Solanales > Solanaceae > Capsicum > Capsicum baccatum. The sequence goes on from CM061554.1 coordinate 159,666,771, forward strand.
TGTCTTTCCCCATTTCAGTTTGTTTCTTCTTTTCATCTTTGATCTGTTACATATACACCATAAGCCTAGATATATCTATGTCACTATTTAACAAGACGACCTTGCACTCTGGCACCAAGTAGTGAGACAAACTCAAAGCAAACTTTTAACCTATCCCTCATACTAGACACCATCTTAGAATCTTAATAGGACAACTGATGAAATTTTAGGGCATACTTTTCCATAACTCCTCAACTTTAGCCTCTCCCTACCCCTGAGGAAAAAATCAATCCAGGAAGGTACCCAAAAACTCCTTCCATAATGCCAACTCTGCACCATCACCCCTAGATTGATCAAACTCCTCATACTATTAATATATCATATCCTTCAACTGAAAAAATGCAAATTCCACACCCTTAGATTCAAAAGTATGCATAACTCAAAATATCTTCTCTATCTCATCTATGAACCCTTGAGGATCCTTCTCAACCTTAAAGCCAGTAAAGGTTAGAGAATAAAGACTCTTAAATTTGCTCGACTAGAGTTAACTCAAAAGGACTCATAGCAGTACCAGTAGGACCCGACTGATATGACTGAGATATCACCAACTGGGTCAATATATGAATAGATCAATGAAAATCAGCATTAGAAATGTCTCATTGGGGTTGTGGGGGATGATCATCATCATCCTGAGGATCTTGAAAAAGATTGGTAGGGACCGATGGAACTCCATGTGGGGTAGTACAATCAAGAGTTAGATCCCTAGACAGGGCCTAAACTCCATAAGTTGGGTGAGTTCTATCCATATTGTCCTTAGGTAGGACATAAGTAGTTCCACGAGCATCAGATCTTCAAGGAGACATGAACTAAATGAGAAGAACAAGAGATTAGAGGAGTTTCAAGACCCTAGACTCTATAGCCCAATAGTAGAACACAAGAAAAGGAAATATTCCTAATGGTCTCGTAGCCTCTCCCTTATAAGTGTGGCGCGGTACACACCCACAAAACATACTCTACTTGACACAACTTTGTAGATACTCGATTGACCATGAACCTTGGCTCTAATAACAATTTTGTCATGACCCGAACCATGGCCTGGCCATGACTATTATCTCAAGTCCATCGAGGGCCGATGCCCATCCATTTTGTTGAGCCAAATAGAACATAACATACCTACCAACCAATGAATTCCAAACATATAATAAGTTAGAAAGTAATAAGTTCAAAGCCATCTTAGAGTGTGGACATCAATACCCAATCCATAGTAATATCCACAAACCCTCTAAACCAATAAACAACCTGCGTTGAGACATGCCCCCAACCCTGGCAACAACAATGACAATGACTATGTAAATGTGAAGTCTTCAATTCTAATTTATGGAAAGAAAACTTATGGAATGATCAATTCTTCTAGAGAATGAAAGCTCACCACTTTACCATAAATGACCGACTCTAAGATTACTTATCACTGCTTAAAAAAAGTAGAAGTTTCTTTAGACCATGCATCGCATGGGGATACATCATTCGGAGATGATTAGTGGGGTGAGAGCACTAGCATGTAACTCAGGATAAGGATAAAGTAGTGTTAGTCAAGAGATTAATTTCAAACTCACTGTAAATGTTCATATTTATACATACATATATATAGTAGATGTTGGGGTAAGGAACAAGGTTTAGCATAATAATAGTACATTATCCAGAATGATATAGCTCAACCATCATAAAAATGCACCCATGGGCTATATGGGTTTATCTCCCCTGTTGAAAGGTCCCAGTGCATGTTAGCCGCATAAACCAGCAGTATCAAGGAAGACCAGGGAATACCCTGACACCAAATAATCCTAGATACAAAATATATCAATAGTGTGAACCATGCACACAATTATCTATACCAACTCTCACGTAGGCAAATGTGAGTTTTCAGTATAAGTCATTTGAGACCCATACCTTTACGACCTAGCTACATAACCCCCATAAAGCCTAATTAAAACAATTTTCACATAACCCTTTCATTAGACAAGGAATCATACATTAAGGCACACCACAGATATCGCCATACCATATAGCTTGCAAGCTCATAATTATGCCATTATAATTCCATTAACATAGGGGAATGCCTAGACCTGTTTGTTCATTAAATCAAGTTGGAGATATGCCTTGACATTCATTAGTTTATCAAATAAAAACATAGCTAACAAGGCCCTAAAAATCCATTATCATTGTTTAATCATTTATGCAATGCAATAGTATAGGTGTGTAAGTCAAACCAAGTGACTATTACACAATTCAAATCCATTTACACAAGTGGGTTGAGGGAAGAAAATTGTTCAAAACCACTTTCCAAGTTCAAAACATCAATATGGGGGATCACCTCGACCCTCATTCCAATTCCCACACCATGAGATCCACTAGTTCAAAAATATTCAATTCCAAGTATGAACAACTCATTAAAACCATGGGAAAATAATTCAAGCATAAACCATTCAAAACCCTCAACCCATGCCAAAATCCACATTCAAATCCTTACAATTAAACCATATAAAACACACGATTTTCACAAAATAAGATTTGTGAAAGAGTAACATGCCTGAAAGTACAGAGAATTATGAAGAGAAATCAACCCTTAAGCCCTTAGATAACCAACTTTGAGAAACTCTAGCTTGCTCTTTCCTTAAGAATTTGAGAGAGTTTGAGAGCGTGTTTATGATTGATAAAGGTTAGAATAATGTTCCCAAGGTGTTTTATGCATATAGGGTCTAAGTTGGTAAAGAGGGAAATGTCCAAAGTTTCCTTCTTTAAAAGATAAAAAATTATCATCAATGTCTATGGGTCAATATATGACTCAGTAGGACTCACTACGACTCATTCCAATGAGACATAGTCTGGATAGTATCTAAGGGACCTTTCTCTAGTGACCTTATGACTCACACCACATGACTCTTTAAGAGACGCTACGATTCGTAGGGTCCTAGTCATAACTAGGACAGAAATATTTGAGGTACCCACTAGTCACCCTATGATTTGGACATCACAACTCTTAGTGAGTCTTTACAATTTGTGACGTCTAGTCGTAATCGGCTCAAAAGCATAGGAACCACTCACTGTTCAGATGACAATTGTGGTCTATATGACTCGTATGGAGACCTTACAACTTATAAGGAAAGTCATAGATGAGCAGTGAGTTCAAAACTTAGAAATTTTAAGGGACACAAATCTAGGGTGTTTTACAAGTCTTTTAATGAAAGACAAAAATTCAAATCATATTTCTAAGGACCTTCACACTTTTAATATACTGTAGCTAATTTTTTGATGAACGAACACTGACGAGATCTACATATAGTAATTGCAAAACCAAAACTAATTGTTTTATCTATAACAAACTAGACTAAAGGAAAAAATTAATGATTTTACAGCACACCTGAGTGATGGAATATTCTAATTATTTCAATGGAAGTTGGAAAAATCAATGAACAAGCTCTAAAATCTAAGAAATGGAAAGAACACAAAGCTCGTTATGGAGGTTTTTTTAAAAATTAATAATCAAGTGTATACCATAATCTTTTCAGGTGTAATGTAAAATCTATAAAATTAATAATATGTTCCATTTGTCTAATTTGTTATTGATAAAATAATTGGTTTTGGTTTTGTAGTTACTATAAGAAGAATTTGTCAGTGTTAGTTCATCAACCAATTATATATTATAATTATAGTCTAGGAGTCAATTATCTAGATCTATATTGTCTTTTCATGACCCAATTTTGCAAGTTATGATATACGTATAATTACCAACCAGTAGATAAGCCAACCAAAAGTCGAGCAGCTAGTAACAGACTTTCAAGAGAAAAGAAGGAAGCAACAAAAAATGAATCCAATAAATAGTCTAATATAGAAAATAAACTCCAATACTCGGTGAAGTCATCACAAGAGCTTCTAATACAATCAGAGTACAAGGAAAATACAAAATAAATATACATGAATAAAACATCTTTGAAATACAAAATAAAGTTAAGTCTAATCAATATGAAGGAGAACAGAAATACTCCACAAGATAGGAGCTCACCCCGAATTCCCAATCCATGGCTGCTCCACACTATGCACACTTCAATGGAGAAAACTCGTACTATGATCTGCAGGCTGCAGGAGTGTAGTATGAGTACCAAAGACGTGGTACACAGTAGGCATCATCCAACTAAGCTCCAAAGATAATGAAAGAACAAATAAAGTGTAAAGGAATTATATAAGTATAGAAAGCTATTCAAGAAATTAAACATAATAATGTAAGTGAAGTGATATGGATAAACTATCTCATTCTAGCAGTGTACGGGAACTAAAGTGCAAAGCCATATATCACTGGCCAATACACAAATGAAGAGTGAAATAAGGATATATAGTAGTAATACAAGGAAAAAGAATACATATACAATATGAATAAATAATGGAAGCGAGGGATAACGCAAAGGTAATAACCTAAGATAGCCAACCAACATCTCAAGGGATCTTAACCAAGTAGGAAAGATAATGCTAGCATAACCAAGGTCTCTAACCAAATGATGACTAAACATGAGTTCAATTATCAGTAATGTAATTTATCAAAATAGAGAAAAAAGATCAGAAAACATATTAAAAATGTTAGGTACCGATCCATAATCATTCTTCCATAAAATAACCATAATAATCAACAATAAAGTAAATGGTTAGTTCTGACAAACAATAACCTAATTAGGTACCCACAAGCCCAAATGGTTCAAGCAAGAACTTAGCAAACAACAATCATAGTTTATTCCTATATAACCACCATAAGGCCAATAGATATAAGCACAAAATAATTATACTGGGGAAAGGCAATGTATATGAATGAATGAATGTAACATAAATGGGTAAAACAATATTCAATCCAAGAGCCATAATGTACCAAATGTATACCTCTCTGCTATCTCAGTAGCTCAACCTATGGCGACCATCCTTCTTCAAAAGTGTGGATCACGGATGATAGGGCTCATAGAGGACTCGAGATATACCTACGCACTGCCTGTTCCTAAATCAGGACTTCCAATAACTATCAAAATAAATCTATGTCATCCAATAATATATATATATACATCCATTACCCGAGATCAAGTTTGGGCCTAAATTGATATAATAGTGAAGAAAGGGTCGAAATCTACATTGATTGAAGTAAAGAGTGGTGGTAAAAGAGTGGAATAGTAATGGACCGAAATCAATGTAGGTCTAGTTTCAAAAATAGCTTACTTAATTCTAAAAGCTCATAAGTAATTAAATAAGGTTGTACGATTCGATTTGTAAAAGAATTCATTTTAAAAGTGAAAAGTGGGGAATAAATCCATTTTTAGAAAATAGTAGTAAAATTAAGTGATCATAAATGTGCCTAAAAGTATGCATGTCATAACTTGTATACAAACAATACTATCATAGGCATCTGCCCATCCATAAATATAAGCACACCCTTTCTAAGGATAAAGTACTAACCTGGTATCCAACTAGCATTGTAACCGTGACCTCGGGCCTAATAAGACATAATCAACATCATGAAACACCATAACTAGGGAAACAATAATAAATGAGATTGTAAAGGCACTAAAGGATCTAATCAGTAAAATACTGTCAAAATTACTAAGTCAAATGGTAAATCTTATACCAAAGGGTCCTTAACATCAAACTATGGTTAACATTCTTATAATCAAGGGTAATGTGATCCTACGGACTTAACTAGAACCTTATAATATTGTGTGGGGCATATTTATAATGCGAATTTAAAAAATAAGTTAATTCATGTAATACTAGACATAAACATATCCTATAATCTCTACCTAGCATGAAATTTATACTATACATAATCACGTAGAGAAAAAGTAGACTAAAGCCTACCTCAATGTCGAGTCGTATTCTTGAATCATTCATCCTTGCTCCATGATCCCAAAATGATGTTGCCCTATCAACATAGTAATCTGCACATTAATAAGAGTACGATGATACCCATATTGCAATATAAAACCCTCAGCCTAAAATTAGATCAATAATGGGATCGTGGGGCCTACAACAAAATCTCAAAATTGAATTTGTCATGAGGTCCCTTGAAGCACAAGGAATTTTTTTAAAAAAGTTTAGCATAAATGAAGCCTTAATTGAGGCTTAAATCAGTCGTAATGTTTATGGAAAATATAAGAGAAAATATAGAGTTTACAGATAATTTTGGATGGAAACTTACAAAGAAATTAATGGGGAATGATCATCTCAACATGCCCAACTCATCCCCAACTCTAGTAGATGGTTTCACAAGAGTTCCTTAAGTTCTTAGGGCTACAATTTTTGAAAATGGGTGTGAAAGATAATGGAAATCATGATATACTACCAAGGGTCCTTCTTCACGAATGCGGGACCCCTATTGGGAACACGAATCCATACAGGAAAGAGCCTTCTCAAACGTTGTCGAACGACCATAAATGCAAGGATTAAACCTTAGTCAGTCAAGTTGGCTTGCTCTTCGCGTACGTAATGGCTAGCTCTCGAACGTAGCCAAGCCTCACAAATGCGAAGGCCAAGGTTTGGCTACACCAAAATTTTCTAAGTCATAATGGACTTTAATTAGGGGTTTGAGATTCATTTGCAACCATATGCATGCAAATGATCTATGCTACCACACCCAATTATATATTTTGTACTCAACAGAACCATCAAAACATTAATCCTAGATCATTTTGATTCAATGTAGATCCCACACCTTGTTTTGTTTCAGCTAAACTCTACCCAATAGACCAAAATAAGTTCAAAGGCCTCGAAACCTAAATCAAGGGTCCCCGTAACCAAAAATCAATGATTTGAAACTGATAGAACTGTCATAATTCTTATCTGGGGTCATTTAGTATGAATTTTGGTCCTAGATAAATTCCTTAATAGCTAAAGCTCCAAAACAGGGAATTGAGTCTAAAACCAAAATGAACTTAATGGAAATAATCAAACCGATAATTTTGACAAGTCATAAATGACCTATAGATGTTATAGAAAGGCTCAAAACACCAAAAATGTGTGGAACTTTAGAAAATGACCTAAGTCATTATAATATCCACTACAAAAATGACCCAAAAGATCGAAAGGATATGGTAATGGGCCTACATGCACAAATCGTAACTCCATAGATAACCTCTAAGAAAAAACAACACTTTTAAGGGATTTCACCAACGATATACCTTTTTTTATCGACTTCATTACTTCACTTTCAAAAATAACTAAAGACTCAACCTCAACAACCAACTAGCCTCCAACTGAACTGAGAATGACTAATGTATGCAAACCCAAACCATAGTACGCTAATATCACGCTAATACGAGCACAACCAAGCAGAAACTCAACCAAGTTAAAGATAATACAGGGCATGAACCATACAACCAACTCTAAATTCCAAATCCAATATTCCCTTGGCATTCCAAACCAATTATCTACTCTGATTCTTGCAAACTATCATCCCAGCCCTGCCCATACAATAACATCATACTAAACTCAAATAGCTAAACATACAAATAGAGATGATCAAAGCCTGCGATCTCTATCCAAAGCAACAACTAGTTCGAATAACCTTCAAAACTGACTATTAGGAATTTGATGTACAAAATCGCAAAATTGAACAATTCTCTCCAAAATGTCCCATAAACTGAGGATGAAACCATGCTAAGTCCAATTTAAGAACACTCCTTCTAAGATGGAAATAAAAAATTTGATAAAAACTAAGAATTAAGGTCAAAAGTAGTAAAAGCCAATATTGTGTGCCAATGGACTATTCCTTGAGCATAATCCATCTAAATTAAGGAAAAATAAGTTGATAGGTAATGAGTAGGCTTATTCATCTAATAAATCAATACCCGATTGGAATAAATCTGGAAATAGGGTTGCAATAACAACACGTAATCCATAGCTATAAGCTCAGCATCAAAGCCGACCTGCTTGATCTCAACTATTTGAAACTATCTTATTGATGAGTAAACATCCATATGAAAAAATCTATCATAACTTTCAAGCCACCATTCAAAAAAGTCAAAATCCAAAACATAGTTTCAAATAATTGACCTTACCTCACTAACAAAAAGGAAGAGCGATTTGTCATGACCTAATTTATGAGTCATAATGTCACCTACTAAACCTCGCTAGTAGGTAAGTGGAACCTTAGCCCGGTGCTATTAGAATAGGCTAACTTGGTGGAAATTTCCTCAAAAGGGTGAATTCAAAAATCTAATAAATAAATAATCAAGGCAATAGAAAAAATCTAAATGTATTCATAACATAGAAAACCATTCCATGACCTGGTAGGGCCAGTACAAGAGCTAATATAAATACCACCCAAGTTTTAGAATTGTCAATATAATCATGTCTTAAAACTAAAGATAGCCATAAGTAAGATATAAGGAAATGGGGAAACTCCAACTCCAAGAGCTCACCCTATCTCCAAAATCAACCACAACATAATCATCAAATCAGTGGCGACAACTAGTATTCGAATCTGTACCAAAAAGGTATAGAAGTGTACTATGAGTACCAAAATAGGGTACTCAATAGGCATCATTGGTTGATAGAACTAAATCATGATACAAGTATGATAAAATACAAAATAACATAACTAAGTCAAGGTAAGAAAGAAAACCTAAAGTAACTCCAACATCGTTGTGCACAAATAATTAGATAACCAGAATGATAACGTAAAATACGTGCAATTAGAACTTTAAAATTAGCCCTCATAATCCAATAAGTGTGGAAAAATAAATAACCCAATGTAGGGCCCCATAATCATGGAGCTTAAACTCAAACATAATATAACCCAAACCACCATCTTTTATCAACCCTCAAGGAAAACTAAAATCCATCCATATTATGCCACTCGGGCTTGAATAGGTATCCATTTCATCAATATCACACTCTATATCTGGTAAAAATATCCTCAATATCATTATAAATATCCAGACTCAAATCGGCATAAGTATCATCAATGTCATAATCAATATCCAGACTCAAATTGGCATATATATCATCAATGTCATAATCAATACCAAGACTCAAATTTGTATAAATATCATTAATATCATAATCAATATCCAGACTAAATTGGTATAAATATCATTAATATCATAACCAATATTCAGATGCAAACTGGTATAAATATCATCAATAACATAATCAAAATCCTAACTTGAACCAATATATATATATATATATATAATCAATAGCATGATCCAGAGCATTATCTCTCAATATCAACCCATCAAACCATCGATGTCTTAGTGATAACGCTCAAACTACACTCTTGAATGGGTGTAAGCGATCATTGTCAATAAAAAACCCAACTAGGTTGGGGTTTAATCCCATAGGGAATAGGGTGTAAACTTCGATTTGTTTACGAAATGCTTTACTGGTAGTTTAATATTTTCAAAAATGGGGGTTTAAGTTTCACAGAGAGTCAATTGTCACTTTCAATATTTTAGTGTTTGTAACCAAGATAAATGGGAGACCAGAATTATATTCACCATGGGTTTTAGGAATTGACAGATACTAGGTAATGCTTAAGACTCTTGAAGTAAGTAGAAACAACAGAATACCCCTGACGACGATACTATCTGACTTATCTCTTGACCTCACCAGACAATTTATTATCTAATTCTCTCGAACTTAGATAACTTATCTATTTCCAATAGGATTTTATCTTAGGTATATTAATCATTAAATAGAATGTTGGTAGCTTTCGAGTCAATGTTGATAATTCACGTCCTCTAGTTTATTTCTCTGTTAAGCCTAAGGCATAACCTGTTGTTTGCAACCAATAGATTCAAGTTAAAGCAATAGAATTTCAAGATGTCCTACTACTCTTTGAATCTTTTAAATACCTAGCATCATATCAAACCCTAATCCATAGATCCCATAACTCGGGCTAATAAAATTAGCCGCTCATGATTTGATGAACGAAATAACAAGTTGAATTCATGGTAATATGGATAAACTTATTGATGGATAAAACCCAATAAATATTTATTAAATTCAATCACAAGATGAAAACCCACAATAGTTGATAAGTGTTTGGGAAAAAAACAAGAAAAATATCTGATGAAAAAAATAAAGCAATTTTACGTGCCACCCTCCGAGTTAATTGTATGATAGATTCTCGATCATCAAAATCCTAGAAAAAGATATTCTTTAAAAATCCCTAAAACAAGTCTTTAAATAGTTAATTCCAAATAAGGAAACAAAAATTAAGATTTTAGTTTTCTCTTCAGAATATTCGACGGCGATCTTGATGGCGTGTCAGACGTCTGACGATGTGTGCAAGATATCGCCAAAAATTATAGTGAATTTTTATCTTCTTTCTGATGGTAAATCTGACGGCGTGCCAATTAAGTGACGGTGCATGAAAAATGTCATCATATCTTCATTGGAAATCATCATGTTCTGCTTTGAGTTGACGGAAATTTTGATGCCTTATCACAGTTGTGACGGCACTTCAAAAAGGTCGTCACACTTCACTTTAATTCTTCAGATTCTATCTACGTTTGACGGTGACTTTGACAGCCCTTCACATATATGACAGTGCTTCAGAAATGTCATCATCTTTACTTCATCTTATTTTCACCAGATTCTAACTGATTTGTTCTTCTTTCCTTTTGTTTCCTCCCTTATCACTCACATCTGCATTAACACAGTAAAAATAATCAAAACTAACAAAAGTTGCTTAAAACTTTGCAATTATTCCAAATTAAAACCCTCAAATATGTTACCATCTGCTCACACATCAACACCCTTAACTTAAAACAATTGCTTGTCCTCAAGCAACCAAAACATAACTAGGAGTATACAAAGTACAATTCGACAGCTAACTACTCTTATCTTTTCAGAATACATGCACCATCTCCATGATCTATCAAAGTAAAATCAACTATGTCTAGTATTTGCGAATGACCATGTAACTTACAAGTATCTAGATATCGCAAAAATCTCAGCTATAACAACCTAGAACATACCCAAATTACATTATCCGAAAAAAAGTAGTTATTACCAACATACCTAGTGTGCCCTCATAACAAAGGAATCCTTTTTTCACTTAGATTCACATGTATAGACATAGGGATGAACATAAGACTCTCTCTCAGAATGAAGTTTCGACATTGAGCATTAAATACAATAGGCTTGCCCTTATAGTCAGTACCTAAGTCTTCAGACAAGTCAGTTAGGATCATTATAGGGCTTTTCTTAAGCTTGTAACGTAGGCTAGGGCTAGTATGACATTCATGGGTATTTCATAGTGACTATACCTCCTTGGCACTTCATTCAATCTCGGGGTTTCAACTCTTGACCTTTTTTTTCTCCCTCTTTTATTTGTCAAGCATGCTTAAGATGGGTGCTGTCTGTTCAAGCATTAGATTAACTTTTTCAAATTTTCTCTTTTCCTATTTTCTTTGTCACTGCACCCAACTTGTTGTTTATTTTCCTTCTTTCACCTCTCTTCATACTCATATTACATCACGTACCCCTATAGTAGCCACCCTTAACTTAAGTTATTTGCCTAAGTCAAGATGTATAATATCCAAGGAGGGCCAGGGCCAAAACAGGTTCATTATGATGTAATGGGAAGTTGAAAGGTGTACAAGAAAGAACTAGGCTATTTAGGCTAAAAAAAAGATCAAGGGATATTGTTCAAAATTGGATGGTCATTTAAGCTAAAATGGGTTAACATGCAAAAATGGCCTATGATCTTTTCCTAATGCCTACCCTATGACTATAGCATGACTAACTGGGCAAGTTCTGGATTCAACGTACAACGGGAACTGAGTAAGAACTTACACACACATGACACAAAAGTATATCGCATATCACTACTCATCTATTTCATGCATTTAATTTCTACAGGTTATTCATTTGCCATATTAATGCCACAAACAGATACACAGTGGTCACAATGGATGCAATCCATACAATACATAACAGATCATACCACTAGAGAGGTACTCAAAATTCGCAAAACAAGCTAACTACGTCAAGTACTTGTACTACTCTTAATTATCTACAGAACATGTTACAACAACAGTTTCCCTACACCCTTAACTTAAAATCAAGAAATAAAAAGCATTAAGGGTTAGGATATACTTGAAGAAAGTCAAGCTTGTAGATCCTGGGTCTCCGACTCTGCTACTGCATTATCTGCTGTCTTTCCCCCACTCGTAGCATCTGCCGTTGCAGTGCTTGGAGCCTGGATCGACGAAGCACCTTTAGCCCTAGCTCTGATGGCTGCTTCCTATTTCTCTGTGTCAGCCAGAGACTCTAATCTTGCCCTTTCCAAGTCTTTCTTCTCTGCCTTCTTTTTTGCTTTCTTTTTAGGTTTTCTCTCCTCTTCACTATCTGGCTCATCTCTCTTGTTCTTGCCTTTCTTTTCCCTCTTTTTCTTCTTTTTCTTTAGGGAATCTGCAGTAAGATCAAGGATAGGAATTTTTTCCTCTACATCATGCATGGCTAATCCTGTTGGCACCATAATTTGGTGCTGCTGCAGCATCCTAACCTCAGCCTTTACCTTGTCCAGCGTATCCCTAATAGTGGCAAGATCAAAACCTGTCATCTCCCTTGCCCAGGCATTGAATCTGTTCTCTAGATCTGCCATCTTCCCAGGCAAAGTCATGAAAGGTTTAAGTGCAGCCTTGATTCTTTTATCCATAGCAGCAGCAAACTGTTTGGTGAAGGCCTGTAGTTCTACCTCACACCAATTTTCCTTGCCTAGCCACCTTCCTGATATCAATCGGCTGAAATACAGAACCTGTTGTTGTTGGAGGAACTGAGCTAGTCAGCTCACTTTGAGGTACTGATCCTACCTGAGCTGAATATGCTGGTGGTGGTGGTACAACTTCAGAGCTTTGCACCCCCACATTTGGTGCTAAAATAGTCTCAGTGACTGAAGGATCTGCTGCACCAACTGTATCTCGATCAAGTCACAAGCTTGGCTGAATTTCATCTTTTCTGATAGGGTTGTGGGTATTCTTAGCATGTAACTCAACATCAATACCTGAAATCTCAAGTACATTAGCTACTTCACACAACCTATTGCTTACACATAGGAATGGATATGCAGCATCTGGTCTTGCAAGCCGAATTTTGATCTCTTCTGCTATAATTTCTTTGAAATCCAAGGGAGTTCTATCTATCAAGCTTGCAACAAATATTGCTCGATCATCCCCAATATGGTGTCTCCCTTGGTGGGTATCAGATGAATCTGTACTAAACCCCACCAAAAACTTTCCTCTGAATTTAGAGACGCTTTGGTTATCTTTTCTGCAGGATTATTCAGCCACTCAGGTTCCCCATATGCTATGAGAGTCACTATCCATTTATGCTGATTTTCCCAATGCTTCAACCGGGCATAAAAGGTAGGTGACGTGACTCGTGGGATGAAGGTTGGCCCAAGAAGAAACCTGTTTATGGTGGCGTCTGATACATCCACCCTCACTTAATGTACTGGAACTTTGGTTAATAGAGGCTTATCTGAAGTTCTATCCCCTTCTTTGCACATATTTTCCACATAGCCTGGTAGTTCGTGTAGAACTCCCGGACAAACGAAGGACAGTAAACACCGCTTCCCCTAGTAGTCCACTCCAGGCCATAATCCTTGAGTTTTTGCATCACCTCAGGGTATCTGATCATCCCTGTAGTGATAATCTTCTTCTCCTCTAAAATTGGCATTCGAGCACTTCTTCGATCTGTTCTGCGATATCCATCCCAAAAAATTGTTTAGCTCCAGGGATTTTCCATTTCACATTGTTCCTAATCTCGAGGTTTTTGCATTTCACCAAAGTTCCCCATACTGGAGAATCCTTATAACCTTGCTACAAAGATGATGGTGATTCAGACTCAATTTCTTCAGCTGGAGGCTTCGCAGAACCCTCATTTTCAGATTCTTGTTCGGTGTCCTCTGACTCCTGCTCAATGTGTTCTGATCCTTGTTCCTCCGATGCTTGCTCAAATAAGGTTGTTATCTCAGTATAATCAGTATCCTCCACCTCAATAGGCTTATGTGGAGGTGGTGTCTTTGGACAAACCCTCTTTCTAGTCCATGTAAGCAATGGTTCGTCGTCTTCATAGTCAGAGTCCTCATTGACAAGTTACTGAGGTACACTCTCTTTAGCCACTTTCTTTGGTGTAGTTGGATTCTTTTTCTTGGGTGCCATGATCAGTTCTGAAACAAAATAGAAATCCTCCATTAGTGTCCATAATCATACAAGAGAAGAAAAGGATCACCTCAGTTTAACCTCATTAGTGTTTTTAGTTCGAAGGTTTGACAGCCTTTCGGATTTGCCATCATAAGTGTGATGGCGCTTCAAAGGCATTTTCAACCTTATCTAGAATCTAAAATATTTCCCAACTTTTGATGACCTTTTTAAAAATCCGTCACATAGGTGCAAGGCCGTAAAAGTTGTCGTCAGACTAAATTACCACTTCCAATTCCATTTTACTTGATTTTTCATCTACCATTATTCTCAATTTTGACTTAGGTCATGTGATTCAACTTAAATTTCAATGAGATGTACCGTATGACCCTACATACCCTAGTTTTCGTAGAATCTTGAAACATATTGATGGGTTCAGCTCATTCCTTTGAAACCAAGGTTTCTTGTAGTTCACAATTTCTCAAAAGAAAGATGAAGTTGAAGTTTTTCTCATAACTGGATATCGACTCTTAGTTGATGTACTTTGAGCACTTAGAATTTTATTTGAGAAAAGACTGTAATGAGAGAGAGGGAAGGTTTCTTGACTTAACTCTCAAGCTTCAACTTACAAAGAAAGTATTAAAATTTTTCCTTAGATGGAAATAACTTTGAAAAAGGAAGGGAAATAATTGACTAAGGAAAGAAAACCAAAACTGAAAAAAAGTATCTGTAGTACGCGGGAACGTGAACAACAGTTGCTGGGCCAGGCTAGCTCAAATTTTTAAAGTGGGCCCAACTCGTTTGACGACAGTTTTTATGGCCTGTCAGAGATCATACGACGCTTTAAAATTGCCGCCAGCCTTAACAGTATAAGTCCTTGACTTAATTGTTTTGATGATATTTATCATGGCTTGTCATACTTGTGACAACTCGTCAAAATTAACGTCAACCTTCTCAAGCTGACTGCAACCAGTTCACCTTCTTTGTACAAATCTTAGCTATAAAAATTAACAACACTAGTGCAACAAAATTAAAACTTTGGGTTGCCTCCCAAATAGCGCCTGATTTAACATCGCGGCACAACTTGATTATATCGACTACTCAGACTTCGTCAAGATACCGTATCGATACCTCATTACCATTTTCTTGGAATACATCCACAACTGAGAAGATATTCATTTCCTCTACTTGCTTTATAGAAGGATGTATTTTGAATCAGCCCTCCCTTTTTCCAAACCTGAACCATCGCTCATTGAGCTCCATATCGACTAGTACTCTTCCTGCGGCTAAAAGTGGTCTACCCAAAAATGATGGGTACCTCATAATAAACATCACAATCCAATATCACAAAATCTCCAGGCAGAATAAAGTCATCCACCTTTACCAGCACAACTGGTCATTTCACAGATCTGCCTGCTATCACAAGACGCATTGTTGTGGGGGTAGGTTCCCCCAATCTAAGTTTCTTGTAGATATCAAGTGGCATCAAATTAATACTTGCTCCTAAGTCACATAAAGCTTTGGTAAACTTCATGGACCCAACTGTGCATAGTATAGTAAATTGTCCAGGGTCAGACTTTTTCTGCACTAAGGATTATGAAGAAACAGCACTACAGTGGTGGATGTTGTCCACCGGATCACAGCTTACCCTTCACTTCTTTGTTAACAATTCCTTCATAAATCTAGCATAGTTTGGCATTTGCTCAAGTGCCTCCATCAATGGCACATTCACTGTCAGTTGTTTTAGTATTGCCATGAATTTGCCAATTTTTTCATTATCTGCTTTCTTCCTCAATCTCTGAGGTAAGGGAGGTGGTGGGCTTGTTATTTCTTTGAATACCACTTCTCCTTCCTTTTTTTCTTGTTTCTCTAAAATATCAACAAAATTATCCAGCTTCTCAGACTCCACTGGATTTCTTCCTTCTGATTCAACACTTACCTCATTCCCCACAGATTTTCCCACAGGAGGGCCACATAACATCTTACCACTTTGAGTGGTAATCGCCATACAAGAACCATCAGTCCATGGGTTTTGAACTATATCACTAGGTAAAGTACCATCTTTTCTCTAGTTCAGTGTAGCAAAAAGTTGGCTTATCTGTTGCTCCAACTGCTTAATAGAAGCAGAGTGTGAGCTAACCAACTGACTGAGGGTAGAAAACTCACTCTTCATAGTAGTTGCCCCCGATTTGGTAGCTTCAACTCCCTTTAACAGCTTTTCCATCAAGTCCTCCATGGACATCTTGCCAAAACTAGTTGTTACAGTATCCCGACTTCCAGGAGGAACATACAAACCACTCCTGTCATTATTGTTTCTCTAGTGTCCCTGCTCCATATCTTTATAATTAGGCTTGTCATAGAAAGTCCGACCTTGGTTCCCTTGCCTATTGCCTTGGAAACCCCCCTGATTACTCACATAGTTTGTCTCTACATCAGCACCTACAGAAATAGTACCCTGAGATTCCACCGCTTAAACCATTTCAGTCTTACCGGATAGCAAGTGCTTGGCTAGCAAGTCCATCTGCGTCTTCAAATGGTCCATGTCCTGATCTAGCTCCTCATCCCTTCTTTGATGCTCCACAGTTATACCACCAGCAACAGTCAGGCTAGTCTCCACAGAATCCCTAGTGTGCCAAGCCCGACTCTATTTGGTCATTCTGTTCAGCATGCCAGAAGCATCTAGAAAAGAGAGGTCAATGAACGAACTACCATCAATGTTGTCAACAATTGGCTTTGTCACAGAGTTGAAAGCTCGGTACAAAGTCTCCATCAAGGGCAATCCGTCATGTTGTGGTTCGGACATTGTGCAAGTTTCTTCTTAAATCTTTCCCACGTTTTAAGTAATGCTTCATTCGGGAGCTGTCTGAAGTTACTAATTTCATCCCTCAACTGTACCCTTATAGAAGGTGGAAAGAACGATTCTAGGTATACATCTTTCAACTCTATCCAGTTAGTTATAGAATCTGGTTCTAGTTCATTCAACCATATTGTTGCCTCTCTATACAGAGACAACGAAAACAACCTCAACCTGATCGCATTCTGGCTCACTCTCGGATTTTCAAAGGATTTGCAAATGGTGATGAAGTTCACCAAATGCATGTTTGGATCACCACCAGGCAAGCCTCCAAATAACCCTTTTAGATACAGGAGTTAGATTATGGTACTTGTTATGCTGAATTTTGCACCTGGTGCCAACGGTGGAGGAATGATAGCACCCGTTGCACTGGCTCCATCCATTCCTTTATCATCTTCACCACCCTCATATTGAATAGGCTATTGACCATATCTTCCTCAGACTGGACAGTTTCTATTGACGTTTCGCTGCACTGGTGCAGCAACTTGCTCAACTTTCCTTGGGTTTTGAGGATTCAGAAATTCCTCATCACCCAAGTCTTCATCATTAGGGTTATGGTGACGTGCTTTTTGAACTAAATTATACACATTCACCTGAGTCCTAGCCAAAGCAGCTAGTCTCTCTGCTTCCTGTTGTTCAGCCATTTTCCCTATCAGTTGAGGTTTCGGGTTGATTGGTAATAGCGGTTCTACGAAACTTCTTATTTGTGGCATAAACAACACAACACCTAAAATAGACAAAAATAACAAATAAACGTAAATCAAGGAAACTTAACTATCAACAAATTTTTGCACGCAAACTTTTAGTCTACAACCGTATTCCCCAGCAATGGCGCTATTTTTTATAACGCTCAAATTACACTCTTGAATGGGTGTAAGCGATCGTTGTCAATATAAAACCCAACTAGTTAGTCTTGAATCCCACAGGGAATAGGGTGTGAACTTTGATTTATTTATGAAATACTTTACTGGTAGTTTACTATTTTTGAAAATGCGGGTTTAAGTTTCACAGAGAGTCAATTGTCACTTTCAATATTTTAGTGTTTGTAACCAAGATAAATGGGAGACCAGAGTTATGTTCACCATGGGTTTTGGGAATTGACAGATACTAGGTAATGCTTACGACTCTTGAAGTAAGTAGAAACAGCAGAATATCCCTGACGACGATACTATCTGACTTATCTCTCGACCTTACCAGACAATTTACTATTTAATTCTCTCGAACTTAGATAACTTATCTATTTCCAATAGGATTTCATCTCGAGTAGATTAATCCAATTACGAAATCAATCATTAAACAGAAGTTTGGTAGCTTCTGAGTCCCTGTTGATAATTCATGTCCTCTAGTTTATTTCTCTGTTAAAAGCAAATAAGCCGAAGGCATAACCTATTGTTCGCAACCAATAGATTCAAGTTAAAGCAACAGAATTCCAATATTTCTACTACTGTTTGTATCCTTTGAATACCTAGCATCATATCAAACCCTAATCTATGGATCCAATAACTCGAGCTAATAGAATTAGCCGCTCATGATTTGATGAACGAAATAACAAGTTGAATTCATGGTAATATGGATAAACTTACTGATGGATGAAACCCAATACGTATTTCTTCAATTCAATCACAAGATGGAAACCCACAATAGTTGATAAGTGTTTGGGAAGAAAACAAGAAAAATATCTGATCAAAAAAATGAAGCAATTTTACGTGCCACCCTCTGAGTTAATTGTCTAATAGATTCTCGATCATCAAAATCCCAAAAAAGATATTCTTTAAAAATCCCTAAAACGAGTCTTTAAATAGTTAATTCTAAATAAGGAAACAAAAATTAAGATTTCAGTTTTCTCTTCGGAATAGTCGACGGTTATCTTGACGGCGTGTCAGACGTCTGACGACGTGTGCAAGATATCATCAAAGATTTCAGTGAATTTTTATCTTCTGAGTTTTCTAATGGCAAATCTGACGGTGTGTAAATTAAGTGACAACGCATGAAAAATGTTGTCACATCTTCATTGGAAATCATCATGTTCTGCTTCGAGTTGACGATAATTTTGATGCCTTATCACAGTTGTGACGGTGCTTTAAAAAGGTCATCATACGTCACTTCAATTCTTCAGATTCTGTCTACGCTTGACGGTGACTTTGACAGCCCTTCACATATCTGACGGTGCTTCAGAAATGTCGTCAGCTTTACTTCAACCTATTTGCACCACATTCTTACTGATTTGTTCTTCTTTCCTTTTGTTTCCTCCTCTATCACTCACATCTACATTAACACAATAAAAACAATCAAAACTAACAAAAGTTGCTTAAGACTTTGCAATTATTCCAAGTTAAAAGTCTCAAATGTGTTAACATCTTCTCACACATCACTTAGCCTATATAGCATCAACTCCCAATGCCCAACAATCATGACCATTAAGCATCTAGTCTCATCAAGCCTCATAATAAGCATTTTAAGATAAATAGCACGTCTATAAACGTCTATCGAAACTAGATTAAGTTTCAGCCTAAGGTAGGTCGAAGCCCACTTCTAAACCCTAAAATTTCATTATAAGGCATATTATTCCCTGGACAAGGCTAAGGTATCTAAATCCACTTTTAGATGTTAAATTGGCCCTTATTAACCCTAAGGTAATAATTCTACCAATTATCTACGCAACTGAGAAAAATATACCCCACCATGATTTTTGGATAGCCTAAAAAGATCCAACTAACCCCAAGTATTTCAATTCGTCACACCAACACCTAAAATACATCTCAAATCTAACATGATATCATAAGCATACTATGGATTAGTTCAATCTAAGAAGAGGGAAAACCTAGCCTATCTGGATGCCAAAGAAAGCTTGAAGAATTCACTAAATCAATGATTTTTCCCTTAAAAAAGTATCCTCAAGGTGCCAGGCTATCAAAATCACAATGTACTCTTCAACACGAGAATAATGATACCCATATTGCACCATTGTGCTCCGAGTCCAAAAATACTCAAATATCTCATGTTGGTTCCATTTATGGAAATCACATTTCTGATGTCATCCCTATATCCCCTCATGCTCAAGGAATAATTATCCTCAAAACTGGGTAAAATTTGAGCTATATTGGTACTAAAATCAATCCACTAAGTTTTAGGGATTTTAAGCAAGAAATGAGAAAACCTACAATGAAATTAGGGAAATCTTACCACAATTTCAAAGGAGAATCATGAAACAATCATTATCCAATCTCCCACAAACTCAAACCCTAAGTTTTCTCAATATTTAGGGTTTAACCCTCTACGAAATGGATGAAGAAGGGTGAAAATTAGGCTAAAGGGGGATATTTATACCCTTCTCGGGCACTCAGGAGTCGTTACCGTGAATCAACCGCTCGTGATCATGAAATTTGGTGACTATCAGGTGAGTCACTATCGTGAAACATAGTATCACGATCATGACACTTGCTGGGTGTCGCCAAATCTCTATTTGTTATCCATAGCCCACAATCACGGGTGCACTAGAATAGATGATACTTAGAATTATCCAAGTCTTTGCTAACCCCTTGGGATTGATCTGAAATCCCGTATACGCAAATGGATAATGCTACACTATCAAATTTGATGTTTTAGACTTATTGCACAGTCAAAATTTCCTTTCGAGGTCCTTTCGACAAAACCTGGGTCCCATACTAAACCTACCATTTTCTTAACTTTCCGACTAATATGTCAAAATGATCTTGGGTGCCTTGGGACCGAAACCAAGAGTCCACCCAGCCTAAAATCGACATCCCGGAGCTGTTTGAATGGTCAAAATTGGCATACGATGTCGTTTCACTGATGTTTTTGCTCTGTAGCCAATTTGAACTAGTGAAGACTTTAAAATAGGGAATTGTCTCTAAAAAACAAATAAACTTCTCGGTAACCAAACTATTAGCTCAAGCAAGTCATAAATGACTTGGTGAAGTAATAGTAAATATCTAACAATGAAAATAAGTGGATACATGGAAAATGACCTGAAGGGTTATTCAATATCCACTACTAAAGGGACCTTCGTCCGCAAAAGTCAATGATTAGGATATACCTGAAGGCTCAAATAGGTGAGGATACTAGGTCCTTATTTTGCTCTTGATGTCCCATGTAGTCTCTTCTGCTAGCCAGTGCCTTCACTGAACCATAACTATAGAAATCTCCCTAGTGCACAACCGTCTGACATCACGAGCCAAAATAATCATAGGCTCCTCAATGAAAGTCAACCGTTTATCCAATCTGACTGAATCCCACCTAAGCACGTGAGCTCAATTAGGAATGTACCACCACAAAATATAAACATGGAAAATTTGATGAATAACAGCAAAATCTATGGGTAAGTCTAACTCATAAGCCACCTCACCAACTATGCAAAGAATCTTAAAGTGTCCAATGTATCTGAGGCTGAGCTTGTGTCACAGCCCAATATCTATAGGTCATGATGGAACATGTCGTGATGAACCTTGAAAAAGTAAGACTATCACACAAGATGATACATAAAAGGGTAAAAAATAGAAATACCCCTAAGATAAGGCTGCTAGAATGAAGTCAAACCATACAAGTTAATAAGTGCACAAAGAAACATAACAATGCAACCATAACTCCCAAAACTATGTGTCAATAGTATAAAAATGTATCTAGTACAACTTGAATCCAAAGAAATACATAAGATATCCAAATACAAGAGAGAAACTCTTTCTCTAAAATGAAAGTAAAGACATAGTCTATAAGGAAGGTAGTAAAATACATCTGAATGCCTGAAGGTCAACCACTACCTTGATAGCACCAAAAATCGCTCGAATAAACCAAGCTGGGCGCACTAAAACTAGGACCGGCTTTGAAAGGGCATAGTGGGTGTGTGTATGATCCACTTGTACTCTATGGATATCATAGGCCGATCAAGTAAAGTAGAAACTAAGACATACAAATTATAGACTAAGGGAACGTCACCTGCAATCAGAAAATGTCCCACAACTGTAGCCCACACCACTTGCAATAACAGTTCTAATATATCTTATATATTGTAACAAGCACAGAAAAGACCATAAGTATACATTATACCACATACAAGTATTACAAGGAAGGACAAAATACATACAAGATCATCAAGTACAAGTATAAGAAAGTAGAACAACTGGATAGGTAATAATTCAAGAAGAAGTACAATCATATCACTACCATAATAAAGCAAACATAATAAGTATGATGATGATGTTGTTGATAATGATGATGATGATGATGATACATAAGGTTGTGGCATAACCTTCGTATACACCCATGGAAACCTTCGCGATGTGAGACCCATGGAGGATTCATCAACCCATATATTGCCCCATATACACCTACGAGGCAAGCTTTCCCAATGTAGGATGCATTTAGGGTTCGTCAACCCATATACAACCAATATCCATGACTCTTCTCTGACATAACCTTTGGAGAAGGTCTATAAAATCTGATGTTCCTAGTATTACCAGTATTTCTAGTATTTCCAGTAATTCAAGTATTATCAGTATTTCTAGAGTACATACATAACATAAGGCATAAATCAAGTAAACATTTAACAACAACAAGTATATATATATAACACATATAACAAACAAGTAAAATTATGCGTGTGATGCCATGAGGATGACGATGCAATGTACACAAACAATCATGACGAGTATTTCCTAAACCAACCACATGATATATTTCCACAACCAACCACAATGATATATTTCCACAACCAACCATAATGACATATTTCACAACCACGTGAACCAATATCCACTCATTATTTCCATTGTCCATGAAATTACAAATAATTCCTATGCCAATAAAGTGTTAATATAACAAAATACACCAATGGTACTACAATAGGTATTTCAACAACACAATATAGTTATTCATATGCTTTAAGTTATGGACATCACATGGACCCCACTTGGTCATACATATCACATAATATGTCAAAAACCAATGATTATACCATATATAGGCCCCCACATAGACAGAACACACAGATAACCCTTTTTCATGACTAGTTCCTACCCTTAACATGCATTTTATATATAAATTTACTACCCAGCCCAGTCTAAAAGAGTTAAGCCATAACCTACATGAAAAGCTGAAACCAGTCTGCTATACTTCAAACCAAAATCCTTAATTCTCATGAACGATCCCAAAATCAACTAAAACCAAGAAATATAGAATCTACGCATCAAAATAAAGACAATGAATTCCATAATGCCTACTTTTGGTTTAGTGTCAAATCAGACCCCCGAAATGGGTCTTGAAAAAGGAAGGGCAAAATTAGAACTTTATTTCAAAATCATGTTTCCCATGCTTTTAGAAATCTAGTTAAGAACCCCAGTTAAATCGAGATAAAAATAAGGTCTAATTCATAGAAAAATCATTTTTAGACTCTACTGGGTAAAACCTTTGAAATCCATTTAAAATTCAAGAATCGAAGTAGTTTTGAAGGTTAAATTGATGAAAAGATAGCAATTATAAGATTGGAAATATTATTCAAGTTAAAAGGAGTGAAATTTAGGGATAAATAAAGTAATACGGTTTTTACGATTTTGAACAGAGAATTAAGAATATAACAAAGAAAATGGTGAACTCTTACCATAAATCCAAAAGAGAATCGAGAGAAGAATATTAGTCTAGCTTCCCAAGCACCCAAAAACTTCACTTTTGATCTCTCACACTATTTTAGGATTTATCTCTCAAGAGATAAGGTGAAAAATGACCAAAATCGCGACCTAAGGGGTCTATTTATACCCATTTTAGGTATACAGGAAGTGGTATCACACTCCAAGGTGTGAAATCGCACTATCTGACCTCAAGAGTAGATTTTGCGATCATAATCACCCCTTGTGTGATCTCACTATCCTCTCCGGCACATGATATCAGCTAAAACTTGGAAAATTATCCAAGTTTCCAATAAGGCCTTAGGATTTATTCGGAATCCAATTTACGCAAGTGAACTATGTAACCCCACAATATTCAATGTTTTGGATGCATTGGCATTGACAGATTTTTGAAAGGACATCATTTTCACAAAGTTAACCCCCTAAACCCATTACAATTTTCCAAATCGAGGATCGAAGTGATATTTAGAAGTCGTAAAACCAAACCAAACATATTACCACCCTAAAATTGATGTTCTGCAACTGTTGGCGCGATCTATTGAGTCATTCATCGAATGAATCAAAAGATAACCATAAAAAACGTAATAAGTCTCTCGAAGGCTTCAAAACCATAATATCATACAAATAGTACAAAAATGCATCAGAAACTGTGTCAATCACCCCCATACCCAGAAATACCACAATGCAATTTTGGGGGAGAGAGTAAAAGTTATCAAGTCACATCGAAACACATAATTCACATATTTCATCAAATTTTAGGTTGTTACATCATCACTCCTAAAAATCTAGTTCGTCCTAGAACTAAGGCAAAGAAATTTATGAATCAACACACAGTTGGGGATATGAACTACATATATCAGGCTTGACCTCCCAAGTAGCCTTATCTATGGGTTGATGTCGTTACTAAACCTTAACTACAGGAATAACTCTTGATCGCAACTGTCCAACATCCCTAGCTAAAATGGAGACCAACTCCTCAATAAAAGACAACTACTCATCTAACTGGACTGACTCCAAATGAATGAAATGAG